>JAVGVS010000266.1:170504-440730 GCA_032718565.1 Distichodus sexfasciatus
GACAGCGACTGTAATCAGGCTCTTTGCACTTGGTGACATGTAATCGAGATTTCATCATACACTCTGCCCTGTGTCTGCTCCCGAGTAAAGGTTGTTGAGATCTGATTTGGCCGCAAGCTTGCGATTTGACGTCTGTTTATTTCCCTTTAACATCTTTTCAAACTTTTTATGAAAATATTTCATACTCTGTATGAACAACACTTGTTTTAACCTTTTACAAAACAGTTATCATAAAAAGTGTTCTTAGTAACATTAGGAACAGTTTCAGGTAAATTAGGTGTAAAATGAGTTGGAATTATTGTAATCTTTTACCTCAACGGTCATATAAATATTATTTATTTATTTATTTATTTATTTATTTATTTATTTATTTATTTATTTATTATTATTAAATATCAACAGGCGGTTCTGAGAATTCGTTTTCTTAAAGGGCCAATGCAATGTATTGTCAGTTTCCTTCAATAAAGTGTTATTATTTGCAAATTGCCTCGACACACGGTGGTTTTGGTTTTAGGATTGGTTTTGGTAAATGTAACTTTAGTTTTTTCCCTGATGGTCTATTTATTTCATAATTCCGCCTTTCTGCAGAATGACTTGGTCTGTCAGTCAGTGCCAGTGGGTTGGAACTGCACGCCAATTCACCAATCCTTTAACATAGATTAGTTATCCTGGATACCTGCTCTCCGGACTGCTGGTACAGCTAGTAACAGCGTGCTAGGTCAAAAGTCACTGAGGATGGCGTCAGTTCTGCTAATTTTAACAGATCAATTAGAGAGGGATAATTTACCAGTAGGTGCTGTTTTGAGTCGTTTGGATGATGTTTTTGTCTAATTGATTTGACTCCGGCTCTTCTCTGTCAGGGAACAGTAACCACGGCGTTTGCGGCCGTACGAGTTTTCTCGCAGGGTTGGGAATAGTGGTGGTGTGAAAATTTCCCGGTAATTCTAGTGAGCACCGTGTCTGTGTGGAATATGGACAAGAAGAACTGTCTTTAAGACTCGGACTCAAGACTTTTAAAGAGTACGCATTGCACCTCCAGACCTAAATCGATGTTTTATGTGCTATTACTTACGTCTGAGTAAGCAGCCAATCACACATGGCTCCGCCCTGTATCTCTTGATTGACAGACGAGGTCTTGCTGCTGAAAAACGGCATTATGAAATAAATAGACCATCGCGAAAACGACAATATGAAATAAAAGCTGACTTTGAAAAAGGACGTTTTGGAATAAAAACGGCTGGCATTAAATAAAAGCTCTCTGCAATAATCTCTGATAATGGGAAAAATAATGACCATGAAATAATATTTTACAATTATAAGCAAGTTTTTAAAGCAGAATGCAATATATTTCATAATAATGAGCTGTATTTCAAAATATGTTCAATTATTTCACAAATGCATTGTCATAATATATATCTGTCTCTTATTTATATAGTTATTTATTTTATAATGTCCTATTTATATATTTAATTTGGACTATTTGGGAGTTCCATAATTGTTTAGCTATTTTGGTCAAATTAGCCCATGTTGGATGCAGTTATTAAAAGAACCTAAGACTTCAACAAGAGCTTATCGGGCAGAAGCCCTGGGGCCCGACCAGTATAGTATTCTTTATTTGTTCAGGTGTGTATCTGTCACGCTTGCTTATTGTTATTTGTTAATTGGTCAGCGGGAAGGACAAATACATTTCATATGATCTGTTCTTGATCATTACTACTATATCAAAGCGGAGCCCAGGAAAGAATGATTAAGAAAGGAAAGGATGAGGGTGAGGGTGAACTCACGTTTATTATTTTTTCTCACATATCCCTTTAGGGGCTCCGTAAAAAAAGGTGCTAAAAGACACCTAAATTAACAGATACAGTAGCAAGACCTTTTGTATGCTCAGACCAAGCCTAGACAAACACCCTGAACAGCTTCAACAGTCTTTTCATTTACATCTTCCATTTTCCTTTCACCCTCAAATGTATGATTAATGAAGAACAGAGATATTTTGTGTTAGCCCCCACCCTCCTAAATGCCTCCCCGACAAAGGTGAGTATTAATGTACTACTAGTAAAACGAACGTGTAAAGATGTGAGAACGTTAACACACATTTTACTTATAGTGTTTATAATGTGTCATCTGTGGATACCCATTAGAAAACTCCATGTTCTTCAGACAAGGAGAACGTAATAGTTCATTGTATTGATTACGAGAATGATAAGAACGTTAACATTCAGAAATTGAACAGCCACAGATTTAACAGGCTCGTTTTGAAAGTTCTCATTGTCTGTAGAACATGGGGGTTTGTTAAAAAAAAAAAAAAAAGTGTAGATTAATAAATATTTTCGACAGTGGATTAAAATATGCTGTAGTTTTATGCCTATCAAAATATTTCATATTTCTTCACATTTTACTTCTCTCTTGCAATTGTATTGAATTGCACTCGATATGAATATATACCGAAGAGCACTGCATTCAGAGAAGAAAAATAATTCTGCAAAAATAAAGTGCAGAATTCCTACACAGATCTGCTGCAACATATATTTAATTATCCTAAATGTTATTACATGCAATATTTAACTATTTTGTAATGTGTCTCTAACTAGAAGGGAGCAGTGAAGTGAGCACGCTGCGGTTTGGAACGCGCCCTGCTAATGTATACGTGCAGCGCAGCACTCCTCAGCGCGGTGCATTCTGGGAAATGTCAGCACAGCTGCTTTCAAAACGATGACCTTCAACAGCCCACTTGTTTTAAAACAATCTAGTGCAAAAGCAACTTTTTTTCCCTATAAAGCCGTAAACGGATGAACATGTTTCCCTATCCGCTATCGCGGATTCGGGTATACTATGTCATTTAATGCCACCGTGCATAAAAACATTGCAGGTTAATTCTACTGCCATTTATTTTCTACTTGACAAAAACGCCACACAGAAAATGACTAACATGTCTTATACGAAAAGTGTAACTGTTGCAGTGCATTAACATAGGGTAATTACAGCGATAACAAATTGATTCCAAAATAAGTATAGGAGGACATAATAAGTGGCAAGTTCCTTGGAGATTGTAGACTATATTAAACAATTAGGCTACGGCCATCAAGTCATAAACTATTAATGCAAACAGCAAATAATTTAAGTAACATGGTACTCAAACAGGGACCTAAACTTTATGGTTTTTCTCTGGTTGGTCTTGCAGGACACTGACAAAAGGATACTTTTGCATGTCATCTTTGTAAAGGCAACCATATCTTATTAAAAGACAACTATAAGCACTGTTTTTTATTGTTTTACAGCACAAGTCTTACAAATGTACTGAATTGTACAAAGATTTTTGGTGCTGTTTAAATACAGTATTTATGGTTTATCCATCAAATGTAAGACGTCCGTGCTACTTCTAAAGAAGTTTAAGCATATGTCAGCACATTTAATTTGTGTAGAAATTGGTCAGTTGAAATTAACTTCAACTGATAGAGTTATTTTATCATTGTAAACACAGGATAGGATAGCACACAGTGCATCACAACGAAATTTGACCTCTGTATCTGACCCCTGACCCATCCTCAAAGGAGCAGTGGATAGCTGATGGGCAGCGCCAGTAGAGCAGTGCTTGGGGACGGTACCTAGCTCATGAGTACCTCAGTAGTACTTTTACCGGTCCAGGAATCGAACCGTCGACCTTCCGATCACTGGGCGAACTCCTAAAGGTAAAGCTACCAAGTGCCCTAAGATTTTATGTTCTCTTAATGCTCTTGTTGAAATTAACATTCTTAATTCAGTTTCAGTGCTGTGTTTGTGTTCCGGTGTCTTGCACTTGTCTTTTCAAATATTATATACCCTGATTAATGCAGATGAAGTTTTATCTCTCCAGTCTTGGCCTTTGATACCCCCGTGAAGCACTATAACAAAATACATGCGAGGACGTCTGAGTGTTAAATAACGATGGTGAGGGTTCAGGTGTTGTCTTTTAAATATGAGAAATGTATACACTGAAAAATAAATACATGAATCCAATGTGATGCAGAACATTTTAATTCGGCTTTAGCTATTGATGCAGTACTGCAATCATTTTAAGCGTAATGTAACTACCTGAAAATCAATCAAATTCATTAATAACTCCCTATGCGTGTGAAGTCGTATTAGGTGTCCACGTTTTGTATTTTGTTCGCCGTAATTATTTTGTTTTGTTTCCTTGAGCCTCTTGGCGTCACGTGACACATATGCGCACGTGTAAGTGACAGAAGCGCTCATGGAGAAAAGGGTTACGTCCCAAAAAAAGCACACTTGAGTACTTCGGTAGTGTGCTAAAAAAACGCCTCGCGATATTTCGATACACTGCCTAGTATGCGAGGTTGCGGGTCATGATGTAGCCGGAGAGAGCGAGGAAGGAACCTATACACACGGAGTGTAACGCGGTTCACTCAGGCGGGACCGTCTGCTTCTGCAGCCTGAACTTCTGCCGGACGAACGTGTTTGGGCTTTTCACCTTACAGAACTCTCTCATGGTATATATGTATATATACTGATGCTTCTGTATTGGAGATGGACTGGCCGTGGGCGAAAGATCCCGGGCGCCCTGCTTACGTTACGTTACGCCGGTGGCTGCTGGTCATTCCTTTGTATGTGGAGGTGAGTAAAATATTTCTCTTTTGGGTGACTCTTCTAATATGTTTTTTGCATAATTAATAGTATTTAAGCTCAAAGGTGTTATTGCTTGCTATATTTAACTTCGACATTTGCGTCGTGGGTAAACGTCTTAACATTAATAGCGGTTATTACATCTTTTATTTCCCGTTGCGATTTCCTTTTGGTAATATACGCGTTTTGTTATAATTAAAGGTTTACAATCACTATAACTGTATGATTTATACACGTCAAGCTATTTTTGTTTAACTTCTGGAATCCGATCTATACTATTCAGAAGAAAACAGTATTCATTGAGTCACATTACCTAATAACTTATAATGGTGGCAGTTTGCTTTAATGTGAGCCCATTCCTTGATTTTAGTAAAGGCAGAAACTATTAAGAGAAAATACTGGCTTTTCTGTGTACCTTTTATCGGTCTGATAGATATTAGTATTAGCGGGTTAAATTGATTGATATTGTTGCTCATAAGTAACATACCGTCGCGTATTTAACTAATTCTGTCACACATACGATTATTGGCCAGTCCTTTAAGATTTTTATTGTGATTTTACTAACTGCGTGTATGACGTTATGTTTAAAATCTGTTTGCAGAAATTCTGTCCTGGGCGGGGAGCGGTGGAGCCGTAATTTATTATAAAACGAAGCCGTGTCGTTTTCCTTTATTATGGAAGTTTTAGACGTTGTCTCGTTGCCTGGTGCTTACAGCGCCGCCAGTTCTGCAGCACGCAAGGTGTACAGAGTATTTGGTAGAAAATGAAGATTGTATGTGAGCTACGTGCGCATCTGGGAGCAGACGAAATGAAATGGAGAGCTTGGAAAACACGGACCTTTTAAATAAAAAAACGTTTTTCGAACCGGAAAGCATTCGTTCTCAGACAGACGAAGTCACCCACGGCTCTGGAGGACTTCATGCCGCGAGGAGCATGGGCCTGAAGGCGTACTGCGCCCCTTCAGCCGGGAGCGCCACCGCGGCCGATCTTCTCCAGGATCTCGCGTCTAAAACGCTCGCCCCCACCACTAGTGTCTTAAAGAAGGATTCGAAACCCGGCTTGCCGTTGTGCAACGGTGGAGTGGTATCCCCGTCGGCGACGACTGAAGGGAGTTACAGAGTTACCCCAGTGAGGATGCAGAATGGGTATAGCCACCTGAAAGTGTTGGCGGAAACGCCGAATGCCCTCACGCAGGACGACAGCACGTTACAGCTGCCTGAGGAAAATTCAAGCAGGACGAGTGAGAAATGTTCGCTTCTGAAACGTGCAAACGGAGACTTTAAATTCCGACCGTCACAGCATCAGAGAAGAATAGAAGAGGAAGAGAACGATGCCAGTTCCAAGGTTTTAGATGGAGCTAAGGTGGATTTGTATTCCTCTGGGCCTTTAGAAGCCCCCCATGAACTGGGCACTAGTCCCCAAAATGAGGTTTGCAAAAGGAGGCGGACAGACAGTTACCCCATAGCAGAGACTGAAAAAAGCACACAAGCAATAGCGCCTGTTGTAGCCAACAGCAAGCTTCAAAGCCAATGCAGCACCTCATGCCCCGTGTCATACCCCAGTCGACCTTACCTCAATGGACACAAGGTGACATGGAAAGAAGCTCCTGCAAGCCTTTCCCCATCAGAAGGGGCCTCCATTTCGTCAGGGGTGGGAGCTGGGACTCAGTGGTCAGCTGAGCGCATTGCAAAGCTCTACATAGTGCCTTGTATGAAATACTATGGCATCTGTGTTAAAGATGGCTTTCTTGGACCACGAATGGGTGACCAGGTGCTAAAGGAAGTGGAGATCCTTAATCGAAGTGGAAAGTTTTGTGGAGGGCAACTGGTCAGCCAGAGGAGCATCCCCTCTAAGAATATTCGTGGTGACCAAATAGCCTGGGTGGAGGGCAGAGAGCCAGGCTGTGAGAATATTGCTATTCTCATGGCTCACATTGATGAAGCCATCATGCACAGTTCTGCAACCAGACAACTTGGGGATTATGTCATTAATGGGCGTACCAAGGTAAGATTTAGAATGTTTCTAAAATTAATGCAACTGCTTGATCCTGTAAAATGTCTAGTTTATGAGAAGTTTTACAGTGTGGCGTCATTGTTGGAGGTTTGAGATAGGACTCAAAATGACTAATTTTGTTTGTAATTTTGCAATGCAGGAAACCCGAAACAATAATAAACATATACTGTATATACGTAGATTAAAACTGAGAGTGTAAAATGTGGGTAAAGTTGAAGGCAGCAGTAGCAAGGCACACTGAAGCCAGCAGATTTTTACGTCCAAAACTAATGTCTGCAGGCATGTTGGCAATGAATGCTCTGTTTCCAGTTTTGGGTATACCTTTGTTCGTGTTCTTGATCTAGTGAAAGCAGAACCACTGCTCTATCAGCTCATAAGATCATCGTTTTCTTTGAAGCCTTCTCTGTCAGTAACCACCTGCACGTACCAAAACAGTGTGCTCTTACTGCTGGTGGAGAATGTTTGTACTTTATTGTATAGCATTCTTTTATTCTTACTATACGTGTGCTTTGGGGGGAAACTTTCCATGTTCTGTATGTGTTTTGCGGTTGCTGCATGTGTTTCCTGATTTACACAAAAATTAACAAGGACTTTATGATGTACAGTTTATATTTTTGTAGGTAATTCACTACTACATTTCAGAAGTTGATAAACAGAATAGTTATTTACTCACCTGTTTTCAACCTTGAAGTTTGTATTCTATTATTTCTCACTAATGGTAGTGATGAATATAACAAAATTTAAGCGTTTACTTGGCCTCCAAATTCCCAAAATCAGATTGTGCATCTGTGGGTTGTATTGGAAAAATAAGTGCCTAGAGGCCCTCCTCACAAACTACCAGACTAAAAGAATTTGCTGCTATCTTGGTACTAGACACCACACCTTGCGAGGTCTTGCCTCAGCACAAACTACGCAAGTTATATTTGGCATAACTGTATGGCAACTATCCTACAATTCATTATAGAAACTGAATAAGATGGTGTCTTTGATACCTATGCTCTCTGAGTATTTTGCCATGACATGTAGCTCACTCCAATTATCAGGAATGGAGTGTCTCCCTTGACGCAGGTCTGGTTATTTGATCATGCTGGTATCTTATGTTCGTTTTCCCCACGCTGTCCGCAAGCCACTTCTTTTTCCAGTCAGATGACAAATATCTTATTTAATGTGAAAAAGAACTGGACCACAATGAAGAATAATTTGGATTCTAAGTATTCTCTATACAGTTTGTCCATGGTTTAACGTTTTCTTGCTCTTTCAGGCTTGGAAAGTAGAATTCAGTGCATTCAAACTGCCTTTCTGTACTATTTTTCAAGTTTGGCTTTAACCATGTTGTATCATGGATTATATTAATAATATTTCACAGAGTTGGCTAAAACTTCAAAATGCATTATTTACATATGCTCAGCGATGTAACATAAAATGAACCCTGTTAACAACTGCAGTTGCAAGCTATTAAAGTTAGAAAAGGGAGTGGTCACAAAAGACCATAACTTAAGCTGAGTTGGAAACTCCCCATATTTGCTGTGCTGATAGAAACCTGAACTAGATGACTTGTCATTGAATGGAAACTCTTACGATGGGAACTGATGTGAGAGGAGCAAGTGGGGTGCTCTCCATTTGCTACAGTGCATGTGAGTTAGTTGTTAGATGACAAGGCATTCTCAGTTACTTACTACAGCAGCATTCACACTTTGCTGTTATAAGAATTTTTGATTATAAATGTCTTTCCCACACCTCCCATAATTTATATACAACACTTGGTATTCTGTGATATTGTATCACTGGAACAAATATGTTCAAATATTTTAAAATGTAGCTGTGATCATCTCTTCTTTTGTATACATGAAGTGATGGCTATGTGTTCAAGATGAAGTTAAAAAAAAAGTTTTTTTTTAAAAGACAGTAAGCTATTTCATGTTAGGAAGAACTGAATTGAATCCCCATGATCTGTTCAAAGAGAATGATCTGATAGAGTTTTTCTTATCCTATTAAGCTAAAATTATAATAGTTAAACCTAGTTGTATTAAAGGAGTATTTCTGTCAATTTCAGCATTTAGCTCTATTGTTCGGTGTCACGGAGTGCTGTCAGTAGTGACAAAAATGTCAAAAATAGGTGCTGCGTACACCATCTTATGCTCCTTCTAGTGTTCGCACCCTGGCGACTGTAACCCTAACTACTTGGGGCAGGTTTAAAACATGCATTTAGCCTCATGCTCAAAATGTCATTACAAGTGCAAGGAAATGTGAACCGGTTCCTTACGAGAAAACAAAGTGCACGTGTAACTGCAGTAGTTCTGAAAGAACAGTATAAAACTGTTTATTCAGTCGCATGCCTTTGTTTACTCTCGTCGCTTCCGATAACTCCATACTAGTGGACTGTCGAGTAGTGATGTGTCGTCGGCGAACGAAACGGCTCTTAGAGCCGGCTTGACTGTCGACTAGTGTGTGGACATAAGTTGGTGTAGGCAGCGCCAGTTATTGTCATTCTTGTCACTACTGACAGCATTCGGTGACACGGCACTGTAGAGCTAAATTTTGAAATTGACTGAAGTCTCTTTTATTGATAAAAGAACGGTAGAGCTGGTTAACTCCTCAATGGCAACATGGTTCCACCTCTCATTAATGGAATCTGAGAAACGAGTGTAACTTGTAAGTAAATGATTGTTTGCAATTGATTATCTGTGCAATACATCTCCTCATTCCCCAAATTGATCTAATTTCCCCTCCCCATCCCTTGTTCTTGTCTGGCTTTTTCTCTTTAGCACTTTATCAGACCTTCTCTTGCTAGTTGGCCAAAATATTTCCCCACTGTTTCCCTGGCAACATGACCTAAAGAACAGTGCAGAGAGTGAGAGTGCGGGTGATTCCGGGTGGCCATGCAAGGAATAATGCCCATATCCATCCCACCCTCTACCTCAGTTCTATAACACAAAAAACTGCCCTCAGTTTTTTTTCCTTGCTGCCCACGTCACTCTGCGTGTACTGCTGCAGTGTTGCATGGGATGGAGAGATGGGTAAAGGCAGCAAGATGGAGAGAGAGAGAGAGAGAGACAGTGATAGGAGGGTGCGTTTAATAACAACACTGGTAACGGGAGTCTACTGCAGTGTGTCCTTATGTGCCCCTTTCTGGATAGCTGCAGATGGGCAAATTAAGCTGGCATTTCTGGGAAGCAGCTCAACACAGAGCATGCTAAAAGATATGCCTGAAACAACTCACTATAGAGCACAGGCTGTTGTAACTAATCTGTCATATGATAATCCTTTATCTTGATATTTTTGTGTAGGGTTTTATGCACAGCTACATAGTGCAGGCATATGGGAAACTCTTTAACATTAAACAGTGTCATAGTCTCGAACTTATTCTCGAATAGTCTCATTTTATGTAATGACTTTTTATCCTTTAAGACTAGTTCATGATGGGAGCTCTTGCACTTTTGGATTAAACCTCAGGATTTGGCTCTAAAGAGATGGGTGTGACTAATGCTCTGTAGAAGAGTGTGAGTCAGACCTGCTGCTTAGGATCAGTAGAGACAGGATGACTGAGTGATTTCATGGTAGAGGACATTTGGACTTGCTGAGTCACTGAGCTTTCTCTGTAAGCACATGGCCAGCCGAATACAGAGGCGTACGAAAGGCTTACATTCGTTGGCACCCGTTACACTTGCTGGCTCACATATACTAGTCTTTCAAGACACTTGCCATTTAAAATGATAAGATTTGAGGTGAATTTTGCAAGCAGGAGTGCTAGCGTGATGATAGTCAGGGCCTGACAACCAGATTGACGGTAACTTGCATGTGCACAAACAGAGAGGTGAGTCCTTAGCAAAGTGTTCAAAAGGTAACGGCAAACTGGTTGAACTAAAATATTTAGGCCCACATTTTTATTTCAACGCATAACTAATTTAAGAATTTAATTTTGAAACAGTGAAAGTAAGTGAGTGTCATCGTGAATACAGCACAGCACCGTGCGCAGAACTCTGCATTTGGCCCATCCGTGAAAGAAGCAGTGGGCAGCTGACATGGGCATGAGACGGTAGCTCAGTGCTAACTTTACCTGTCCAGAATTCGACCTTCTGATCACGGGGCGAGTACCCTAACCGTTACGATACCAACTGCCAGGGTCGCCTCAGATAGGTCATTTTTTTCTTATTCTATTTTAGGAAACCTAAGTGAAGAAATTTTCTGACTTAAGAGATTTTGTCATCAATTCTGATTCATCGTTTAGTTTTAAATCAGATTTGAATTTGATCTTGCTTTATATAGATAATGTAAAAATTTTTAACATTTTGTTTTCAACAGACAGATGTAACAAAAAATTTATACATTTGGTACATCACAGTTTACATTTAAGAAGCCAATCATATGAAGGTGAAATACTTCCCTCGTGTCTTCAGCGTCCGTCCTTTTAACTGCTACACTGCCCACACAGATGAACATCTTTCAGTGTTGTGGTAAAGAAGCAACTTTATTGGAGCGGGATTTTGTAGCCCTTTCATCCACGAATTGTGATTCATCAAACTGACTCTTTCATGAGTCAAAATATATAGATATAGATGACTGTCCAGTCAAGTGGCACAGAGTGTTTAGAGTTAGGGTTTAAATAGGGATAGAAATAGGGTTCAAATGCTATTCATGTAACATTTAACTGTTTACATTTTCGTTGTTTATCTGGCTGCTAATGATTAAATAATACATATTTCTAGAATATAAGACTCTTTACAGATATTTAGTTATAATCCCGGTTTAAGATAAAAGATAACATTTAAGATAAAATTGTATTGTGATAATTGACATGCAAGTGAAAGCAGCAGTCATTTCACCCGGTAAAGGCCCGTATGCCATTTTAGTATGTAGAGTTTACTCTTTTGAGTCCAGTCACTCAAGACCCGGAGTGACCTTTGTTACTCCGGGTCTTTGTTACACCTTGTTACTCCATATTGATTCATGTCTATGTTGAGTTCTTTCCAAGAAGCTTTTCTGCTGACTATTTAAATGTTAAGGGTAGCCAGCAGTGTCCAGAGCCAGCACTGTTTTTATGGGGTCTTATCTCACCCTAGTATCGTTAGTCTTCACACTTCTGGCCATATCTCTTTGTCATGTGTAGAATCATATGAAAAAGCACAGTCTTTTTGGTAATTCAGTAATTGCAGGAGTAAAAAAAATCTGTGCATATTTTCTGCTGACCTTTTTAGGGTGGCATGATGGCATAGTGGTTAACGCTGTCGCTTCACAGCCTAATGAATGAATATATGAATGAAACAACATTCTTATAAGTACTAGTACTTTGAACAAAAATACAAACAACAAAAAGTACAGTACTGTCATACCATATTTCATCAAGAGCCAAACTTTTGAATTTTGAAATGCTGTCTCGAGGAATAGTACTCATATGTATGTTTGAACATGCAATAAATAATCTCTTAGCAAAATATTAAGAAATGAGGGTGTCTTAAGACTTCTGCACAGTACTGGGTAAGTTTTGGCAAGCGCCAAATATAGAAATCATACAAGAAAATACAGTTCCAATATTGAAATTTTGACCATACTGACATGTAATTATGTGCTGATGAGTCCTATGCTACTGTATAATAGGGGATGTACAGTATGTGTTTACACTTGAGGCAGGATTTGCAGATGGTTTTACATTATAATGTTTCTTATTTAGTCATCATGTCTCTAACTATGGGGAAATTTGAAGTGTGGCAGTTCATTTAAAGGATTCACTGGTAGCTTTTGCAAGCCTGCAAAGAATTTGGAGGTTTATTTAATTTGATCAAGATCAAATTCTTGATTCTTGATGCTACATCTTCTTCTGGTGAAGATGTAGCATAGACCATGAAAAGTGCTGAGTTTAGAATAACATACATTTTCACCTACATTTTATTGACAATAACTATTTGTTTTCTTTACATCTGTCTCATGAAAAATGCTTGTTGTCCTGCATCATTTCTGATGGTGCACCCTCCTTTGATGTCATCACACGTTCCTCAAGGGCTTTCACCCAGTGGGGGATCATCCTGCCCATGTCCTGAATTCCACTAACTGAAGTCTTCATAGTATTTAACAGAAAAGACCCCTCCCTAGTCCCAGGAGACATACACATCCTACCAAGAGAAATATAGGCACACTTTAGGCACACACAGTCCCGCACTGCGCTTATGTTATCATGCTTTGAAGAACCAGATGTGGTTGGGTTTGTGGGTCTTTGTATATTAAAGATTTGTTTATTGTTTGGGATGACTATTCTTTGTCTTTTTTTCCCCCTAAAATCACTTTTATCTGTTTTTTGGGGGGTTTGTGGGGACATTTGAGAGGTCCCCATGAGGAAAAATGACTTTATAGAAAATGTGCTTGTTTTATTTGAGAAACTAAAAGAGGTAAAAGATGTGCATTTGGTTACTGAGGTTAAGGTTAGGGTTAGGATTAGGTGTAGGTGTAAAATTATGTACATCTAGTCATTATGGGAGCCTATGGAAAGACCTCACAAAGATAGTAATACAGAGACTGTGTGTGTGTGTGTGTGTGTCCCCATCCACCATGTTTATATACATTGTGGGGACCTTTTTGGGCCTTTTTATCCCCTAAAATCACTTTATACATTTTTTATGGGTACATTTGAGAGGTCTCCATGAGGGAAAATGACTATAGACAAAATGTGTGTTTTATTTGAGAAACTAAAAGAGGTAAAAGATGTGCATTTGGTTACTGAGGTTAGGGTTAGGATTAGCTGTAGAATTGTATACATCTAGTCATTATGAGAGTCTTTGGAATGTCCCCACAAAGATAGTTGGTGTGTGTGTGTGTGTGTGTGTTGAAGATTAGGCTGCTTTTTGGAGAATCAGGTCAAAGTTTAATCACCAGACAACAAAGAACTGTTACTCTCTGTGCACACAAGCATAACTGCTTAGAGATTCACACAAGCAGAAACAATATGTGAACTTGGCAGGTTGTGTTCTTGTACCCATTATGACTATATTTCTCATCTAATTTGGCATTAGATCAGCTTTCAGATATTTTGCTGTTATGTTGGATGTTAATTTAGGGGCGTTTGTGAATGGTTAATTGGGCTGTAATGTTAATTGGGACACTAATTCACTATGCTAAACTATTATTAGTAAAAGTTTAATTTTCAGCCATGGATTTCCCTTTTTGGGGTTTTATGCACACACTAAGACCTGCTTTGTGTTTAGCCTTCATCCAATGTATGGGTCTGTGCACCTTGCCTGCTCGTCATCAGACCCTGGAGTTCCATGTGCAGCTGCAGAAGCCATGTGATGTGCTGTGTTTACCCACTTCGATGAGGAGAGGATGTTGCGTGCTAAAAGCTGAAATAACAGAGAGCAAAAGCTTGTTTGGGTGGGGAGTGCATGGTGTGCTCTCTCTAAGGCCTGATAAAGCACTGACAGTATCTGAGAGTCAGGCAACAATCCAGGGAACCCTGATGGCTCGATTTACAGTACCTTACCCCCACTATCCCCACCCTAGAAGCGTACCATGGTATCCAGTAACTGCACTTTCATATTGCTTACAATACTACAGCCTCTGCAAGAACTATCTAACACGCAAAAAACAATAAAACAATCATTTCCTATTAATAACTCAGTTGACATGTAGGTTTGTGATAATGCAGTAGTAATTCAGTGCTCTGAGAGACTGAAAGCATGTGTTTTGAATGCTTAGTGAGCCCCAAAAGCTGAAGTTGGAAAAGTAACAATGCTGACAAATCGCATAAATGTAAATGATTGCGTGTTCTAAAAGTAAGTTACACACTCTTCCTGCAAAGTAGGGCCATGGTGTAGGCGGACTATGAGGGTGGAGCTGTTTTGTGTTATATGCTATTGATGCGTAATCTGCCTATAGATGCAGCAGCTATCACTTGGTGGGGGAACATGGTTTAATCATGATAAAGATAAAATGCTATGCCTTTAAGCTATGCCCCTCTAAGGCATGGCTTAAGGGCATATCATATTATCTTTAGCACTCAAGCGTGTGTGCACTGAGGCAGGTACGACAGAGACCATTCATCATCATACTGCTAGAAGTGCTGGAGCAACAGGGCTTCTCTCTTAAAGGCCCAGGAACATGCTAAAGTTACCTACATTTATATGTTGACTGACATGTGGAAGAGCTTGACTTAATGCTGAGTAATTGCCTTTGTGTGTTTGAGAGCATATGCATATTCATTTGCTAATATTAGCCTTACTTGGACTTAATGCAACTCCCTGAATGTAGGGTTTAGAGCCTAGCCAATGACTTCTCTGAGTGCTCTATCGACTGTGTCTGACTTTGGAATTCATAGGAAGATTAACGAACAAAGCTACTATGCATACTAACATATTAATATGTACTATTTATGTCGAGGTTATGGACATCAGTTGTGCAAATATAGTCACTTAAACAAATTATCACAATGTTGTTTTCAGTCAGACTTGCACTGTTTATCCTAATGGCCCCTCTGCTTCTCTTTGCAGGCTATGGTGGCATGTTACCCTGGCAATGGTGCAAGATACGTGCGTCATGTGGATAACCCAAATGGAGATGGACGCTGCATTACCTGCATCTACTATCTGAATAAGGACTGGGATGTAAAGGTACAGTACTGCATTTCTGTCAGCTCGCCCTTGCTCTGATGTCTGATCAGTATATACTGCTGGAAACAACATTGCTGTATACTTTACGAATTGCACGCAACCAGATAGCTTGCAGCTATGTGAAACTTGATGTGAAGATGAGTGTAGTCCTTTGTGTAGTAGACAGAGAAATTCCTTTGTCTTATCAGGATGTGTGATCTGTTTGTTTTTCCTGTGTGCGTAAACGTTCAGGTTCATGGGGGCTTGTTGCAACTCTACCCAGAGGGTCGAAACGTTGTGGCTAACATTGAGCCACTTTTTGACCGCCTACTCATTTTCTGGTCTGATCGGCGTAACCCTCATGAGGTGAAACCAGCCTACGCCAAGCGGTAAGTCAACTGTCTTTGGCCCGTCTTGAGCACAGCTTGATTACAAAAATGAGCATCATGGCCCTATTTCCCTGACTTCTGCGACTTGTTGCAGTTTATTTTAAACACACACACCCACATGCTTCCTCTTAGCTTAAGCTCATCATAACCTTTCACTTACAACCTTTGCGCACCTGTTTTTTCATACACAACAAGAGAGTTTGCATACAGTAATGGGCACACATTCTTGAGAAAACTTTCTGTCACATACATACACACATATTAAGATCCACTTTTCTCAATTTATCTCAAATTGAATGCAGGTAATATATTTTTGGTCATCATTTCACAGCTATGCCATTACCGTTTGGTACTTCGATGCAAAGGAGCGAGCCGAAGCTAAGGAGAAATACAGACTGGGTGAGTTGGTGGGGCATCCACACTGGGTTCTAATCCAAATGTAAAGACCTGCTGATAGGTTGCGTTCCATGACGTAAACACTGATTAAAAACCTGTAACTGTCAGAATTATCTCATGATAAGTAGTAACTTTTGGTACATGACACGCCATTTCAGATCATTTTTGAAATGCCTTGATAATTAGTTTTTAAACAACTACCTTTCTCTCCTCTCTCCACAGCTACAGGACAGAAAGGTGTTGAAGTGCCTGTAATTTGTGGCGATAAGACTTAAACTTTCACCAGCTCAGGCAGCACAGTGTGTCTTTCCCTGTATGTGCCTATCTATGCTGCTATCTGAACAACTGTTTTTGTTGTTGTTTTTGAGAGGACACAGCAAGAATGACGGGCATCAATGCCAATGCAGCCGATATCTCCTACAGATCAATTTCGGAATTTCATGAGTGAGATTTCATTTGCCTCATGAGGGAGGGGAAGAAGCATAATGTACAGCGAAGATATCTACTGGACAGGACAACAGCTATGTCAGACATGTCAGACTTGGCTAGACCACACCTGAAGGGCTGAAAACATGTTTTTCGTCCACAGTGTCAAGTCATGTACGGAAATGCCAAAATGTATTAAAGTGAGCATATGTTGTACTTTTGCTTTATTCTATATTTTCTGATTTGGATAGTATGAAATCACTCCTGCCACGTGTACTAATGAAACAAATATCATCCTCATGTGGAAGAATCTCTGCTTCGGCTTAGACTCTTCCAGGTCAAATAAAGGGGAAGTGACATTAGTGAGCTTGGTCCTGATCATATCATAGGCCACAAAGCACTTCTGAGCACTAAGTTGTGGTAGCACTGCCCATCACTTAACCACACCAACACTGACATCCATCTATCATGGAGGCAAAGATTTTAAGACTGTCAGAGTAAACCTGATGACTGCTGATACAGAGGTCTTGAGTTTGGTCCGTTCCAAAGTGTCATATATGAGCATTCACAATCACAACTGCGTACTGATCTACAGAAAAACACATCTGTATAGCAGGAGGGTCAAAACAGGGTTTGCTGAATGTGATGTTTATATTTGCGTGTGGATTTACAAGTGTGAATGTTTCGACTCTTTCATGGCTTAGCCTTGCCTGTAACAATGTTCTTTTAAACTAAATGGCCTTTTTGAGTTGGTAAGCACAGGCAAAGTAAAGTTTGAAACTGGTGTGCTAGTATGCCTTTAAAAGGCCTCTCTGTGTGTTTACGCTGATGCACTTGACTTTCAAGAAGGGGTAGCTGACAATCTCCTGCCTGATCGCACTGTCTGATTATCACCCAGCCAACTAGAAAAAATAAGCTCAAGTAACCCAAGTTGCCATACCAGGAATAAGTAGTATATGAAATGAATCACAGGAGAGGGGATAAAAGAACGTAATTTGGATTCATAGCAGATGTAATTACCCTAACCCCAGAATCAGTGCAGGGGTAGAAGAAACTTAATGCAATAACATAAAAATTCAAGACAATGTATTGGTGAAAGGTCTTTAGAAGTATTTAACATCAACTAGCACCAAATTGCAAAAACTGTTTAGTGTTACACCAGCAAATCACAGGCATTACAATATTAACACATAAAAAATTATCTTTTTGTTTTCAAATGTTTGAAATTGTGAGATTATTTCCAGGTATCTATTTAGTGTCCTATTTAAACTGAAATCTTCTTAGAACTGAATTAAATAACTGGTAATTTAGACTATGCCATGGCAGGGGAACGTGTGAGTGGCCTTCTATACATATGATTAGAGAAGTAATCAACAAAGCACTTTATTATAGAAAATGTGATGTTTGAATTAGAGAGGTAAAAGATATGAAACATGTTTTGTGCTGTGTAACATGATTATTATAATGCAATAGACGTTTTAAAACAGTGGAGAACAAATGAAATATTTGCTTAATATTTTGAGTTTTGCAGTATTTAATTAAAAGGTCTGATTTTGTACATCTTGTCTAATGTGCCTTATGATCTTTCAGTACTGTTCCATTATTTTTAATTAAAACACTTACGAATTATATGACAGTTTGAAAAGGTGCAATATGTGCACCTTTGTCACCTTTGTTTATTTGAGCCTTGGTTGAATTCCAATTTGTTCCTTATAACCCAATTAACAGTAGTGAAATTTATAGATCGTACTTATATTTAGACAGTTTGTGAATTTGAATGTATTTTGTATAAAATCTGATTTGTCTGATTTCGCCGCTTCCTCAGTCCTCTATGAATTGCACCCTATCATGGTAACATTTTCCTTATGGGGTAAAAACTAGTCACGACAAAGGATAAAAGTGTTTTGCGATAATGAAGCTACTGTTTACATTATAAACAACGGTTGCTCGAAGGTCTTGGCTTTTATGCCTTCCGTACACCAACTTGGATTTCTCTCACATACACTGCCCTCCAAAATTATTGGCACCCCTGGTTAAGATGTGTTCTTTAGCTTCTAATAAATTCAGTTTTTTTCTAAATAATATAGGACCACAATGAAAAAAAGAGGAAAATCCAACCTTTAATTCAAGTGCATTTATTCAGTGGAAAAAAAATCCCACATTAAGAAATATTTCTTTTACATCAAATCATGTGTGTCACAATTATTAGCACCCCTGATGTTAATACTTTGTACAACCCCCTTTTGCCAACAAAACAGCACCTAATCTTCTCCTATAATGTTTCACAAGATGAGAGAATACAAAAAGAGGGTTCTTCGACCATTCCTCTTTGCACAATCTCTCTAAATCATCCAGTGACCTGGGTCTTCTCTGCACCCATCTTTAGCTTTCGGGCAGAGGCCACCAGTTTCTGATTTAGAATGTCCTGGTATTTCAAAGCATTCATGATGCCATACACCCTAACAAGGTTCCCAGGGCCTCTGGAAAAGAAACAGGCCCACAGCATCACCGATCCTCCCGTATACTTCACAGTGGGCACGAGGTGCTTTTCTGCATACTCATCTTTTGTGTTACCGCCAGACCCACTTAGAGTGTTTGTTGCCAAAAAGCTCTATCTTGGTCTCATCTGACCAAAGCACACGGTCCCAGTTGAAGCCCCAGTACCGCTTTTTGCGTTTATGATTGTGAGTGAGAAAAGGTTTTTTCCGTGCATCCCTCCCAAACAGCTTGTTGGCATGTAGATAGTGCCTGATGTTTTTATTGGAGACTTTGTGACCCCAAGATGCTACCATTTGTTGCAATTCTTTAAGAGTGAGCTTTGGAGAACTTTTTATTTCTCTTACCATCCTCTTCAGTGTGCGTGGTGGCAAAATAACCTTGCATCCACGTCCAGGCTTGTTTACCACTGTTCCAGTTGTTTTAAACTTCCTAATGATTCCTATGACAGTAGATATGGGCAGGTGCAGGCGAGTGGCTATTTTCTTGTAGCCATTGCCTGACTTGTGAAAGTTGACACACATCTGCCTTACTTGAATGGTGTGTTCCTTTGTCTTTCCCATGTTGAAGAGTGGAAGAGAAATGGCCTCTGTGTCACGTCATATTTATACCCCAGGGAAACAGGAAGTGATGAATTACTAATTAAATGTTCCTAGATACTCTGATCAACTTTGTAAACTACTGTAGAAATGACAGAAATACTTCAATTACATTTATTTCCTAGGAATTGTTAGGGGTGCCAATAATTGTGGAACAGGTTATTTTATGAAAAAAAATATATTTCTTAGTCAGGGATTTTTGTTTCCCCTTAAAATTCACTTGAGTTGAAAGTTAAATTTTTCTACAATTTTCAGTGTGAGAGTATGCTTCTGCAATAAAAACTGAATTTATTTTAAGGCTTTTAACACATCTTAACCAGGGGTGCCAATAATTATGGAGAGCACTGTATAATGTTATTCTTTCTACAGAATACATTCTCAGTTATAACAACTGTATTGCTGATTCTCTGTTGCGTCTCCGTTTTCAGGAATTCCGTCAGTTGTGCCCCAGTTCCAACCCTGTCTCGTAGCAATACCCCCTTCTGTCAGATTTTGTAATGAATTAAAGCAAGATTTTCGTCGCCTTTTGTTCTCTGCCTCTAAATATATTAGAGCAGGCCTTTCTCCGTCAACATTAAAAACCTATGATTCAGCGTGAAGGGCTTAGATTTCTTTCTGTCACTCTCTCTCTTTATCTGCTCTCCCTCTTTCGGTTTTAACCGTTTTCTTGGTCTATCTGAATCACAGTAAAACGGATTTGGTGGGTCATAGGTGCACCATTCAGATTGCTCGCAACGGTCCCTCCTTCTGTCCTTTTATTGCCATGTTAAAATATCTCGGACCCAACCTTGTTCCACCACTACTGACACTCTTCTTTTGGGTCTCCCATGTCTTACCACTGGTTCATTTCCCATTTGAAAACACTCTTAATTATTTGCAGGATCCCTCACGCACATTTTTCTGGCCTTTTCTTTTGCATCAGCGCTGTCTACACGGCGGCTCAACAGGGAATCAATCCCCCAACAATCCTGAAACCACTAGGACGATGGTCTTCCTCAGCCTTCGCCTCATACATCCGTTTAAATACTGTAGGGGAATTGGTAATTAGCTCAGTTTACTCTTTTCGTTTAAAACTAAGCAAGGAACTTGTATTTCTTATTTTCTCCACCGGATACTAATCGATCAGTTATTGTTCCTGATTAATATCAAAATTAATTGTGATGTGATGTGAATACACTGATTTCAATATCACTATCGATTAAAATTATTTGTCCAGCAAATATTATCACTATTAATATACTGTAGATTTAGATAAATAACTTAATAACAAAATACCTTATACTGCAGTTTGAGGAGTTGTCGCTATAGTTAAATAAACCATTTAGAGCAGGTAGCAAGATCTTTGGGTCGACAAGTGACAGCCTTTTTGAGCAAATACAAACCAGACAATATGATGTGATTTTTCCAATTGTATTACTACTGCTAAACTCACAACACTATGAATACTATCTTTCAGATAGACTTACAAAATGGCAATATTGACAGGATGGGGCTATAGATTGAGATGAAACCTTTGTTTTAACCCGACATAAGGAACCAGTATGGATGGATGCAACCCCCTTTTCTACAGTGCAGTGAGCAAGAAGCTAAAGAACCTAAAGCTTCATACAGTATTTAGCTATTATCTATGCCTAGCCAGAATTGTCATAAGGAAAGGAAGCTGCTACTTGTCAGGAGTCAGGGACGGACATTACGTCGGTCGGAAATTGGAGGCGCTGTGCTGAAGCACGAGAAAGGTTGGTGGTTGGCCAGGCTGTGTTCGTCTCTTCCCCCAAGGGAAGTTGAGCAACAAACAGTTCAAGGTGTCAGGCTTTATTAAGCAAACTCATGGATATTAATTGCTCAACTTCCGTTTTCCGGGGGACACCTTTTGGCTGAGGTGGTCAAAGTTTTATAAAACTTTCTAACTTTAATAACTTTGCTGGAATCTTAAATAGAATCCCACCACAAACATAGTCAGATGCTCTGTATTTTCAATTCAATTCAATGTTATTTATATAGCCCTGCTAACAGCAGTTATTGTCACCAATCACGTTACATGTTTTCCTGCTTAGATTGAATGTTTCATGTCCCGGTGTGTTAGACTTAGTGACTTTGTTTCTAAACCTCTGACCTCTACAATATCCTTGCCATCATGGAGGCTCAACGACTGATTGCTTCTGCTGATGTGAGTACCACACAGATAGCCATTGGTGGTGGGTTAATCACAGTGTTTCCATAACGACTTCATCTACATGCCGTTTCTATAACGCTCTTGAGTTCTCAACGGCACTGATGATTCCATAACACTCTCCATGACGCTGACATTTCCATAATGCTCTCGAAGGCAATGGCGTTTCCATAACGATTTTGATGGCACTGACATTTTCATAACTGCAGCGAGAGCATGCAAACTCCATATAGAAAGGTCCTTCGGTCAAACCCAGGACCTTCTCGCTGTGAGGTTGCGACTCTCTAACTACTGCGTAACTGTGTTGCCCTGCACCCTGCATTACCGAAAACAAAATGAGGCCTTCAAAGGAAGGAACATGGTGCCTACAGTCAAACATGGTAGAGGTTCACTGATGTTTTGGGACTGCTTTGCTGCTTCAGGCACCATATGTCTTGGTGTTATGAAATCTGAAGACTACCAACGAATTCTGGAGCGCAATGTAGGGCCCAGTGTCAGAAAGTTGGGTATCCATCGGAGGTCATGAGTCTTACACAAGGACAATAACCCAAAGCATACTTCAAAAAGCACACAGAAATGGTTTAAGACAAAGCGCTGGAGAGTTCTGACGTGGCCATTAGTGAGCCCAGATCTAAATCCCCTAGAACACCTGTGGAGACATCACAACAGCAGTTCAAACCCCTTCAACTCTGAGAGACTTGGAGCAGTTTGCAAAAGAAGAGTGGTGCCAAATCCCAGTAGAGATGTAAATTTGATGTAGACTTTATAATCTTACAGGAAGCGACTGGCATCAGTTATTTCTTCCAAGGGTTGTACCACCAGATATTAAGTTGCCAATAATTTTGTCCAGTCCATTTTTTGAGTTTTGTGTGGAATGTCTCAGATTTGCTTTTTTCCTAAAGACAAATGACAGTTTATCATTTCTTGTAAAAACATAGTCAATAGTGAAAATTTCCAGGACTTTTGTAAGAGCCATCCATCATAGTGTTTAATAGTTTTCGATTTTTCTTGAAAATCCAAGGTTCTTTCTCTATTTAGGTTGGTTTTCAGAAATTGAGCCTCTAGTTGGGCAGTTGGTGGCGTAACGGTGTGGTATTCGTCCCGTGATCAGAAGGTCGCAGGTTTGAATCCGGGACTGGTAAAGTTACCACTGAGGTACTCATGAGCAAGGTACCGTCCTCAAACACTGCTCCCCGGGTGCTGCCCTTGTTAATTGCCCACTGCTCCTTCATGGATGGGTCAAATGCAGAGGTCACATTTCGTTGTGGTGCCCTGTGTGCTGTGCTGTGGTGTGTTCATATTGACAACTAATCTTTCACTCAGTACTTGCTTTCCCTGCATATTCACTGCGGTTAAGAATCACAACGTGCATAACAGAAAGCTGTATTTTATTCACCGGCTGATGGTTGCCCCAGCCATGCCGTACACATGCCGTGAAAAAAACTTATTGAACTCTTATTCCCTAGACTGCTCTTCAACCATGATTTTTGTACATCCTATCTGAATGCCACTTACTTAGATATGTACCGTGCCCCACTGTTAACTAAATTCAATTAAAGAGTTCTATGTCTCAGGGTAATTGATAGAGTAACGGGTAAGGAGTTCGCTCCATGATCGGAGTTACTCATGAGCAAGGTACCATCCTCAAGGGTTGCTCCTCAGGCGCTGCCCATGTCAGCTGCCCGACTGCTCCCTCACGCAGAGGTAAAATTTGGTGTTGGGTTGTAGTGTGTTTATAATGACAAATAGTCACTCACTTAAATCATAAATCTTATAGGTCATAAATCTTAAATCTTAAATCATAAATAGCCCATTCACAAACTTACGCCTTACATTGTCTCTGGAAGTATGAGGGAACAGCTATTAAATATATTCCTTGATTGTCCTTTACGAAGTTGGAGGCATTCTTTCTGAAATGCATTCTCCTATATTAAGAGCGCTACTTTTTTCTCACTAATTAAGTCACTGACTTGGTTATGAGGATCTATTTGTAGATGTGTGAGTGTAGTTTGCTTGTGTTCAACATATCACACAGCAAGAGATTGGGGTTCTGGAATGTGTTAACAAACAGGAAGTGTTTTCCTTATCTGGCTGGCACTCTGACAGTGGAAGGCTCCTGGTCATTCATCACCCTGACTGTGTGTTTTTGTGTGCGCTTGCTCTATCTAGGTACTTTCCCAGATTTTAACTGGCATGTCATGCAGCCGTGTTCTATACATAACATGTATGTTAATACATATATTATCTTATATTATATTATATTATATTATATACCAACATATTATATTATATTATATTATATTATATTATATCATTTTTATATATTATATATGCATTATTTTTAGTATTGGCTAAATGATACATTCCTATGTGGAAGGTGTGTGTAAAAACCATATAGTTTTATTGACTAAAAATACCATTTCTATAATAAAATTAACTTTTTAAAAATTAGATATTGAATAGCTTACATTAATAATAACAACAACAACAATAATAATAATGATAATAATAATAATAATAATTATTATTATTATTTTTATTTTAGCAATAATATTAATATACATTATATATTTTTGGTATGGTATATAGAAATGGTATATAGAAAAGTAATAGAGAGCTATTGACTTGTTACAAGAAATTGCAGAAACAAACTGTTTTATATTATTTATTGTGACAATGTCTGTTTTGAAGAGCACTATATAAATAAAATTGAATCGAATTGAATTATGTACTTTAGATAAACAAATAAAACACTTACTGGACCCACACACAGACACACAACTACATATTGAAAATTTCCTTGAAACTGTCTTGATGCTTTATCTTCTACGCTTTCACACACACAAAGTAACAAACCTACTCAGGAAACACACAGAAAGAATGATCGCATCTACATTCAAGTTCCTATTAAACTAATACTCATAGATAGCATTGTAACCCAAATTTACAGGTTCAAAAGTTCAGTGCAAAGTTTTCAAATGATCATAAGAGAGAAATAAGGTCCTATTAAAAATACAAGTCCTATTTCCATTTGACTACATTACATTTATGTCGTATTTTTAAAAAACTGAGCTATGTGCTTTGTGATTAGCCAGTTGTTGTAGCAACAATATACAGTGACAATATACAGTACGTCCTGGACTTGAACAGCTCCACATCAAGGACTGTTAACTTTCCTCAACACACCTGCGTGCCTTTTACACCCACACACATTTGTTGCATTCCGTGACTAATAAACTTCCTCCTGTGCTCCTCACGCTAAGGAACCATAAGGTAGGGCAGGGTTGGTGGCCACTGATCCCCAAGGAACAGACTGAGACAAAGAGCTGAAGTTGCAGGCAGTCAGACAGGAAGAGGCCTCACACTTCTCTAAAAAAGACCACACAAACAGGCAATGTTGGCCCAACACAAAGCCATTTTTCAAACCTCACCAGAAGAATCATAATGACTTTAAAAAAATGCAAAGATGCAAGCTGTAAACACATGACGATATGTATCAGTTGCTCCAAACCAATAGAAACCTATAAATTCAAATTTATTTATATAGCGTTCTTAACAGCTTGATCATTGTCTGGCTTGCTACATATAATGGCCTAAACCCTCAACAAGCAAGCCTGGCTTGGAGATAGTAGCGGAAAAACTCCTTCTAATAGAAAGAAGCCTTGAGAGGAACCAGACTCGGGGACCCATGCTCCTCTGGGCGACCAGGCGCATGAACATTTAAAGAAGTAAAGATATAAAAATAGTCCAAGGGATGTTTTTGAATACCAAGTTGTTACTGGGCCACTTGGGGATCCTCTCAGCAACGTTGAGCTAAAATTAGTTCAATATTAAACTGATGATTCAGTTCACGTCCATAGGGTCCCAAAAATCCCAGCTGCTTTCAGATGATGATGTCTCTATAGAGTCCTGGTGAGGGTTCAGTTGATCAGCGTCAGTTCGAGAGTGTTGAGGTGGTCAAGCATCAGCTTGGAACGTCTCCATAGAGTCCTGGTAAGGGTTCTGTCAGCCAAGCATAGTTCGAGATCAGCTTGGAAAAAGAAGAAGAGTTAGTGCCCTACTGCGTCTGGCAGTGCTAAATATTAATTAAAAGGGAGAGCTGGAAGGTAGCACAGACATGAGGGCTTCCAGGGGTCTCGACATCGCACCAAACCACCGTCAGCAAACTTGAGCGATCAGCAAAAGCGTGGTAGGGCGACAGCGCAATCCCCCCTTTCACCTTTTTATCTCCAGATGATCATGAACCCCGAGTCGCCTTTCCCTAAGAAAAAGGTTTTAATATCCAAAGACTGACTAAACAGAGTGGGTCTTAAGCCTTGACTTAAAAGCGAGATTGTTTCACATTTGACATCTAACTGGGAAGTTTATTCCCACAACTGTGGTGCTTTATGAATAAATGCTCTTTCCCCTAAGGTAACATTCTTTATTCTGGGTATTACTAAAAGACCTGCGTCTTGGCGTCGGACTGTAGTTGCAAATGGGGTCACTCTCATACTACGTGGTGCAAGACCATTTAGAGCTTTACAAGTCAAGTATTTTATAGTGGAAACCTGAGGGGAATTTAACTGGCAGCCAGTGGGTGAGGATAGAATTGGGGTGATATAATTAGAGATGTAGCCGATCTGATCGTGGATCGGTGTCGGTCGTCGCAGGCTCAAGAGCTGGATAGAAGATTGTCCGGTGGCATTGGGTTGTTCTATGGGCCGATCTGTAAATCGTGTACATTCAATTCGTTATGCATGGGAAGTGGCACTGCGTTAAAGTAGAGCTGAAACGATTGTTCCAATAACTCCAATAATTTTATTACAAAAAATGTTTGAGGCAATTTTTCTAGAATCAAAGCTCCGTTTAATTCATTTTGCTCGCTAGAGCAGCTCCACTTGTATTTCACACAGAGGCTTAATAATGACACACAACATAATGACACAAGGCGAGACCTGATCCTCTTAGTATGTGAAAGTATTTGTGAGATATTCCCTGCACTAAAACAGAAGTAAATGCATAAAAACATTTTTCGACATTTTTCGCGGTATAAACATGCACTGTGTGACAATAGTGCGCGCCAAGGGAAGCAAAACTACTTCATAAAAAGCGCTCCCAGTTCAGTCAAATGTCCCCTTGTGCAGACACAAACCATATTTAGCTGATAAATAACCACAGCCAGCGTTCTCACAATTCTGCGTTTATTTAGATTTTCCATTGTTTGTTATTCTGGAGCAGCCAAAAGCTTCATTGTGGCTCCGGGCGTGTGGAGGATAAATGGGGAATGTAGTTCTCTGCAAAAAGCAGCTCATTTTATAAACAAATTGGTTCAAAATGACCTAAAACTTCAGTATTTTCATTTTCAATTGATCTAATTTTTTCAATTTTATAATGTTATAGTGTAATTAATAGAAGAAAAGGAAGAAATGTTTATATGTCTAAACTAACATTTTTTGAGAACAAATAATTTAGCATATACATGTGTGTGTGTGTGTGTGTGTAATTATTACATTGCTTTAACAGTATTTAGCCTGTGACTGTATCGGATTTGTATCGGTATCGGCAGATATCCAAATTTACAATATCGGTATCAGTATCAGACATAAAAAGAGTAACCATTGCATCTCTAGATGTAATCATATTTTTTTAGTTTAGTAGGGACTCTGGCTACTTTTGCATGCTGGACTAGCTGGAGTTTGTTGCCGACCTATTTGGACAGCCGAGAGAATAAGACATTACAGTAATTGAGTCTGCAGGTAATAAATGCATGAACTAATTTCTCTGCATCTTGGAAGGATAGCATGTTTCTTAGTTTTGCAATATTATGGACTTAAAAGAAGGCGGTGGGACTAATGTTAAAAGCATGTACATCAAATGAAAGATTGGAGTCTAGGGTAACACCAAGGTTTTTAACAACAGTACTTCGTACAATGAATAATCCATCAAGATTGACCATGATGTCAGAGTTGACTTCTGGTGGTGTTAGTGTATTAAAGAAGAACCTCCAGTCTTGTCTGGACTTCTCCAGGAAGTTGTCTGACATCCACTTTTTAATGTAATTAAACATTCTTCCATTATCTGAGATTGCTCTGTCTTCTGAATTTGGCGATATATATATATAATTATTATTATCAGATGCAAAACAATGAAAGCTAATTCCATGTATGAATAACTAAGCCTAAAAAGGTAGTATGTACAGCGAAAACAACAACGGACTCACTGATCATGTGGTACTCCATCTTTCACCTTAGCGTGTTCTGAAGAATCACTATAAAATCCTTTCATCTGTAGAAAACTCACTGGCTTATCCCGCGAATGATCAGGCAATCGGGGGACAAATGTCTGATGGAATGGAGCTGTGACCTGGATAGTACTTGT
Source organism: Distichodus sexfasciatus (assembly GCA_032718565.1). NCBI lineage: Eukaryota > Metazoa > Chordata > Actinopteri > Characiformes > Distichodontidae > Distichodus > Distichodus sexfasciatus. Next base: position 198,547 of record JAVGVS010000266.1, read on the forward strand.
AACAATCAATATTTAAATGAGCTCAATATTTAAATGGATTTACCAAATGATACAGAACATGATTGAATGATGATTGAATCTTCAGAAGCCATTAGATTAATATTTGAAGATTTCAACAATGGATCATAATAAAGAAATGTATAATGCCTGAGTCATCCCATGGGTTTATGCCTACTAGCCCCAAACCTCTGTAGGTCCCCACGGTATTCACCATTCACATAAGATTAATTTAGTCCACATCACCAAACTGTAAAATATGTTAGGTCAGATAATAATGAATTCAATAAAAATAACAATTGATGCATTGTCATTAATAAAGTGTATATTGAAAACAAAATACAGTAAAGGGTTAGTTTGTTTTTTTGAGCGAATTACAGTGTGCTTACTTTCGTGTTGCTAATATAAATGCATTTTGTTTAAAACTGGATAAATGAAAGAAAAAGAAGAAAAAGGAAGATGGGGTTTAATTATTTTCTAGACAACTTAGAAAAGTTTGGAAAGTAACCTAGGTACCCTGGGTATCAGGGACATCTGAGGATTGAAAGACAGGGAAGCGCTTTGGGGTTATATGGAAGAATTAGCGTAAATAGAGGGCTAGAAATTTTTAGCAAGCAAACAGGCTTCTTTAATTTTATTATCTCATGTACATAGTATGTCTTTTTATCTGGCTCACTTTGTTTACTGGCTTCTGTGGAAGATCCTGCCTTTGGTTTCCCTTGGTCTTTAAGATGTCTACCTTTTTTTTTTTTTTTTTAATTACAGTCTAAATTAGTCCATGAGGGTTTTTTTTTAACAGCTTACATGTTGGGGTTGTTCATTAAAGCAACCTTTACTTAAATATATCTAACAATGCATTTATTAATATTAAATGTGAAACATAATATCTAAGATGTAGTTCAGAACTCCTCTTTCTTCATGTAGTATAAATAAAGTTTTTCATTGCTGCACACCACTGATTAACCATTTCTGTATGCAGCTGAAGACAGACTACCAACATTGGACAGAAGATAACATGATGGTGTGTGTTAATCATTGGTTTATTCACTGGTAGTTTAGTTCCTAGTAAAATCTGACAGAACAAAAGAAGCATGAATATTTCTCAAAGATTTATTCCCCCAAATGAGGATATATTAGACCTTACAATTGAGAACAAAAAGAGAAAAAGCCAGTATACAAAAACTAATCTAGAAACTAACTAGAAATTATCAACTTTATCACTTAAATAGGTATATCACATTTAAAGCCATCTATCAAAGCTTGAGATTAACTTTGAAAGTGGAAGCATCAAAGAATGCCTTCTGTTTTTAAGAGTAGCAAAAGGCAGTTTATACCCTGTTGCGGCTAGCTGCCGGACCATGTCCTTTTCAAGTATTTAAAATACTCTACAAGTGGCAGCAGCTACTCCACAAGTGGCAGCTGCCACTTATGTCTGTGGCTAGTGGCGCTTAACACTGGCAGCTGCCATTGGGATACAGTGCCTGCCGCCGCAGAGAGACCGCTCCTGGAAGTAAACCAGGGATTCCGAGCGTCAGATACGCTAGAGGGGAATACGTAAATAAATAGAGCACTTGTGTGATGTTTGTATGACTAAAATTATGTTATGGTTGCTTATTTCAAATCTCTTTAAGATCATTAAAAAAATGATAGCTAGACTTATTTTAAATTTCAATTCATAGTCTTGCTTTTATTTGTTAAGTGCGTATCCGCGCTCAGTGATATCTTGTATGAAATGTATGGATATATAATTTTAAAATAGTATAATAATTACTATATTTTTTAGGGGGAATTGGGAGCATTTTGAAAAATAGACCTAACGACGTCCTGCTAGGTATTATTTATTGTTGTCATTTATTAATTCATTAGATTCATTATTACACTTTATCCTACAAAGCAGGCCCTTCCTGTTTATGGATGAGGTTATATTAAATAAAGATGGGATATTATGTATATTATTAAAATAATTACTGATATAATGGAAGAAGCTCTTGGGAACGTCTGTCACTGAAGGCTAAAAAAAGTACTTTCAGTATTTAATACTCTCCACTTGGATAAACTTTTTTTTTTATTAACAATACTTTGTCACATTACCATTATAATGCACTAAGAAAGAATGGCATTCAAGTATGAAACAAAATGAAAACTTCAGTGGTTTCAACGTAATTAAATGTAGGTGTTTAACAGGTCATGTGTGTTATAACAGCGCCATCTTATGTATAAAATGAACAGCAAGACATGGGACAGTGTGAGAAATTTGTGGGGACGGTATGAGCGCGGTGGTTCAAGTGACTTGCTGATATTCAATTCGTGGCTAGAAAACTATGAACAAGACCATAATCCCCAAGTTTGCTTCTGTGAAACTCTCCCTGTAATTAGGAGATGGACATTACTCTAGACTTGGATTTAACCAGTGCTAAGTGGGGTAAATGTAAATGACATTCTACTGTCTACAGGTCTCCATTTTTGTAATTACGTATTTAAAGGGTTTATTTGATTCCGAACAAATATTATCTTAAAGATTTTTGATAAACCTTACATCATCTGGGAAAAGTTTAAGCCGACGCTGAGTTAGAGCTAACAACAGATGGCGCTACTTCCGTGTTCAGTCCCCAGCCTCTAGCGCACGGTCTTCTCTTGGATGACGTCGTTGGCGGCGGTGAAAGTTCAGACGTGTGGTAAAAGGTCGTGTTTTGCGTCTTATGCCGAGCTATGGCGTCTTTGAGCTGGTTAGCATGTAAACAGCTCTGCCAGTTCGCTTCGCCATTCCGCCGTGTCTTGCGTGTCGCCTCGCGCTACTTTTAGCCCGGCGCAGCGAATCCACCGAGAGCCTTACCGATGGACCGAGGATGGAGTCTGGGGCAAAAAACGAATACCGGAGCAGCAGAACTTCACCGAACTGGACAAGGCGGATGCGCTGGTACCACTATCCTGCTCTCCTCATATCCACAGTCATGCTCTCCTACGCTCTACTATCCCTCTTTAGTAGTAATAGTAGCAATATTGATAGTAATAGTAATACTGTATTAATGTCTAGTAATAATAATCTCTGGTAACATTTTTCCCCTTCACACCTCTCCATAGATGCTGAGGAAGTCTCATGAAACAGGTGAGATGGGATGTGACTGTTCACTTCCTGAATGTTGTAAATGCTCATTTCTTTTGTGTTCTTGTTATACAACAATGTGTTAAACTGCATTCTTCTTACCTTATATAGAAGCGATGTGGTGTTATTGTTTACCATGGTGGGATTTTGCCTTAAATTTACTCATTTTGTTTGTGGGAGGCAGGCTTCCTGTCATGGTTCCGGAACGGTTTGCTAGCGACTGGAATTGGAGTCATTGCCTTTGTACAGAGTGATGTGGGAAGAAGCAGGATATGAGTACATGACATTGAGGCTCTCTTCTACATAGTCTACCTTTCTTTAATTTATTTTCTTAAACTGGATTCTTACTAGCACTCAAAAATCAAAAACACCTATACTTGTTTGTTTATTTCTTTGTTCTACCTTTTCTTTCTCCTATCTGAGCTGTTTGACCTGCCTAATATTGTCTTATAGTTAACAACAGAAGAATAAATGACACATAAATGTGAACAGATATTAATGAATTATTTTATATTTATATTGTTAATAATTTGTTTTTAGCTTTATGTGATATAAAAGTGCTGAAACTGTATATATAACTACTAGAAATAGTAAGACCAGTGTCTGTTTAAAAGGCTTGCAGAGTTTTTATTATGCAGAGAGATTCTGTGGCTTAGTACTGTGAAGAAAAATAAGTTTAGTTTCAGGGAGATATAGAATAAATTATTGGATAACAAAAATGCATTTTTGGTATTGTTTACCCTCTAACATTATAGAAAAATTATTTTCTGATATTTAAAATGAAGAAATACAAAAGTCTTGGGTGATTCTGAGCCAATTTGGACTCATTTGGCCTATAAAATTAGCTGCTTTGTACCTTTCTGGGAGAGAACTACATTTCCTACAATCCCCCGGCCGGCGATGTGGGTTTAAATAGAACCCACAAGCTGCATAATAAACACTCTAATATGATGGCTATCAAAGTGGGCTATCCAAAATTTCTATACCTTGCATTAGGGGTGGGCGATATATCGAATATACTCGATGTATCTCGATTTGCTTCACGTCGTGTAATGAAATGACACCATGCATTACCGTGATATAAATCCTAACGTTATTGTTAAACAGACCTTATGTAGTTTCGAGTTTTGCTTTTCTGCCCCGTCAAAGCAGACAGCTCGATCCAGAAAACTCGTAGTGTATGCGCGTTTTGTACTGTTTTTTAGTGTTTAGCTTCTCTGCTCGCTCCCCGCCCTATGGCGGCTTATCAATCTTAAAACAAAAATGGCTTGCCGCCTTAAAAATTATGTGACATAAATTTCAAAAGTCCTTGACGCATAAATGTGAAACTGAAGCACAAAATTTAAAAATAGGTCTTAGCAGTTGTGATATTCTTGGCATAAACTGTATTATTCACTCTCTCGAATGTCTTTTTTTTCCTCTCTGTATTAAATGTCCTCGCGCGCACAGTAGATTACCGATGAGTGGCTTTTTTAATTTAATAGTTAGGTCTAACACGTTTAATAAGCATGCAATCAGTGGCTTCCCTTGCCCGCTTGTCTGTCCTCAATATAAAGTATTAAGTTTGCTATATTATACTTTGTTTTAAAATAAAAGCATTTACTATATTTAACTTTGGCTAAATTCATTATATTAGTGTCATTTATGCAATATAAGGCCAAATTATCATTTATACAGTGATTTAGAAATTTCAAGGTATTGAGATATATATCGTGCATTGTGATATAGCTTAAAAATATTGCAATATTATTTTTATGCCATATCGCCCGGCCCTACCTTGCATACTGATAAAAATCCCTTTAGACAGTGAGTTCCATCACAGCTAGAGTCCAATGGACGGAAATCCGTCGTAGCGACGGAGAACTCTAATCCCTGTAGTTAAGATCCCTCTCTGCAACAGGTTACAGGTAGCGAAAGGACATTTGAAAGCAAGTGGGCCTGTCAGATGAGGCCTCGCTTTGGTTTGACTTTATTTACGAGATGTCAGTGTGGGTTGCTTTTTTCATTTACGTTTTTCTTGGATTGAGAGAGACAGTCACCATTAATTGAGAAAAAACTAGTGGCAAAATAAAAAATCTAGTTGCTTTGGCGACCATTTTATTCGCCTTCTGGAGCCCTGTATTTAGTAGCTCTTACAATGCGTGTGACTAAAAACAGTAGTACTATGTGTTATTAATGCATCCTCTTGTACAACCAGTGTCGTCATCTGTTTTGAGAATGAAGCGCAGGAAATGATATAACACACGAGTCTATATGTCACATTTTTGTTAAGGCATCACCAATTTTAATGTATTCTTCTTTTTTCCTCCTTTAATCTTTTTCCCTGTCCATACGTCTATTTACCGCTGCTCTCCACATCAAATTTAAAGTGTGTTTCTTGTTGCAATGATGCTGAAACATTACTTGGGCGAAAGGGTTTTTCTGACCCTTTAACAGTCATGTATCTCTCTGTTTCTCTGATACTAAATATTACTGCTAAGAGACTTTCACGTATTATTCCTAAGTTTGAAAGATGAGGTTCCAGAGATTTACAGTTATAGTTTACAGTACTTGTCTGTACATGTTGAGTGAGTGTTTTTAAGTTTGATAGTATTTGTATATTAAATTATCATTATGTCAATGGCATGTACATTAATTTGATTTCTGCACTGGCCTATATATTCATCAAATTTCAGTTGCCCACCTGGTTAATATGTGTTGTGCTTTGTAGCATTTTTCATCCTGGGTGGAGTGTGCGTGTCATTTGGTGGTGCATCGTATGTGGGCAGTTTGCTGACTCTAAGGAGGATCATGCTCATTTCTCTGCCTTCCTTGCTCCTGCACACGGGTGTGGTGTCCAGTGTCGCCCTCTTCTGGCTATGTGCAGTATCGTTATACATTGGTCGGCTAGAAGTGGAAATCATCCATGATGAAGATGAGGACAGCAGTGATGAAGGTGACGACTGTGCAGAATGTAGGGCTCGACGAGAAAGACGCCATGCAGATGAAAGAGGGCGGGAAAAATAATGGATAAGATAAAGGATAGTTCAGACTCATGCCCTCTTTGAAAACCAGCTTTCTATACGTATCTAGAACCATAGTAAATCATGTTGCAAAACAGTGTCCATTAAATTACAAAATGTCATGTCAGTGGCAATCAGAGATATATATTTATGCTTTAGTATGAGGATTAGAAGGGGAGGGGGTTTAAGTGGCATATTGGTGCATTAGGATCAAATCCATAAACACCATAGGCCATATAAAACAAAAGATAATGAGTATCTGCAGAGAATACTATATCTAGATAATTTTTAGTTGTAATGGGTTCTATCTGCAAGAAATCCAGTTAACATGGGCAATGAAATGAAACAGTGACTCCTAAAAGTTTAAAACAAGTTATTTTGCATTGCTATCTCATTTGTTTGTAGAAATATAGTAGAATGCCCCTACAAGTGATGCTCTGCAAGTGCATGTGTTGTTCTGAGTGTCTATTCATTGTCTATTCATCAAGTATTAATCTAAAAATGTAAGTGATTTAAAAAGGTTTTGATCCAGCCTGACAGAATTCTCATTTGACTGGTGTCAAACCATTCCATTATTTTGCTGAATTATTTGAAGTATACAAAACCCACAGGAACAAATTGCAGTACATCTTAAACCCACCCTACTGTCCAGGCTGAAAATCTTATATGGTGTCTTACAATGTTTATGTATGCATTTTTCTGCCCTATTTTCTTTTTCCAGAATTGCCATAGTGACAGAATGCAAAAAATGTCTTCTAAAAACAGTACCATCTGTTTAGATCTGTTATTATTGCTTTTATTCAGGTAAACATATGTTTATTAAAATGGAAAAATGTTTCTTATGGGGTGGGATGGTGGTGTGGTGTTTGTAGTTTGTGTTTCCATTTTGTTCATGTTGTTAATCCTCATTTTAAACTTGGGTCTGGTAAACAAGCTATTTATTTTTATTTTATTATTGTTGCCAATATTTCAATTCTTTAACTGGATTTGGCTAATGACATCATTTACACATGGGCTGTTGATGTCTGTGCATGACCTTATACAATGTGGTATTTATTGTATGTATATATAAACAGGACATAATATAGAACAAGCAGTGTGTGATCATTTCTCAAAAAATCATGTGCATTTATGTGCATTTTAAGTAGCATTGTTTCATAAAGTTTAAAATGGCTATGATTTGAATTTGGATATGAAATTGTCTATCTGTGTACAGTTTACACAAGTAATAAACAAGTCTTCCTTTATTCTCCCTGTACATCTTATCTAGTATAGTGCAGACCAGCAAACAGGCCTCATTCAATCACAGACCTGTCAGGCAGATTCTTATCCGTTTTTCAGCATGTGACAAATGTGGTCTGTGTGGGGGAAAAATGAAGCCTAAAAGGCAGCCCAATCAGTCGCAGTAAAAAAAAAAACTGTGCAGCTGAACCCTGTTCATTAGTCATAAGCTGCAGGAGTCATATTCTAAACCTCCATCTTATCCCACTGTGATAGTTGTCGGTCTTGCGTGTAATTCCTAGATTAAGTGTATGACACACCTTTTACCTTCCATCTGCTTCATGCTGCACTGTGCCATGTTTTAACTCCTGTAAAGTATTTCCCTTCTGTGTTTGGCGCAGTTTGTTCGTTACAGATTCTGGGTGTGTCTCAGTGCAGTGCTGGGCCAACAGTCTGTCTGCCTATCTCTCTCCCTCTCGTACTCTCTTTCTCTTCTACCCCTCCCTTGGCTGTATCTGACTGCGCAGCTCTGTTTGACATGCATGGTGTCTGCAGAGGCTGCCACGCAGCTAAAGGCATTGCGCCCAAACACACACACTTCGGCCAGACCTCACACCCTGAGCTGTACCTGACCAGAGTCTATAAATCTGATCCAAAGCTTCAGATCCATTTAAAACCTGAACATGTCTGACTTTGAGAAAATAACAAGACTCTTTAGACTAAAAAGACTAATACGTTCACTTTATTGATCAGGACATTATAAGAAGTCACTCATCAGAAAAAACAAGCGAGCCATGTTGATGCGGAGGAGACGCTTTAGGTCACCAGCTGCACGTGCACGGTCTTGCTTTGCTGTGTGCCGTTTGCCTTTTTCTCCCAACAACTCTTCTTTAGTATGCAATTCAGCACAATCGTCAGGAGAGAATGATCCTCACACTAATGAACTGGGGTCTGCCACTTGAATGTAAAACAGGACTTAACCCATCTTCAATGTCAGAGCCCCTCCCCGGGGTTCCTTGAAACAACACAACACCGCTGCCCCAACTTGCACGCCTCGCGTTTCAATCACGCTGCCCGTCTTTTGTCTCGAGTCTGCAGCTCGCCACACTCTGACAGCGGGCCACTAACAGCGCCAGGTTCAAAGCCGAGGCCCGTGAGTTACGCATCTGTATGTAGAATATGATGTGTAGATTACAGCTTCACTTTATAGGGGACAGGAGGGTGAGTGGGCAGAAATGGCGACATGGTGTGGCTTTGTAGTGCACTGCGGGCTGTCAGCCGCTAGCAAGCAATTGATGGCTTCAGTTAGTCTATGTCCATTTCAGTTGGTTTCATGTTATGGTTTCTGCTCTATCTAAAGAGTCATCTTCATTTACCTCCGCAAGAATTGTTGATTGTTCAAAATCAAAGTTAAATCTGTATGTCTGCACAGTACATGTTGGCAGCATGTGCAAGTTCATAAAACTACTCCACTGTATGGTTTGTAGTGCATGCAAATTTGCAGTTGTTCGCCGGTTTGAATCGGGGGCCGATAAAGGTATTACTGAGGTACTCATTGTCAAGGGGACATTGCTTGGGGACAGTACCTGTCCCCAAGCAGACAGGTAGAACCGGGCGATTTGTGACTCATTTGGGTGAAGCACCCGGATCCATTAAATAACAAGTCCAATAAATCAAGAGTCCACGAATCTGAGGTCCATTAACCTGAATCCGCCGAGTCCTAACTACACCATGACTTCTAAAATATAAACCCCAACATGTACATACTGTACATCTTATAATCATTTCAAACACTACAAGATCAATACAGACATAGTAGCAAGTATAGCTGCTAAAAATTTCATAACTTACAGTTCGTTTGCACAACCACACTCAAAAGAGGGATCCTAAGAACTTCCTACAGGCAGATCCTTTTTGTAGACTACGGGACTCATGTCAGTCAAATCAGTAGTGTGGCGCGAAGCACACACACATTCATGAGTGAATGTCAGTTAACTTCCTCTAGAGCCGGAAACATGAATCTGAATCGCTCACACAAAGCGGGTTAGCGCTCCTCGATGCACATATAGTGATGAGTGAATATGCCGGTTAACTTCTTCTACAGCTGGAAACATAAAGTCAAATATGAAACGCTCAGAGGAGCGGGTTAGTGCTCACCAAACCACATACAGTCTTAAGCAAAAGTTTGGGCACCCCTGATAAAAATAACTATCAATTCTATATAACTATAACTTGCTAAGCTTGAGAGGCAGCAACTTAATTTTGACATATTTTGACATAAGTTATAACTTATGGAAACAGCAACAATTCAGTAGTGAAATATTTTTTATTGGGCCAACAGAAACAATGTAATGATCATTTAAACAAAAATGACAGATGCATAAATTTGGGCACCCAAAGGAATAAAATCATTACATTCATAGAGCCTCTTTTGCTGGAAATAACAGCCTGTAGACGCTTCCTATAGCCACTCATAAGTCACTGAATTCTGGCTGGTGGTATTTTGGACCATTCCTCCAAAATGCCTCCAGTTCAGTCAGGTTCGATGACTTCAGGCATGAACAGCCTGCTTCAACTCAATCCATACATTTCAGTAATGTTCAAGGTCTGGGGACTAAGATGGCCATTCAAGAACATTGTGCCTCTACTCAAATTCTTTAGTAGATTTTGAGCAGTGCGCTTTTGGATCATTCAATAGGTGCTGAAACATCCAATCAGGCATAACTTCAACTTTGTGACTGACTCTAGAACATTCTTTTCAAGAATCTGCTGATAGTGTCCATCCCCTTGTCTATATATTTCTAGAAAAAAAATCACATCTTGCTGTGATCTATATATATATATATATATATATATATATATATATATATATATATATATATATATATATATATATATATATATATATCTACATATACAGACTGAGGTTCTTCTTACTGGAACTACTTTTCCACCAGAGGTCAACTATTTGACATCATGGTCGAAATCTTGATAGATTATTTATTGCACCAGTACCATTTGTTAAACTTTGGTGTTACTCTAGACTCGATCTTTCATTTGAGGTACATGCTACTGAAATTAGAAGTACTGCATTTCTTTCAACTGCGTAATATTGCCAAACTAAAAATATACTATCCTTGCAAGATACAGAAATTGGATTCTAATAAATTTATTCTCCAAGCTCGATTACTGTCTTATTCTCGGTTGTCCGATAGATCATTAAATAAACTCTGTCTAGTTCAGAATGCAGAGTCAGTTAGTGGCGTGTAGGGTACAGTAGGGAATTATTCACGCCATGATCAGAAGGTCGCAGGTTAGAATCCAGGACTGATAAAGTTACCACTGAGGTACTCGTGAGCAAGGAACATAACACCAGAGACGTGTGGAGGGGTATGAAGATGATTACTGGTTTAATGCCACCTGCCACTTGACGGATGGAGATGTCGAGAGGGCTAATGAACTTAACCAGTTCTTTAACAGGTTTGACAATATCTCATCCAGCTCCAACACGACCCTCAATATTCACCTCTCTCTACCCTCCTATATCAACGTTTCTCTGCCCTCCTACGCCAGCGCCCCTCCAGGATGCAACTCCACATCTGACCTTTCTTTCCCCACCCCACCACCCACCCACTCTTCTCCTGAGAACACTTCGGACACCCCTGCACCAGCCATTACCATCACTGAAGACCAAGTGAGAAGAGAACTACGCAGACTCCACCCGGCCAAGGTGTCAGGCCCAGATGGCATAAGTCCACAGGTGCTCAAGCTGTGTGCCACTCAGCTATGTGGAGTTCTGCTAGGATCTCCAGCAAGCCTCAGTGAGTGGGTTCAATTGTTTTGTAGAAGTACTCATGCTTGGTCCTGTGCCAAGAGCCAAAGAAGACATCTTAGAAGCAGACTTAGAGCATCTGAGGATCATGTTCTTTGACTTCTCCAGTGCCTTCAACACCATTCAGCCAGCCTGGCTGGGGTGTAAGCTCTCTGCGTTGCAGTTCCAGGCTCCCTTAGTCTCTTGGATTATGGACTATCTCACTGACAGGCCACAGTACGTGAGACTGCGGGGCTGTGTGTCTGAAACAGTCTTGATGCAATGCCGGAGCTCCTCAAGAGACTGTTTAATCCGCCGATCCTGTTCACCACTGTACACATCAACTGGAGCCTTGCCACAGGAGAGGGCTGTCACAAAAATTCTCAGATGGCTCTACGATAGTTGGATATATCAGGCAAGGGGAGGATATGGAATATAGAAGGACTGTGGGCAGTTCTGTTCACTGATGTGAGCTGAATCAGCTGCAGCTCAATATCAGCAAGACAAAAGCAGTGGTAGTAGGCACACCAAGATCACGGCCTCCTGTCTCCCCTGTCCATCATGGGGGTGGATGTGGAGATTGTTCAGAATACAAATACATGAATGTGTGCATGTGGACAATAAAATGGACTAGTCAAAGCACTTACTGGCTACCCATAAGAATGGTCAAAGTAGGATGTATTTCCTATGGAGACTTAGATCCTTTAGAGTCTGCAACTCCATGTTGCAGATGTTTTATAAGTCTGTGGTGGCAAGTGCCATTTTCTGTCTTTCATATGGTGTTCTGGGGTGGCAGCTTGAACGTGGCTGATGCTAAGACACTGAACAAGCAGGCAGACTGTGTAGTGGGTGGGGAACTAGACACTCTAGAGACTCTGGCTGAAAGAAGAACACTGTCAGATTCCAGGCCATCATGGACAGCACCCGTTCACCCCTCCACAGTGTGGTGACTGGGCTGGAAGCACCAAGTACAGACTCACCAGTCTCTGCAAAGTGCTCACTGAAGACTTTCTGAGATCTTGAGAGTCAACCTCCCTCCTCCATCCTCTGTGTTCTCTGGGGGCACCATAAGTCGTCTGTTAGCTGCGCTCTCTGTGGTTTGTAACAGCACAGGCCAATGAAATGACTGAAGTTGTTAAGCAACATCATCAGGCATCCACTCCTGATGCAGCATCAGGTGTGGCGATGAGGACAAAGAAGGTGAGGCAGACCTGGCGGAGGGTGGAGCTGGCAAGAGCGAGCCGTTTTTCCATCTGGGAGCTGCTCTGTGGGTGTGAGTCTGAGAAAGAAGAGGACGATGATGAGTGCCATCCCAGGCTTGGGAGGCCTGTTCACGGGGGGCCACTATGATCCTGCTGACTGAGGTTTTTGGCAACTGCCCTGCCTTGGACGATTCAGCTGAGGAAGACTTCACTTCCGTTGTAAACACTCTAGCGCTGCCTGGTGCCCGCCTAGCACTGCGGCGAGGGGGTCCCTGTGGCTGGACGATGGAAGAGGCAGGGTAGGAGACGATGCCACAGCCTCAGCATTCTGCTGCCCTCGAAGACACAGTCTTGCCCCATTGGCCCCCGCACCTTCCCTTGAGGCTCAGTTAGCTCCCAGGCAAGTTCTGTCGGCCTCATTACCTGCTTCCCGAGCCCAATCTATCCCTGTGCCAGTGTCCCACGCCCAGGATTGTTACAAGCCTGAGCCTCAAACCCCGTTAGCTCCCCAGTCTGTTGCCGTCAGATCTCGCCCTGACTTTAGCTGCCTTGGGCCCTCCAGCTCTTGAGAGGGCCCATGCCATTTTGACATCTCCCATCTAGCAGTATGTTACCGAAAAGCATGTCCTGTTTAAATTTAGCATTTATGTTCCTCACATCTTCATGTGCTTCGATGAACTTGTATTTGAGAGTGTTGTAATCAAGTTTCAGAGCCATACTACAGTATAGCCAGGTTTAATAGGGAAGGTTGTTTCAGGCAGTACGTTGCCAGAAAACGTGTCCCCCTTTAATTATGCCTTGTTGCTCACATCTTTGTGTGATTTGAGTAACTTGTATTTGACAGTGATATGTATCTCTTATTTAAGTTTCAGAGCCATATTTACAGTACAACCATGTTTAACAGGGGAGGCCGTTTCTTGCAGTATGTTGTCCCCCTTTTAATAGAACATTTTTGTGATATTTGCAAACATAATACTTTTATAGATTATATATATTTTATAGATTAATTATTATTTTATTTTATAATCATTATGTTAATTCAGTTATTTAATTATTATTAATTTAATCACCAACATATTGCATGCATTATACACAAACAGATTGTTCACCTTGAACCATAAGTCACAGAAGGAATGGTGTACATCGCACCCCAAAACATTAGGGAGATCTAAAACACTACATACATTTATTTATGTCGCAACAAAGCTTTTATAATTGCATAAAATTATAGAAAACCACCCAATTCTTATATGAACACTTTCTTTCTTTATCACCTTTTCACTTTATAATTTCTAATGTCTTGATATAATTAATGTATTTATGTGATGTTACCTTTATTGTTCTATTGTTCCTTATTGCACGTACACAGACACTGCTGCTGGCCAGTGCTGACCCTTTTGTCCTGCTTGTTGCCACTTGCAGCTATAATACTACTAGTTGGTCTGGATAAAAGCATCTGTTAAATAATCACTCACTTTCACTTAAATCTTAAAGAACAACTCTTACTACAGCAATAGAGTTTATTATCTGTTATCTGCATTATTATTATAATAATCTTTACAGATTTGCATTTTCATGTAATGTTGATGTCATTGTGTTTTCACAAAACATTTCAACATAAAAAGGTTAGATTCACAGTGATGGTGAAAATTAAGAGATCGCATCAATCTCATTAACTTAATCATTTGTTGAAACACATAAGCACACACACTTGTGTGTATACACACAAACACACACACACACACACACCACTCATTGCTGATCGGTCGCTCACAGAAATACAATGAAAACAAAACAAATGCCTGTCCTTAAGTCAGGGTGGCAACTGTTAGGTAATTCACATTTAAAATGCCATTTTTGGGACAAGTACAATAAGGATTTGCAGATGTTCAGCTTGTGTAAAACTGTTCATAAAACATACAATACAGATGACTCAACACAGACCATTCTAAGTTGTTTTGCTCTACAGTGTACTTTGACAACTTTTTTGTGAACAGACTCTTGTGACCATAAGAATCTATGTCCTTTTGACATTTCCTGTTAGATGACCAAGATCTCCCCAGTTCAGTTACAGAACCCATTTTTACCTTGCACTTTATTTTCTCCAGCAAGTTGGTTTGGAAATTTTTTTTTTATTGACCACATCCATTGCACTAAATTATTTTTATACAGCAGATAAAAAATGTGGTCACAAATGAAGTGCTATGTGTTTAAAACAAGGAGACTTAAGTGCTTAGACGTGATGAATGACAGACATTTTAACGACTATCATCCAATGGACACTAAATGCTAACAGGAAAGTTCACAAGCTCTGTGTAGAGCTTTGCAATGAATGTAGTCTTTCAATTCCAGAACGTTTTAATATGGCTGCAATTTCTGAATGGGTCACTCAAGTGACTTTTTGATAAGCGCAAAAACACAAGAATAAGAGATGGTGTAGTTTTCATTCATACAGGAAAAAACTACTCTTTTTAAAGGATTTCAAACCCTTGAAATGGGTATAATCATTATCACGCTGTGAAGGGCCTGTGCTTTTGTATATCAGTTTAGGAATGTCTGTTTTGACAGTGAATCAATGTCCAAAGCATGATTGTGTCCTCTGATTAATGTAATCACAGTAGGGTTTCCTTCCTGTCCCCTGTGTGGTTGCATGATGGCATGCAATTGTGCAGCATTATGGCTTTTCCTGCATGTCCAGAGAGAGGAAGACCTACAAATTCACATGAGCTAGACAAGGAGGATACTGGGAAGACTGAATCAAAGACCTGCGTCCCTCTCATATCCCTCTAGTCCCTTTTTACTGCCAATTCCTCCATTCAATGTCTCTCATACACCTTCTATATTTGAATCCATCTCAGTCTTCCTCTGTGCCTGCTGCTCCCCTCAGTCCATTCATGCAGATGGGCAGTGTTGGTGCAAAGGCAGGTTCTGAGGGTGAGAAGCCACTGAAAGGTAGTCCAGCAATTCTTTGCAAGTGGGGGAAAAATGCAGGCGATTTGGGGGTGTGATCTTGGCGATGCCCCTCAGAGTGGGTGATTGGAAGTTCAGGTGGGGCATAGCGAATAGTGCTTGGGGCGTAAAGACTCTGGGGGCCCTGGGGGCCGAGAGCTAGTGGGTGAAAGAGAACTCGCCCAGCGGCCCCACCTGCAGCCAGTCTCTGAAGAAGCTCATAGTCTGGTCCACGAGACCCATGGAGGAGTCGTTCTTCCCTAGTCAGCGGAGAGACCGAGACAGGTGAGGGTAAAGAGGGTGAAGGTGGACTGAAAAGGCCCTTGGTTGGAGCTTCAGCAGTGACTGGGTTTGGAGCTTGTGAAGAGGGACTACTGCCATTTATACCACCACTAGCAGTGTGAACACTGGACTGTGAGTGAATCCACCCCCCTTCAGTGGTCGAGCGTACTGTGCCCAAGAGCTCCTGCTCAGTTTTAATGTTCGAGGTGGCAGTGCTGGGGACTACACTCTTTAGTTGCTGGATGACAGCACGGCCATTATGTACCTTACCCAACCCACTCACCCCACTTGGATGCTTGGATGTTACTTCCTCATTTTTTACCCTCTTGCTGTTGCCATTGTGGTCCCAGTCACTCTCCTTCTCGTCCTCCTCAGCATGTTCACGTTCACTGTCACTGCTTAGGTCTGAAGAGCCAGAAGGGCTGTTGCATCTTGGTTGGAATAGTTCTAACCGCTTCCTTGTGTCTGGGGGGCTAGTTTGTGGACTGGACTTGTGAGTCCTCTTCCTCCTGTCGCTTGACTGGTTAACAGCTGGGTGAGGGTATGATTCTCTCCCTTTACGCTCAGACTCGGTCCTACCCTCTCCACCCATTACCGGTTTTGTGCTAATGGGCCCTGCCGAGTAAACAAAATTTGGTTTTATTGATGAACCATTTCCATAGCAGTCTGTGTGTGGTACTTAAGTATATGCCATACCTTGCGCCTTTGGGGAGATGTCACGAGGGGAAGAGTTTGTCCGTAGACGCTCAACCCTTAGAGTTTCAGGGAGTTGCAGCAAATCTAGTGGCGTGTCTGACATTTCTGTTCGGCTGAGGCATTAAAATAAGAATGTATATATTTTAGCATCTCTGACAATAAGATTTGAATTCCTTTAAATTTTAAAGACATTTAACCTTCACAGGCGTATTTTTTTCCACTTGAATAAATGTGGTAATGTGACATTAGGGCCATGACCAATTTATAAGCAACAAATATTTTTCTTGCCACTACAAGGGAGTGACAGGGAGGGTGATTTTTTTAAACTCCCTTGATCTACTCTCAACACACATGAACACACGCACACACACAAACAGCTCAACACATAAACACGCTCAAAACCCTTCTGTTAAGAGCGCTGCTCCAGCAGGGTGCTATAGAAGTTAATTAGCTCTCATAATTGCAGCGTTAATTAACTAAAACACCATTCAGCCAGAAAATTTTGACATCCATTTGGTGTAATTATATATCGCCAGACCTATTATCATTGTAACTCAGCCTGCTTGTCTTGTTTTTGTCTGACTTTTTCATTCAAAGACAGAGACACACAAACATACGCACATACATGGAGAAAGATTGATTGACTAAGAGGTGCTGAATGTGGAGTTTGAGATTATTACCCTAGTTTTTACACATGCATGCATTCACACATACCCATACTCACAGAGACACAATATAGAGAGGCCACTTTGTGATCCTTTCCTCAAATAAAATGAATACAATTAGCAGAAGCACATCTTTCTTTCAACCATGAGAGCACTGACCTGAGTACATAGTTCACCCATATGACATTGCGTTCATGGGGCGATTTGTGGTTGATGGACACTGTAGCACATGACTGAACCCACAGGTATCCTCCTCTCCTTTGTAGCCAACGGTAGTACCCAGTCACAACCTGCCCCTTTCTCAACACTGTCCAGACACATGGGTAATATGAATTAAATCATATGCATTTTACAGAAATGAACTTCATTCAAATACATCAGTAAAATCAAGTCAGAAAAGATCAAGTCACTTTATCATGAATAGGGGGTACTGCTATCAAAATTGTCCTCCTGAGTTTCTCAAACTTTTGAGGAAGTATATATGATATATTCATTTAAAATAGAAAAGAAAAGAAACAGACATAAGATAGAGAAAGAGAGAGAGAGATTCAACATTAAGGAACAGGGGATAAGGACAGAGTAGCTTACAGTCTTCATGACTCTGTCGAATCTGGTCCAAGTCTTCCACGTGAATGAATCTGTAACATGTGTGTCCCACAACTTCAGCTGGGCTCAAGTCCATGTACTCAGAGATCCTGCATTAATGAATTAAGAATCCATATAAGCACAAAGGCATTAAATTACTCTAATGAAAATTAGCCACTGGATTTTTTAAAATACTTTGCATAGTCTCTTCTCTTTGCATTTACAATATAGTTTAGTGCTAGGTGTACACTGTGAGATATGTGCTTTGGTGAAACAACATTGACAAAGATGTAGACCCATGGGGCCTTTCTTTGTGGAGTTTGTGTGCTTTTCTCTGGACCCTCTGGTTTCTTCCCACATTTCAAAAGCCTGCACTGTACGTTGATTGACAAAATTTCCCCACAGGCGTGAATGTGAGTGTGCTTGTGTATGTGACCTTCAGTGTGTTGGGACCTGCTCAGGGTTGATCCCTGCCTTGCACCCATAGTTCAGGGATAGGCTCTGGTCCATGTGACCCTGATTGGGATTAAGCAGGAATTTTAAAATGACTCCTGAATGTACTGATAACATCAGAGCCTATCGATACTCTGGTCTTTAATGATTTAGCCCCAGGCCCTCTTAAAACCTGGTTTCAGTACCCATCCCTAGTCAGCGCAGACCAAACAGATTTTGGCCTGGACAGTAGGTAATCTGCATTATTTATTTTTCCAGAGTGGTCGGCAGAAGTTTAAAAAAGAAAGAATTGCTTCAAATATGTTTTAAATCAAAATGTTGTTTTTACACCAATATAGGAATTGAACATGCTAACAATTACCATGCATGTGTAAAAGATGTATTTGGATGTAAATGATGACAGGTGTCATCATACCCCTAATTTGCGTATTATTTAGCAAAAGCTGAAGGACAGCATGTATAATAAGTAATCTTTATATTTTCATTTACAAGAAAAGTCTCACTAGAACAATTTGGGGTTAGGGTCTTATTCAGGAACCCAGTGGTGGTAGTGTGGGTGGTAGGATTTGAACCCACAACCTCCTGGTCCCATTGTGAGCATCTTACCTCTAGATCACCATCACAAATAATTATAATATGTCATAACTATTTTTAGAAACAAGATGCCACTTTTATTGAGATGTTACCTGTTTTCACAGTAGGTGACCTGCAGATCCATGTTAACCCGGAACACAAACATGTGACTTTCCATGCGCACCTCATTAAGTGTCGACGGTGGGAGTGTGTGAGCAAGGGCAACCAATCCCATGGGTCGGTGAAGGGAACGGGAGGAGCCTGGCACAAGGGCCGGGCGACAACGGATCCGGCCAGTGACATGGATCACCTGGGCAGAATTGCAATAAATGCCCATGTTAAAACAATGATACTAGTTTTAGTTAAGAGGATAGACACACATACTTATGGTGCCTAGTACAAAAACCCAATTTTAAATAGACAACACATCTGTGTATTCTTACTTGTGACTCCTCTAATGTAAGTTTGGTTTTAATTAGCTGAAAGATTCCCATAATACATGGAAAATGTAAAAACTTACAGTTTACGATGTTCCTACAATCACATGAACCATTGTGGTACAGTAGGTCTCAAAATTCTTAATACCTTATTGCCTCTGGGAAAATGGATCCTGAACTATAATTGTATGTATGAGAGCTAAGGCTCACCTTATAGCCAGAGGATTTGACATGCAGTCCGCGCTTAGTAAGGGTGGATTTCATCCGGATAAAGAAACCTCGCTCAGTCAGCCCATCCCCAGGTGAGCGAGGACTGGAAGGGGCTACAAGAGTAGTGACAGAAAAAGTACGCACTGATACACACATAAAAGGTGTGCTGTGCATAATCCCACTGTAATAATTTTACATAAAGCACAGTATAAAAGTTTACAAATACAAAACAACAACCTGAAAAAAGAGAAAAGACAAAAATAGTACCATAACAAATAACTAATTAAGTGTTGGCAAAATAATGTATATTATTATAAAAACAAATTTACTTGGATCTTACATGAAAAAAAAAACAACTATTGGTGTTGTACCTGGTTCAGGTGTGCCAACTAGGGATGAAGTAGAGGCAGAGCTCGAAGCACTCTCTTGGGTAGTCTGACAACCTGCCTCCGCACGGAGGTGTGGCTTAATTCCCAGCCGCTCAGCCATCTCAACATGGTCCGCAGGGTGGATGTAGTCAAAGACGCTACTACCCGTCAGTTCCACCTGACAACACAATATATTGATGGTACAAAGCACGTGTCAACCTCATTCTGTCATTAGTACATTTAGTTTAACCACAGAATATTTTATTTCAAATAATATTTTTTTAATACATTTTTTATATTTCAGTTGAAATTGAATATATAAAATATGTATGCTGAGACAATGTGTAAATACACATCAATTTTACAATTTAATCAAAAATCAAGTGCAAAACTAAGCCAACAGAATCATAAACTGCAATATATAGCCAGAATATGACAGACCTTGAAAAACACAAATATTGATATGCATGCACATGTACACTTTTATATACACATTTATGCTGGTGCCGTAACTAACATTAAAAAGAGATAAAATCAACATCACATAAAACATTAACAACACTATAGCATGACCTACATATAATATTCTATGTTACGCATTTAAAATGTAAAACAGAAGTAAAGACACAGGATTGCCCAACATTCATACACTCATCTATAGTATTATCCAGGAGTGCACAGCCACAACATTTTTCCTAAGAGTGGTGTTATTCCTTACTCAGCATGTTACAGAAATGCTTATTACTTGAATGGTTTAGGATCTAAAAAATGTATAAGACTAAGATAAAAATGACATTGTTCTTGTCACCCCACCAGATCTATAAAAACCTAATTTGCTCGGGTAAGATTTCATTCTATCTTGATAAATACAGTCTCTTTCTCACACCCTTGTCTGTAACACACAAGCATTTATTATAGGATTAGATCCATTTACTGAAGGATTTTATAGGATTTTCTGCTGGCCTTCAAGAACACTAATGTGTACGGTAAAAGGAAGCGGGTAGAGTAAAATCGGATTGGGGAAGACAAAGTATGAGAAACAGGAAGAAGGTTTGTAGGCTTGTATATGCTCTCACTAACTGAGAGGTAAACATGTGGAGGTCCTTCATAGAGACAGTAGGGATGTGGAGGATGGTTCATGAAAATCTGGAAAACATTGCCTTAGAGAAGGTGATCTTGTTTGTGGATTTCTTTTTTTTTTTACTGAGTCTCTGCAGTGCAGTTAAAAGATCACAGGGATGAAGTGGGAAGGAGTTCCACATGGTTCTTGAAAGAAGGAGACAATTATTAGAAATGGTCAACTATGGTGAGAGAGAATTTGTGAAATAACTGAGAAAGCATTGGGGTAAAAGTAAACAGAGACAATGGTAGAAGAGATTATAAGGAAATATAGGATGAGAGAAAAGTCTTTAGGAGGGAAAGGGGATGTGGGGGAGAGAGACATGATATAAATAATAGCAGTGTCTTTAATATGTATGAGGCATCTGGGCATTCGTCCACAACACACTCTCAGTCCGCCACAGACTGATAGGCGGGAGAGGGAGGGAGGAAGGAGGAGAGCAGAGGAAGAGGAGAAGGGAGTAGGTACCGCATACTAACCAGATCGAGATCAATTCCCCACCCTGTCCAGTCTGTCCCACCTCTCTGCCAGTGCTTGGAGCAGAAACTAGGAGAGCAGAAGTTTGTCCCCTGGATCTCCCCCTTTATTCCTCTTGGGAATAGACTGGGATCTGACTGTGCCTGACCTGCCTTAATCTGTCCAGGGAGCCCTGCAGACTTGCTAAAAGCAGAGGCTATGGATTAAGAAAGAAAGGTTGATCTGTAGTGACACATGGTTGGGGAACTTTGAAACGCTGCATCATGTAAGGTCTCCTGCTGAGAGATGATTTTCGTCTCAACCTTACAGAGATTAGGTCCTAAAGATAAAAGTTTGACCTGTACAGCTCCATTCCAAAAGTGTCTTCAAGCTGCCCGATCAATAAACATGATGTGTGATGCATGAAATCAAATAAATCCACAAGGGCTTTATCTTATTTGAGAAGATTTGCACCATCATTTTGTGCCATCTGCACATTTGTAATGAGATATTTTGTTTATTCATACTACTCCCACAAAATCTAGTTTCATGTTTCATGGAGTTGTTTGAAACTTAACTATAACTATAGCGATGCAGCGAGTCAGCTTTGGTGCTAAAACACATTTGACTGATATCCTAAGCTCGACATCCTGTGTGTATTACTAAAACAAGAGCATAGCTACGTCAAGGACAAAAGTCCAATCAGTGAGCCATCCTTCCTTTACACTCAATAATGTCTTTCTGAGCAATCCCTTATTTTCTTTCTCCTCTTTGCTATTAAATCCTTCTCCCTAAACATATCTGTTTTCCCTCACTTGCCCCCTCCATTTTTCACTATCTATCTTCTCATCCCCTTGCAGAATGTGTGTGTTTTTCATCACACAATCAATGAAGCTTTTAAGATGCCTATCGATTTGCTCCTGAGACAGAGCCCAGCCAGCTAGGGCGACCCTTTGATTGCTGTGCAAGTAATTACTGTTATTATTTATGCATCTTGGCGAAATGGCAGGACTTAACATTCTCTGTACAAGAGGCCACAAGCAATCAACAGAGGTGAGCATCTGGCAAGTGAGCTCAAAGGAGTCAAGAGAATGAGAGAAAAAGAGAAAGATAAGAGAGAAGGTGGAGGGAGAAGAGAGGGACAAAATGTGCAGGGACGTGTCTTTGTGTTTTCTTATGTTCTTATGATTATGTTGCAATTAATAATAATAATAATAATAATAATAATAATAATAATAATAATAATAATAATAATAATAATAATAATGCAGTAGATGTTATGGCAGTAGGTGCTGGTGAAATAAATTAGTCCATACTCAAGAGTGTTGGTGACTGGGAGATTATCTGGACCTTTTATACAAATACTACCTAACTACTACTACTACTACTACTACTACTAATAATAATAATACTAGACATGACACTTCTGTGTGTAAATGTGCAAGTGTCTGACCTGTGAAAGGCCCAAGTAGATGGATACAGTCTCCGAGATGTAGAGAAACCGGCCTTCTTGACTGACCACAAACACAAACCCATCCAGAGACTAGAGCAAAAACATCCACAAAACAGTTTGAATTCACATGAATATTTAGCATCATTTGTATTTTAAAAACACTGCCTTTCAAGACTAAGTTGATCTACTAGACATTCTGGAGATTCTACACTAGTCTTAATCTGTGGCTTAGATTAAAAGCAGTATAAACTAAAACCGCATTTATAATAAATCAAATAGCCTAATTATCTTATTCTGCTTTATTTAAATATGCCATACAAGGAAATAATATGCAACTGTTTTCTAGCTCAAAAGATGACAAAACAATCAAAGAGAGCAGAGACTAATAGGCACAATGCCTTTCACCGAAATCTGCTTTGTGTGTTGACCTCACAGCAGTGGCAGTCGGCATGACTGCATGTGATTTAAATGAAAACTGAAAGGTATACAGCCACCCCATTAAATGACTCCTTCAAAGAATAATATTAATCGTAATAACAAGCATCCACAAGTGAGCAGCGGAGGTGGCCACTTTGTTGGAGAATGATTGCTGTTTTGGTGGTGGCTCTTAAAGTGGCGGTAATTTATGCAAGCGAAACGTTCAGTATGCAAATGCAAGTGGCCAGGAATTGTGGGAAAGGCAAGCTGCCTGAATCGCATAGAAAAATAAAGAGCAATTATCAAGTTATTAGTGACAGAGGACACGGCGGAGAAAAGAATCATACGTTTTTCTCCCTGAAGCATTAATTTGATTTGTAGGTGGACTCTGCTCTGCTGTATATTGAGTCATTGCGCTTTTATTTTTGTGAAACCCTCCCGTCCTGTTCTTTACATTTCTAACTGGTACAGTTAGGGGAGGCAGGCGACCTGTCATCAAAGGAAAAGAAAAAAAGACTAATAATCATAACGTTTTTTTAAAAAATGGTCCACTGGTCTGTGGTATAAATTTGTTTTCTGTATGATTCCAATAATTTTCATCATTCGTATAGTCAAAATTTGTGCATTTCCCGTTCAAGGGAAACATGCGAGGTGAGGCAGCGACGTGCCGAGCCTGCCCTCGGACTGCACTGTCCCTTACACTCTGGGTTGATGCATGCAGTTGGCGCGTGTGTTGCTGTCTCTCTGTGTGTCGCCAATATAATGTTTGCAGACACGTTTATTATACACCCTGACTTTCCACAGTCTGACTAAAATATTTAATGAATGTGTGTGACATAAATAGTTTTGCTGATTGAACATAAAACCGCGGTAAAGGAAAAAAAGAAAAAGAAAAAGTAAAAAAGCACAAGTTGAAGCAAACAGTACCGTGCCGCACAGTAGGGGGCGCATGTGAGCCCATCAAGTGTCTGTAGCTACTGTAGCTACAATTTTATTAAAAAAAAAAAAAAAAAAAGGGATCAGACTAAGAAAAAAAAAATCCTAATCTAATATGAAAAAGCTAAAATTGGACCTTAAATAAAAGGAGCCTATATTCTTTTGTTTTTCTTACCCTTTTGTTGAAGACTGTATTGAAATTGATTACAATTGAAAGCTTTTTAAAAAACTAAATATTTAAATTAAAGTCAAAATTGAAATTAATTTCCTTTGTACGCCACTACATTCCTTTATTCATATGCACAGCAAATTTAGAAGACATGCGGGTGCGGATGCGTTCTCTCAGCTCTCGCAGCCATATACAGTATGTAACGTTCTTAGCCAAATCTGTATACATGGGCAAAGAATGCTGATTAGATAACCAGTAGTGACTGTGCATGCTGTCAACTGAATAGTGAATAGGCTAGCCTTTTGGGTTCATATATTGGTAGGCCTAAATCTGACTCTGAAGGAGCCAGCCATGGACAGCACGTCACTGATTTCTAATATGCACTTTCAGATTTGAATTTATTGCAGCTTTTCAATAATTTTTATATGAGTCATTGTTGAAAAAGGGAAAATATCATTAATAATTTACTTTTACAGCATGTAGCAGATGCTCTTATCCGGAGCAACTTGCATTTTCTTAATTTCAGGGACAGTCTCTCTGGAGCAACTTGGGGTTAAGGGTCTTGCTCAAGGACCCAGTGATAGTATTGTTGGAGGTATGATTCAAATCTACGATTTCTCGGTCCAGAGGCCAGTATCCACATGACCACCACATAATCAGTAGTAATTAACTATAGTGAATAGGTTGAAACAGGTCTGACAGGCACTAGGCACATACACACATGTACACACGCCCCATTAGAGACAGAGAGAGAGAAAAGGGCTGACATGTTAGAAGTTTACCTGTAGTAAATGTGCTCCCAGGTGCTGTTCAAATATGTCAGTAGCCAGTGAAGAAGTGGTTCTCCGAACTACACAACAAGATAAAGATAACACAATCAAAACACTAAATAAAATATTTTGTGTATATGATATATAAAAATATATGGCTTTACTTTTTTGTACAGCAGAAAATAGTACAGAAACACATTGACACATTGGTTTCATTGATTTCAAATTGTGGAGTAAAAGTAACATTTCATGTCAAATACTTTGCATCATTTAAGTTCAATAAGACCTGGTAACTTCAGAAATCAAATAATATATGGGGCAGTTGATAGCGTAACGGTTAGGCCATTCTGAAGGTCGGCGGTTTAAATCCCAGGACCGGTAAAGATATCACTCAGGTACTCATGAGCAAGGTATCATCCCCAAGCACTGCTCTCCGGGTGCTGCCCCTGTTAGCTGCCCACTGCTCCATCACGGATGGGTCAAATGCAGAAGTCACATTTTGTTGTGGTGCACTGTGTGCTGTGCTGTGGTGTGTTCACAATGAGTTCACACTTAATCAGTAACACAGAAATCAATGGAATAAACTAATGAAGAAAAGAAAAATATCTCTGAGTATATGAAATGACAGTAGGTTTATTATGTAACTTTAAGGTATTGAATACATTGGGTAGAAAGTCTCATGCTGTGAAGTTTGTCAACCAGTGTTCTGGGACAATTTATTATTTCTCTGTCTATGCATATGTATCCATTCCAATAGTAAAATGCCAGTGTTATGCAATGTGATTTACATCTGGTAACCCTCTTACCTCTGTTCTATTTTTATTTCTATGTTACGGTGCAATGTAGTAAATTCTTAGCCTCACTCACTCTCTCTCTCACACACTGTGCATGCACGCAACACACACACACGAGCACACTTGTAGGACAAAACACTGAGAGTGGGGTCTCCCCCTCCTCAACTCAGAACAGGAATGTCAATGAGCTTTGCCCATTCAGAGGTCTGAAAAGGGAAATTCACACCCCAGATAGGAGGACTACTATGTGTGCTGGTGTGCATGCATGTATGTGTCTGTGTGGGGTGTTGGTGTTTGTGGGGAAAAAAGGATGTGCTTCACAGAGCACTGCTTGTTCCCCAAAGGATTTACACACATTCTGGCTACTGATATCACTAATGTAAAAATATCACCAATGTAAACATTTAGACTTTGCCTTTGATCATTGCTGATCACCACTGAGCACCGTTCTGGTATAATAGTCTAGTACCGTTTTGGAGAATGATAATGATGGTAATGATGACAATAACAGGGTGTCAAAACCCACAAAGTTCATTAAAGCAAAGACTGATAAGTTTTCTGTATTTCACTGTGTCTTGGTTTTAAATGTCTAAAAACACAACTACAAATTAAGAGGTTATGGGTTAAATATGAGTCCCTCAACCTTAAGTTTCCCCATGAAGATTATCACTGTAATTAGGACATGTGAGTTGCCCTGGAGTGTCTGATAACTCTCTCTCACACACACACACATACACTCACTCTCTCACTCTCTTGCTCTCGCCTTCATTCTAATCAGAAGAGGTGGAAAGAGTACTGAAAATTTGTACTCAAGTACAAGTACTGTTACATTGGTTAAAATGTACTCAATTACAAGTGAAAGTACTGGTGTTAAAAAAATACTTGAGTAAAAGTACAAAGTACTCATCTCAAAAACTACTCAGAGTACTAATTACTTTTTAACCGATGGATGTTTTATTGCATCGTCAATAGCAGGCATTCGTTTCGATTCACCAGTATAAAATATCTACGTTCAAAGCACATTTCTCAGATGAACAAGGTGTAGAAAGGCAATTTTTTTGTAAATAAATGTGATATAAAGCAGGAATTTTGTTTGTTAAAACAATGACAAAAATGTTTTTGAACATGCATAGAACAGTTTAAACTTTTCCCAATACACTGCGAACAACAGGCAGGTAAGTGTCTTAAACGCTTAGACATAATAGCATTTATGTCACACTTCACTTTCTGAACCTTTTGTTCAGTTTCAGCAAGAGCTGTTTTTCTAAATTAACAGAGTCTATCTGGCTTCGTTTGGCTCCATTTTCTCCATTTTGGCTTCTTTGTCTCCAAATCTTCAGTCTATAAATTAGTTTGTACTCCACTGTGTAGTACCTCCAGATACCTGTGCCTGCTGCTGCAGGAGAGTTTATTCTTTGCTTACGTCATAGATTCATTGGCACGGTCGCTATTGCACAGCCTTATTGGCTGCAAAGATGCAGATGAAAGGTTGAATATTAATTCAAATTGTGGGCGTACTCAGTAGCGACTTTTGATTTTATAAGTAGCGAAGTAGATTACATGGTGTAAATTATACTCAAGTACGAGTAAAATTACACACTTGAAAAACTACTCATAAAAGTACAAGTACCCAAAAAATCTACTTAATTACAGTAACGTGAGTATTTGTAATTCGTTACTTCCACCCCTGCTAATCAGTAAGTTAGGGTTTGCTATGGGAACTCTTACATTGCCATATTATTTTACTAAGGTTATTTGTACACACACTGTAACTTATTTACAGCGACTTATTTCTGATGGACCCCTTCTCCATATACATACATGAGACAAAAACAACCAGATTGAGGAAAAGAAATATAGTCACAACGTCCTTCTCTAGTGTAATTATGCCTTCATTCAGCTACCCTCTCCATCCCCCCACTTGCCTCTCTCTCTCTCAATCCATCGTAAACTCACTTCTTACACAGACATAATTTGAGTGCAATTAACGTCCCTTAAAAGCCTTTGCTACTTTAAACACTGAGTATTAGAGAAGCAGCGGCCTTTGAGAGTGAGCAGGAGGCAGAAAAGAAGAAAAGAGAAAGAAAGTGAAGAGGATGAAGGATGAAGGTCAAAAAGATAGCAAAGAACTATTAAAAAGTCTATTCAAAGAGTGAAACCAGTGTAAATAATCAAAGGGTAAATTTTGAAAAACAACACCAGTGTTCACCAGTTCAGCTATCTTGGGAACATTTTAACCTCCACCTCCATTTAGCCTGTACAGATAACGGAATTCATGCTTGCATCAATCATCTGCTTTTAGAAGATTGCAATATACATATATACAGTATATATACAGTATATAATGTATATTTATTTTTCCTTCTACTCTCCATGTCCATTGTACCTCCTCCAGCTGCCCCTTACCACAATCTCTCCATTTCCTCACTTTGTTTGAAGGTCATGCAATTGATTTTCCTCTGTCTATTCATTTTTCAAGACTGTCTTTGAAACGTGGGAAGCAGACAAAAGGCAATCCCCCACTCTGCCCACCTTACCCCTTCATACGAGCCCCTCCATCCCCTCTACCATGTAAGTATAAGGGTGTGTGTGTGTATGATGAGATGTTAATTTTTATAAATAACATATAACTTATATATGTTAACATACACTACTCTACATTACCCTATATCTCAGTGTCAGAGAAACTGTTCACCATAACTAAAAATTTAGCTATTTTCCATTTAAGTGTTTTGAATGATCTAAATGTTTTCTAGTGATGGTTTGCAATTTGCACTAACCTAATCATGCAAAAAGTGACATTTTGTGCCTGTGTTTTCATGAAGTACAGCTCTGATGTTGCTAAAAATATTCAGACATGTTACAACTTTTAATTGGAACACATTTTCTGTCCTGTAAGATTAAGTGCTAGTATGTACAATATGATATGAGAAATCTAAAATCAGTATTTTAGATTTCTAACATGTATTGACTTAAACATGCTATTTATCTCTCTTCACACTCTTTGATTTCCTTGTCCAAAAGACACACACACACAGTCTTGTATTACTATCTTTGTGAGGTCCTTCCATAGACTCCCATAATGACTAGATGTATATAATTTTACACCTACACCTAATCCTAACCTTAACCTCAGTAACCAAAAGCACATATTTTACCTCTTTTAGTTTCTCAAATAAAACAAGCACATTTTCTATAAAGTCATTTTTCCTCATGGGGACCTCTCAAATGTCCCCACAAAGCCCAAAAAACAGATAAAAGTGATTATAGAGGACAAAAAGGTCCCCACAATGCCATAAATACCCGGCCCACACACACACACACACACACTAATTGTGGCTGAGCTGTTTCCACTCAGTAATAATAGCAATTAGCCAACCCTTGTAATTACACTCTCCTCATTACATAGTTAATTTCTGTAATTACAAACTGCATAGATAATTTCTTCATCCTTTTGTGTGCCTTTTCTTTTTCTCTGGTCATATCATCTGTGTGTATGCAATGTAGTTGAAAAATAGAGAAAGAAAAGGTTAAAAGTGCAATGAAAGAAGTTAAAAAGGGAGTAGATGTGCAGAGTCTAAGATGCAATCATGTTTTTCAGAAGCACAGAGGCACGTTGATGCAGTAGTCATAATAAGGCTCACACACAGTGTAAAACACAGAATGCTTATGAACAGACTCATCTGCTCTGTTCACGATGTAACCAGTTTTGCCACAGTCTCCATCTTTTTTGCCCAGCCTCGTATATCCTGCTTAAACTTAACACACAGGAAGCATCTTATTGATTCTTACATCTATTCCTTGTTTCAAAACTGAGACAAGTCAAACAGAGAAATTAACAATGGGTTGAATCAGAGATATACAATACCAAAAGCCTACACTTTTAAACACGCCCAAAATAGGTTCTCAAAACCAGCAAAAAGCTAAAAAGGTGTGTGAGTATTTTGAGTATTTGGTTGTGGTTCCAATGAAATTGTGTGATGTGTTTTGTGCTCCTAAAAGTTTTGAGTGAACCAGTGAATGTTATTTTAGATGAGCAGTATTTAGCTCTGCATGGCTGCAAGTGATTACTCCTGTGGCGCAATCTCAATTACTTTTCTCACTCTCTTTGTGCATATCTGTGTGTGTGTGTGTGTATGTGTGTGTGTGAACCTCATCTCTCCATTATACATCCTCCCATGCAATTTTCAAAGTGAAAGTATCCCCAGTGACATACACAGGCAACCTATAAGACAATAATAGCCTATTCCATTTAAATTCATAATTTAAATTAATAACGCATTTGTATTCATCGACAGGCTGCCACTGTCATATTAGAATTAAGTTTGGCCAGAGCTTGCTCTAAGCCACCTTCTCTGTTAATAGAACTCTCACAAGTGAATTGACTCCTGTGATAGTGATTGATGCTGTTGTCAGTAAAGGTCCCATGCACATTTCAATATCAATATGTGTTTGGAAAACATTGTCATGCTTAATTTCCTGTAATAACTTCTCAAAATATAATCATCACAAAGTTGTTAATGTGGATAACAATAAATGAAAGCTATCAGGTTATTTTGTAATCAGTAACACAGAGCTTATGCTACAGCATTCCACTAAATGGACTGTTTAGCTCCACACACATTACTTCCTAAGCTCTAGCCATGATTTGACCAGTAACGATGAGGTCTTCTCTCAGGAATTTAGCTACATGGCTGTAAGAAGATGGAACACCACTGAATTAGGCGTAGGATTCATTAAGATGGAAATAGTCAAGTTTTGACAGATCCCATCAATGTCAGAGCCCGGATAGCCTCTTTCCTGTCAACACTCTGCTCTTTTTGATATTTGATATATATGGAATGTTTGTATTTCATGAGGTTGCTGTTACTCCTTCTACACAAAACTATTTTTTGCCTCATGCTTTCAGCTGGATTTTCATAACATATTCTACAGTGTGTCTACACTTTAGAATGCTTTACTCCATTCACTTTGATGACTGGAGAGCATGGAACATAAACATAGCAATAATGACTCAAAGGTGACTGCTGGGTGTTCTGACATTTCATTTCATCATTTTTATACACTGTACTGCACAAGGAATGAACAGAATAATTCAATGTTTTCTATCCATTAATTCAGCAAATTCACCGCCAACCGACTGACTATAAACACTTGCACATTCTTAGTGCATTGTTGCAGTGCATTTGTTACGTTTACTACATTTGTAGTTCAGTTCACTCAAAAAACAGTTATACTGTGTGAAAGTGTAATTATACTGCAGATTTCTGTAGTTATTTCTAGTAAGTGCAGCAAGGTCTTATACAGATGTATGCACATGTGCCTTTTGTCAGGTAAGTCAACTTATCAGAACATCATAAACACTGTATACAACTGAAAATTAAAAGTAATTTAATCTGTCAATATAAATGTATGATGATCAGAAGGGTATAATAATCAGAAATTCATACTGTATGTAGGTAAACTGTAAAAGGTAATTCAGGAGACCTATTACCACCTTTGAATTTAATGCATTGTTGTAAGATTAAAAAAAAATCTACTTTACTCCTTTAGATAAACATTTTATGTTGCAAACTTTATTTTGATGAGTTGTCTTGATGTAATTATATTCATTATTAATACGACTTGATATTGTTTTAAAACTCCGATTTGTGTGTTAATTGGCTTAAAAAAATTCAATTTGGAGTAACTTAATGAAATTGGTTTGATAACTTTTCTGTGGCCTGATGAAACATGCCCAGACAAGTCTTAACATGCCAGAATAAATTCAAACAGTTAACACTGTGTTAGAAACCCTTTATACTGAACAAATTTCAAGTGAGATATGACGAACAGTGGAATCTATTTTGTATGAGATAATAAGCACTTATGGTTAATTGCTTACAACTCTGTCGTTGAATAAATTCATTTCTTAAAAGCTACTAGGAATAAAAATATGTGAAGAACCATAAAATAAATGACATTGGAGCAACATGTTTTAGATAGTTGTCAATTTAAAAACTTGTGTTCATAATTTAGTAATGAATACATAGTACTTAAAAATCCTCTTAAATGATATGGAAATCTAGTTGGGAATTAACTTTTTCACTTAAAAACGTAAGTAAATGGTTTAACATAATTTCATTAGAACTTGCTATAACTTAAAAAGACTAATGCAAACTGTTGCGTTTTTTTCCCTTAAACCTAAACATTTGTTGTTACAGTATGTTATTTTCATAAAGTATCTGAAACCAATGAATTTGAATTATATGACTTTGCACCAGACAGTATATGGCCACATACTCCAAACAGTAAAATTATGAAAGGTTGTAATATCCAAATATCCAATTACTGACCTACAATAAAATCCCAAAAAGATCTATTAACTGTTTTGGGGATTTATTCTGATCGAGATGTCAGAGCCTGGTCATAAGAATTCTAGCTTGACCTGTGTTTGGGAAATGCTTACCCTTGTTGCAGTTATTCTCTCCTTCCAAGAGGGGGCTCCAGGGCGGATCACCTTGGCTGGCAAAGTGCCTCATGTGCAGGTAGCTAATGGTCAGCCGGATGACTGAGGCTTTGTCAAGCTGGCTTGTGATGGCACCAGGAAGAGGGAGCATTTTGGCCAACTCAAAAAACTCAAAATTCTCTTTTCCACGTCTAGAGCGTGCCGCATTCCGAGACTTCTCCTTCCTCAGGTTCTGTAGGCTGAGTTGAAGAAGATAGGGAAAGAAAGAAATTTATGCAGTGGTATAGTAGTGGTATATTGTGTATAAACTGTATGTGTGTGTGAGTACATGAACAATTGCTGAGCATTTTAAATCAATATTCTGACAGAGCTGACTTAACTACAACTGTTTAATGACATTTTGTACTTTTTTAAAAGTTTCATTTCAGATTTTTTTCAAAATCATGAACTGACAAATAACAACAAAGAAACATGCGGTGAATATGTCCTAATGTTATGCCTCTGACATTAAGCGGTGCTTTCCCCAGGCAAGCAGGTCCACATCAGGGGATCAATAGCAAGAGAACATGGCTAACCTCCAGTGGCAGGAGGGCAATGATCAGCCTGTTCACTGCCTCCTTCCATCAGTACCTGCTCTAGGATGCCAGAGTGGCAGCGTTGGCCTGAGATTTCTTTAGCCTGTTAGTGCCTTCTGGAGGCTAGAAACTGATCTGGTCCAGCTCACTTCTGCTAATGACGCACAAAGATACATAGTTTAATATTTTCACAATCTTGTTCCTGGGTGGTGAGGCTCCTGTCTTGATTGAGGGATCATTATTGTAATGAGCATATAAGATGAAGGCCTGGCAACCTGTCACTCCGATTGGGTATCGACCCACCTTGAATTGGGCCTGAGTGGGGGAATTATGTTGTCACTGCGACTACACAATTTGTGTTTGTGCTGGAAAAAGGGGCAGTAGTGCCCCCCCTTCTGTGTCTGTGACATTGATTCTCATTCAACAGGGCACGGATTGTGTGTAGGAGCGTTTGTGTTCAAGTGGGTCTTTATATGAGAGTGCACAGGGGCAGAAAAATGAAAGTCTAATATAAGAATGTTCCTGAAACTGAAAAAGTAATACGTTATTTATTTAAAAACCCATTAAGGTCCAAATAAAATCAGCTCTAAGTTCCTCATATCAAAGAAACAGTTGTCACTAATCACCTCGTCAATTTTGAGCGAACATGAACATTGCTACATAGGTAAAATAAATTCACAAAGTGGTGAAAATAAGGGCGGTACTTTGTACGCTCAGATGCTGTAGGCGTGTTGGCTCAAAGCGCTGAGGCACCGTCTAAGCCTCTACCCATCGACTGTAAAACACATGCATGCACATGCACTGTTAAAAAAGATCACTCTAAAGTCGTGTAAGTAAAACTATGTAAAAATTTCCCTTGGTGTGCCTTTGCAATATAACTTTCCCTGGAAGGGATGAAGACAGTGACAGGACAGTACGCTAAGGCTGGGCTAATACGGAATACAACACGGAATAACATGACAGAAAAACGCTGAAAAAATGAGGGTTGATAGATGAGAGCTGATAGTTTGCTAGCATTTTACATTTTACCCTGCATTACGCCACCGCTGTAATTCACATTTGAGCTAGCTCATACGGATTAACTGCATGTTCTCATGCATTCCCTAAACATTTGGAGTTTTTTTTTTTTGTTTGTTTTTGTTTTTTTTTTTACGACGGGTTAAACAATCACGTCATATTTTACAGTTTATGACAACACAAAATAACTTACACTTGGTTCAACGGCAGCCGCCGGCGGTGAGGGAATGGATATAGGAACTGCTTCGGACTCTCTTAGCGAACTTGCCCATACCAGCAGGTAGGCTACTGATGCTACTCAGGTAGGCAGGGTTATGCGAACCCTAACCCTCTCTACATAAGCTGACTGCGCCCTGAAAAACCTACCATGAAAAGCTGTGAAAAACTGTTAAACTACATTACTCACAACGTTGTAAAACTTAATTCAGGCGTTTTCCACATCTTTTCAGACACACTTCTCTGACACATTTCACATGTTACCAATCCAAGGGTGGTTTTCACCTTACTTTAAACTTT
The DNA here is from genome assembly GCA_032718565.1 of Distichodus sexfasciatus. Lineage (NCBI taxonomy): Eukaryota > Metazoa > Chordata > Actinopteri > Characiformes > Distichodontidae > Distichodus > Distichodus sexfasciatus. The sequence goes on from JAVGVS010000266.1 coordinate 232,772, forward strand.
AAAATTTAAATGATAGTGGAAAAGCTTTATAGGTGATTTAAAAGAATGTCGATGTATGTGTGTGTCTGTGTCTATTAACCCATACATGGTTTTCTTAAAGAGCATCCCTTCCTCTGTCTGGTATTTTCTCACTGACTGTAAAGGGGCTGTGTCCTGTAACCAAGACATTGTAAAGCATCTCATTATTATACTGGGCAATCAATACAGCCCCATTAATTCTGTTTAGTTTAATATCCACCTACAGATGAGCAGACATTAATAATTCCACTGAAATTTATTTAATCTTCCACTAATGGGACCAAACACAGTCAGGGAATATGCACGCTTACACACATACACACACATCCTCACTCACACACACACACACACACACACACACACACACACACACACACACACACACACACACACACACACACACACACACACACTGTGTTTTCCATGATTAGGTACTCCTGAGTATTTGTAATAAACACTTAATTGTTTAATACATTTTACCACATGAGAGTGATCATTTGATAAGAAAGATTGTTTTAGTGTTGTTGTGTGTGTGTTTCTGTATTAAGGGATTAATAAAGTTCCGCATAGTCACACCAATGTCATTGGTTGAAGTTTTGATTGCCATTTTTCTCCTTGTAAGGTTTAAAATTAAAGCTACTTGCTACATTCTGATACATTCAGCTTTAACAAGGTGTCATTTGGTTCTTATGTTCCTAATGTTATCATACTCATAAGCTTTAGAGAATAAGAGCTGAGCTGAGTAAACCTTGTTCTTACTGTAAAAAATATATATATATATATATATATATATATATATATATATATATACAGTACTGTGCAAAGTTTTTAGGCTGGTGTGAAAAATGCTGTAAACAAAAGAATGCTTTCAGAAATATAAATAATGATTGTTTATTTTATCAATTTACAAAATGCAAAGTGAGCAAACAAAAAAATCTAAATCAAATCAATATTTGGTGTTACTACCTTTTGCCTTTAAACCAGCATCAATTCTTATAGGTACACTTGCACAAAGTCAGGGAGTTTGTAGGATTATAGTCATTATATTATTTTGGCCAGGATTATGGGATTATGGGTCTGTGGTTGGTTCTCCAGATGTTTGGAACCTACCAGCCAGTTCCTCAAGCTGTGTGCAAGTGTGCCTGAAAATTGATGTATTTGAAACAAAGTGGTCACACCAAATGGTTGTTTAAGGCTAAATTCACTGCATTTTTGGTGATTAATGAAATAAATGATTAGCTACTTCCATTTTAAAAGCATTCTTTGTTTACAACATTTTTCACAGCTGCCTAAAACTTTTTGTCTCTTATATACAGTATATATCTATATATATATTAGAGATGACAAAGTTTACTTTGACCTAGATATCTTGTGCCAATTTATCATCATAGACATTGAGCCTTTTTATGACTTTCCAAAATGAGCTTAACCTGTGTGTTTGTATTTTTATGTGTGTGACCTCACCAGGGTAAGGCGGGTGGCTTGGCGGAGATCCTTGAAAAGTCCTCACACTCACACATTTCCTAAGCCCCCGATAAATGGCATGGCTGCCATCGTGCTCTACCCCTAATGCAGGCTGTGATTGGCTGACTAAGTCAAGGAACCCAGATCTTCTGTAGAAAGGACTGAACCGAGATAGTGGAAAGGAAAAAGAAACAAGCATTAGGTGATCAAGTCAGTAGTAAATACCACCAAGTCTAAAAAGAAAAAAGTACATTTGAAACTATTTTTAACATATTTTGCTAAGAAATAAACACACATGCAGAGACAAAAGCATGCATAAAACACACACATATGAGGTGTGTTTTCCACTGTTTCTGTTGCCATTTGGCTGGAATTCCCAGTGCTCTAACTCTCTGGCCTTATGACCTTTAAAGGGCCGCCATGCCCTCCAGCAGACTGGTGTCACGCCCGCCAGCCCCCACTGCCCTCAAGGTAGCCCTGGATTCCACTCAGCACTATCGCTGATCTAAACCACACTGGCACTATGCCCTAGACTGACATCACCCCTCTGACCTTACCTGGCACACACCCCTACACCTACACATATCCATATGACCTCTCTGCGACTTGATGTCACCTGCATTCAACTCTGTTAAGCCTAGTTATCACTAGCAGCTTAACCTTGCCCCATCAACTTCTCATCTGTATTTCATGTCTTAGGCCAATCTTAGACTCATGAACAGACTTAGTCACTAGGAAATTGGACACTATGTGGATCTGCATTTACATTTACAGATTTTTGCAGAAACTCTTACCCCGAGCATCTTCCATGTCCTAACTTCATGGACAACCCTGTCTGGTGCCAGGGGTGGAACCCAATGGTGCCAGTGCTGGTGGTGAACCCTGGCGTCTTGGACCAGAGGTGGTGATGTACCACTACACCACCACATCTAGATTGTGCATTTACGCGATATTCAGTACTTTTGCAAACATGTTTTTTGTTGGCAAAACTCAGCAGTGGACAAGGACATCTTCACAAATTAGTCTGAGTAAATCTCAGACCAGCTTACCTTCTTTCTTTTCTTTTTTTATCCTGGCTTAGGACCAGCGTTTGAAATTAACTTTCTGACTTGTGGCTATCCCCCTGGCTGTGTTCAGATAGTGCAACACTTGATATTTTTCTTTCTGACACAGACACACATATAGCCATACAACTCCAACAGAGAGAAGTGTTTAGTCTGTTCCATCTAGTCAGGCAAAATCATTTTGCCTACCCTCACTACCTCTCTGGACATAATGGTGGCGCCTTCCAGCATAACTGTACGATTAACTCTATGACCTCGTACCAGGTTATGACACTGAAGCTTTCTGATCTGAAGGGTGATCATCTTACGTACTTTTGAAATGAATGATGTTACAAATAAAACATAATACAGACGTCATATTTATGTCAATTCAAAAATCTCTTCAAATTATTGCAGTTTTAGTGTGGAAAAGGCATTTTCGGGGCATCATGTTAGAATTATGTTATGTTGCTTCTTTGATAACAAAGCAAGTGCAATGAACCCTTAGTTCCTTCACCAACTTAATGTGGTGATGGGCCATTTCTGGCGGTCATTAGTGCTAGCTCCTGGCTGGGCATTAGGGCAGGTTAGGGCTCCTGTAGCCAGGACCAGGAGTAGGAGCTGCGGGCCAGGAGTGTGTTTGTAGAGGTCAGCTGTTTGTTTTCTGGGGATCGTCAGTAGGGCCTCCAGCTGTCAGAGGGGTTCATTAGCATGCTCACTTCCCTCCCCACAGAGATCCAAGCAGGAAATAAACACATTTAAACACGCTCTGCAGACAATGCACCACAATCTATCTCCCCAACCCAAGAAAATATATACACAGACTCTGAAGAGAAATCCTCTGGTATTTTTCCATATTTACACATCAGGGCCAATTTCCAGTGGGGATTAAGGTTTCAATGTTAAATATCATTGGTACAACAAATTAATAGTAAGACTAAAGCAATCCTTGAGCAAAAGCCAGCCCCAGATGTCCCTACTACCATTCTGCTGCTTAATGTAAAGTACTTTAGTATGAAAATGACAAGTGTTCTGGTCAACTATTGAAAACTTATGAGCTTTTTCTAACCTTGACGTTCAGGCCATTCCTTCTATTGCTGGGTAGGTTTTTACTTTATTACTTCACTTATAACTTCACTTCTACAAATGGAAAGGTAGAAATTTGTGAAGAATGGTCCAGCTAATTACTAAAAATATGTAAAACAATTTATCAGGACAATCTACTTTGTCCTCGCTACCTGGACACTGACCAAATAATTAAAAAACTCCCCTATAGTTGTGCTTTATGATCACATCTATTTCTTGCCAGTTATCAGGTATCTACTCAGTGCTAATTTATTTCTGACCTGGTATTATAAGGTTGTGGGTCAGTTCTCAGCACTGATATGGGTGCTGTGTACTGTAGTCAATCTATTAGGTTGACAAAAGAACCAACAAAAATGTTTTTGGTAAAATAAAATATATAATGAGAGAGATTTTACTTTTGAGTACCAATAACTATTTTCTTCACATCTAATGCATTAAGAAATGTAGCGGTAATCTATTTTTCCAAATGCTAAATAGTAATCTTTTGTAAATGGCTTACTCTTACTCCTTGTCCTTCTGTATGCTGTCTTTTTCTCCTAGAAAGTAACCAAGTGGACTGTCCTGTTTAAGCTGCTTGTGTAAAAACTATGTGCACCTGACCTTGGCAGCTCCCAATCATTTCCTCTGCAAGGTTCCCTCAGCTTCCCCAGGGCAGGAGCTCACGGAGCTGCTGCCTGCCACCCCATTAATTATCTAATGGAATCAATACACAGTTTGATTAGATCTGAATGACACTGCACCCCGACCAGTCACTGATATGAAGAAGCTAAAGCATTGAGCACCAAGCTGGGCCAATCTTCTCGTAAAAGATCACTTTTTATTAACTAAAATCTAAACAGATCAATATGTTTTAAATTTATTTAGTAAGTATTTAGCAAAAACTTACAAAGCATTTATATTGTATCTCAAGATACTGACTGTCAGGAATATCTAATATAAATATGTTTACATTTTTTCTGGAATTTTATAGTGTTTACTTCATTCATTTTAACCAAGAATTCAAATTAAACCCACATCAATACTATTTTGAGTTCTTCCATTTCCTGATCAAAGAAGTGTTTAATTTATTTTTTCTCATGACACCAATCCAACTCAGTCACCAACTGATACATTTTTCCCTGAAGAAGTAAATGAAAAACCACATCAACAATGGCTAATAACAGGCAAATAGAACAACTGAGAGGTCACTCTCTTTCTTTCTCCTGCTTACCAGCCATGTGCCGCGTGTGCATGTGTATTATTATTATTATTGTGTGTGTGTGTATCACAAATAAGTTTATTGTGTGGTAATAGAAAAAGTTAATAACCTGTTGGCAGCAAGGTTTAATAGTCTAGAACTTAGGTTGATAAGATGTGTGTGTTTTTAGTGTATGGTAAAAGTAGCAGCGTGTATAGAGAGTATATATATATCTTTTGTGTAATCCTAAAGAACAGGGTGTGAGTGGCAGCAGGGGTTATGTAAGAGGCCACAGTGGGGTGCACTAGACAGACTGACCACAGATCAGGTCAACCAAGTGTGACACCAACAGCCTTTTTCTGACACACCACTGACACTGTCTGTCACCAAGCCTGTCCGTCCCTCTCTTTCTCTGTATATATATATGTGTGTGTGTGTGTGTATGTGTGTTTGAGACACTTAAGCAATCCTGTTCCTCTCTGATTCGGAGTCTGAGTTTGCGATGTCTCTCACTTGCCTGAAACCTTAGTTCAGGTATAGGTGTGTCTTACCAGCTGTCTGTGATTTCTGATAACATATTGCTGTGCTGTCTTGCATGTGATGTATTTAAAAACTGTCAATATTAGGCACTTTCAGAGTCCTTTCTGGTATTCTTTCACAAAGTTAACAGCATCAAGAGGCGAAAGCCACATGATCACTGTACAGAAAAGAAGGGAGAAAGATAGTTTTACATGTTTGTTATGATTAAATAAAATGTCTGGCTTAACCGCAACCAAGGACAGTAAGGACATCTAACAAAAAAGGTAGAGTTCTTGATAATTTTGTAAATAACTGAAGGCATTATGAGGGACAGGTAAATTATTACAGAGATAGCAATCTCAACATTCCTAAATTTAAAAAAAACAAACAAAAAAAAACAGCAGCAATCAGAAAGAGAAACTGTGTGCGGTCACAGTGTTGACACAAATATGATCTTAAAGCTCTGCTATTATGCGATTATGAAACTGTGTTAATCAATCTACTGTTTTACAAAAGGTTTATGGACTTACACATAGTCCTTATATTTGTGTTTAAAACATTTTAACTCTTTAAACAATACAAATGTATTTTGCAGTAGATAAATAAAATACAAATTAAATTAACATCAATTTAAATTAGCTTGACATAAAACAATTATTATTATTATTATTATTATTATTATTATTATTATTATTATTATTATTATTATTATTATTATTATTGACCATAATGTTCTCCAATGAAAAGCATTTTGAAAAGCAAAACCTGAAAATGAATGAGCTCTGAGTAAACACATTGTCATGTTCACTTCTCAACTTCCTAAAATCTTGTTATAGAGCCAAAATATGGCAATGAAACACAATCTTTGCACTTGCTAGATACAGGCAGTTAATTTTTGACACCGGCTGTCAAATTTAATCAATGTTATTAGATTCAAAAGCACCGGATAACAGAACAGTGTTATCCGCTCCCTCCTGGTAAGGAGCTTACAGAGAAAGCGGCGTCATTGTAAAAAGTTAATCCCAAAAAGTCACTAAATAAAAGAGACACAATGCACAATAGCAGTCAGTGGTGGGTTGCCTCCTTCTACACAGTACACTTTGCCTCCTTGCACTCTCTCCTTCCAGTGTGGAGAGATAAAAACAAGACGCATCCTCAAAAAAGTGCCAATAGAGTGCACCCTGCTTCTCTAAAGTTTCTCCTAAAATGCAAGCCAAGGGGCACATAACTAACAACAAGTGAAAAGTGACTGACTGAGAAAACATGGGCTGTTAAGGCAATAAATGCCAAAGCAACAACACTGAAGCTTCTAGAAGAGTTCAGAACCAAACAGAGAAAGTACATGACTTGTGTAAGTGTGTGTGAGAGAGACAGAGTGAGTGAGAGAGAGATTGTGTCTACTAAGTTTGTAGGACATTGTCAAGTAATAATAGTACCTTAAAGTATACTGACCTGATGTTCATATCCGTTGTTGAACGATTTTGCTGAGATAGATGTTTCTTCTCCCTCCTCTTTCTTGGATGCCCCTGGACTCAAAACACCCTAAGTATGACCCCTACATTCCAGGACTCACAGATACACAAACTTGCATGCACACACACTCTATGTTGGGGAGTGTGACAAGGGGTCAAACTAGGCAGAGAACAATTATGTTCACACAAAACACCAGACGGACATGCAGCCGCTATCTGCTACGAGTGAAAGCCAGTCTGATGTGTGTGTACGGCAGTATCAGCTGAGAAACATAGCTTCTCTCTCTCGCTCTCTATCACTTCTCTAGCATCCAGCTCATAATCTCCTCAGATATGACTTAAGAAACAGGACATTGCTCTCCCATCCTGTTTCTCTCCCTCTCTTCTTTCTTTCTCCTCCTCAATTGCTAATAAATATAAAAGGCAGCGTGTACAGACCCTGCCTCAGTCTCTCTGTTTCCACTCACGTAATCTCTCTCTCTCTCTCGCTCTCTCTCACTCTCTCTCTCTCTCTCTCTCTCTCTCTCTCTCTCTTGCTCTCTCCGTCTCTTACCCCTCCTCCTCACTGGCCCTTACTTTCTTTCTCACCGTCAAAGCTGCCTTTCAAATGCTGATTAGCACCCTGAGTAAGAGAGGGGGAGGAAGGGTATGACTATGAAGGGGAAGATTCCATCACATCTAAACACAGAGTCAACGCTTTCCTCTGTCTTCAGAGTATCTCCTAAACATTGCACATACAAGTGACCATTCACACAACAACCCATTAGCGAACATTGAAAAACAATTATATACAAACACAAGGAAAAAATACACAAATGCACATATAAGCAAATAATCCCACTTGGGGTACTTGGGTAGCTTTGCAAAGCTCGCTCTCTCTCTTTCTCTCCTCCTCGTTCGTTTGCCCTCAAACACTACTCAGAATATTGATACATCACCCACTCCCCCCTCCTCCCTTTCTCTCTCTCCATCACTCACTTTCTCTACTGAATACTGATAGGCTGTCTACTCCGTGGTCTGCGTTTCAAATTCTCTCTCTCTTGCTCTTTCGCTGTCTGTCTCTCATACACACACACACACACAAGCCCAAAGAAACATAAAGACAAGAACAGAAGTTAATTCACTGAGCTCAACATGAATTTAGTTAAGTACCATTTCAGATTCCGTCTTGCTAAAATGGGCTTAAGAGCGAGGGAGGTGTGTGTAGGGACGGGAATGCAGTCCTCTTCTCTCCATTGACAGAAGCTGGTGAGGGGGAAGAAAAGGGCTGATGTTTAGACAACAGGGTAAAAAAGAAGGGTGACAACAGGGTGAGAAGTTTGGAATAATGAAGACATACAGATATTTTGGCATTGGGGTCTAACATTTGTCACAGAATTAGACATTCTTTTAAGGTTAAGGGAAATAAAGAGAAGAGTTGACATTAGAGGCAATTAAGGCAAGGTGAACAGACTGACAGAATTAAATCACAGTCTGTGATTCTACCTTCTCTCCTAACTAAGCTTTTGATCATGGCTGTCCATGTGTATCATTACACACAAACTCACAAACTTACATACAAAGTAAACACTTAACTACTGAGAAGCAAGCCAGCCTCTTCTTTAAGTAAGAAAAAACATAGTACAATCAAGAGCCTTATATCTAGTGACCATCATTTGTACTGGGATCCAGTTGAACTGCTGTGATATCTGAACTAACTGTGAATTTGTCTGATTGATTATAAAACTATAAATGAATGACACTGGCATTTAAATTTTTGACTAAAATATAATGAGGTTTACAGAGACAATAACCTGAAACACGACAATAAACAGAAGAAATACCAACAACAACAACAACAATAATAATAATAATAATAATAAGACCAATGTTTTAGTGAATGTATAAAAATTATTGTAATTCAAAAGAAAAAGTGTATTGTAGGTATTTGTAAATTTATATAAATAAACATAAATATCCCATAGCAGAAGTAAATACTTCATTTGCATGTTTGAAGAATCATGAAACTAACAGCATTTATTTTTTGTAGATTTATATATTTTACATCAGGTAATTAACTACTGAGAAGCAGGCAAGCCTGTTCTTTAAGTATGATCAACTATAGTATAATCAAGAGCCTTATTTCTAGTGAACATCATCTGTACCAGTTTAAATGCTGTCAAATCTAATGAATTAGTTTGATTGATTATAAACCTATGAATATGTGATACTGGTATTACAATTTTGACTTTGAAAAAATATACTACTACTACTACTACAACTACTACTACTACTACTACTACTACTACTAATAATAATAATAATAATTAAGCGAATGTGTAAAAAATGTAATGTCATTCAAAAGAAAACAGTGTACTGTAGCTAATTGTAAATCTTTTGTTGTGTGAATAAAAGTATTTTGAATAACAGGCAGTAAAATGGTTCATGTGATGACATGGATTGGTTTTGGTAGTGTAGTTTAATTTAAAGTCAGTTATAAGATAAAACACAATTTATTAAAAAATACTTCACATAAAGAAAGACTATTAAAGGTATATTAACAGCTCTAATACAGCTATATTGCACTGTTGTAATAAACTCCACTTAATATAAATAAACATAAATATCCCACAGCAGAAGAAAATACTTCATTTGTATTTTTGAAGAATTGTGAAACTAACAGGATAAAAGCAGCATTTATTTTTTGTAAATTTATATATTTTACATCAGGTAATCTTTACTTCAGATTAACTACTGAAGAACATATCACAAAGGACAACTGTCCAAATATTCAAATGCCAAAAATCAGGGACTCTCACTGCAACACTCTCAGAAATGCACCTCTGACTCTTAATTTGGTGTAATTTGTAGCCCACCTCCCTCTAATTCTCTATTCAGTACTGACCCACAGCTGTCCTGCACTGCATCTCCTAGCCTTCACTAGCTCTGACAGCACAAAAAGTAATTACCACACTAATTTATCCTGTCCTTTTAGTGAACAAGCCTCTGTGTGCACAAGTGCATTTTTGTGTGTGAGCGTGTGTGTGTGTGTCCAAATGTGTGCTCATATGGGCGTTTTTATGTTAGTGCCTGGCTAACCTCCCATTGGTCCAATTACCTCAGACCCGGGAGCCCTTTGGTCTCTTACTTCATTTTGATCTCCCCCTGCCTCACCTCCACCCCAAACCTTGCTGTCCCACACAGCCGGCTCCTAGCACTCCCCTCCCTGACCGGCCTGCTCCCATGCCTACTCCCTTACAAACCTCGTCTCAGGTGAGCTGACGACATCAGGAGGCCTTAACAAGCTTTGAATATTAATGAAGTATTTTGAATACTAATAGCATGTGCAATTCAATGAGGAGTCTGCGAATGGAACACACAATGAATATATCAATCACAAGCAAAATCATCACTGCTTTAAACAGGTGGCAGATCTATCTAGACTTATCGATTGGTCAGTCATTGTCATGCGATGGTGTTTGTTAGATATGACTTTCAAAGCTGTCGGAAGTGTGACATCAGACCTTTCTAAATTAAAATATCTCTGTGCTCCTTTTGCACGGCGTCCCTTTTGTCTCTCTTTTCATCTGCTCTTCCACTGCATTGGAGTCCCCTATGTCTTTCCTCCTCTTCTCTTGTTCTTTCCTACTCTCCTCCCTCTCTCTTGCCCAATCTCCACCTCTCTCTCTAACTCACTCTATCTCTCTGTTCACCTACTCGATATGCCAACCCTGTTCCCCTGCAGTCTCCAGCACAACTTTCTGACCCACTTCCTATTTCCTCTTTGGCCCTGTGATCAAAGTCTCCAGGACGGCATTGCCTTGGGCAGCAGAGAAAAGGAGTGAGGGATGAAGGGATCGACGGGAAAGGGTTAGAGGAAAAGAGAGATAGGCAGGGGATGGAGGCATGCAAAAGCGAATAGAGAGATCACAGGAAAAGGAAAGAAAGGAAATGGGTGATCCCCATTCAAGGACAAAAAGATGATTTCAGTCTGTTGGCTACCAATCGTTCATCAGGCACACTTAAATCATATTTACACGATTCAATTCAATTTTATATTCATAACGCTTTTTACAGTAAACATTGTCTCAAAACACTTTACAAATAATCAGCCATAGCCCCTAACGAGCAAGCCTGAGACAACAGTTACATAGAAAAACACCCTTTATAGTAACCAGGAAGAAACGTTCAAGACCCAGAAGGGGACCCCATCCTCCTCTGGGAGATTTACTGATTATATACTGCTGGACTGAGTGAGCAACTTTGACCTGAAGGTGACTGAAGTCCGTATTGTGAGTTAAGATAAATGATCATATATCTGCATATGATACTAACTTATGTAAAATTATAACAGCTTTATGGTTCTGTGTGCCAAAATAACATAATGAATATGGGTATAAAATTATCGAAATATTTTTTTTAATTTAAGTTTTCATATAGTACTGCATTACAAAATGAACGTTTTTATAATGTGTAAGCTACGTTATTACATCTTAAAGCCTTAAATAAAACTAAACTGCATTTTACTCTTCAACATAAATTTATAAAGAGCATTTATACTTATTAAGTGGCTTTTAGACATGTTCTTCCTTACTCAAATACTGACATGAGATTGCTGCTTTACTATAAATAAAATGTTTCCAAAATTTGCAGTGTAGTCACAGTCACTCAAAATCTTAATTGTAATTACAGAGAATGCCTTATGGTGCTGCTTTATTTACAGAAAATTCTCAAAGTTTCTTTCTCAGCTGGAGGAGGGACTCCATCGAGGCAACAAACAAAAACATAGAGAGCTATCAAGAAGTAAAGAGAGCGACAGACAGACATGCAGACAAACAGTCAGAGACAGGAGAGAGAAATACTGAGCTGAAAGTTTCTAAGAAGAATGAGAAAGGGAAAAAAGAGTGTTTTAGATGCAAGGAGAGAGAAAGAGAGGGACTGGACCATTTGTATCCAGGCAGGAGCAGCATGTACTTTAACATTCCCTCCGCATTCTGACAAAGAGCACTAATTATAAATAAATTAGGGACACGACATGGTGTGCCACAGGGGGACAGGGAGAAGAGGAGCAGGATGAATGAGGGAGAAGGAGAGAGAGAAATAGAGATGGAGGAGGAAGGGAAAATGGAGGGTGAATGGAAAATGGAGTGGAAAAGAAAATACATACAAGAGAAGATGTATGGTGCATGGGAATGTGTGAGAGAGTTTAACAAGATAGGAATATCTCATTTCAAAGTCATTTGAACACATTTGAGAGGAAACAAACAGAATATTAGGAACATAGATTAAAACTAGGAACTTTACAGTTCCTTACAGAAGAATACAGTTGAGTACTTGTATACAAGATTTTATACATAGACAAGGTAACAATATGTCAGATAATAATAAAACATTCATTTACAATATTGGGTTAATTGTAGTTATTCAGTTGTGGCTTATATTTTATTATGATTTCGTACAAAATACTTACTTTATTATGATTTTTAATTATAAAGGTATACAAGTTCCTATTTGCTTTGTTACATTAGCATTTGTATGCCACATTAACCAGTGTATAAAAGACAGATCATCTAAATGGGCAAGGGATGATTTGTCCGAGGCCGAGGTCATTGCCAACTATTGCTTACTGTCACTCAGTCTTATCAGTGAATAGAGAATAAAGAGAGAGAGAGCTATCTAAATACATCACATTTCACACTTCATGCCTCTGCGCCTATTTCTCTTCACATTCGCATGTACATAGAGTTCATAAACTTGAAGCAGTCCTGCTATTTTTCTGCTCTTCATTGAGAAACAAAAATCACTGAAAATCAACAGTCTGTTAAAGATTGGTGCAGATTCAGTTGAATTTCTATTGAAAGTAAATGCATTACTTCCTTTCTATATTACCAATACACTGATGTGATTATGCTCTTTTGTCCTGTTTCAAGCTCTGATGAGGGCGGGGGAGAAGGGCGGAGGTCAGAGACAAAGAGCGGTGGCACAGACAGCAAAGGCCAAAAAGGTCACCCCTGTCTCCCCACTGCCTCCCCCAACCTGCCTTTAGCAACATGGCTGTCGCTATGGTTACTGACTCACAAGCATATGTGATGTCATCCATGGAGGAGAAAGAAAGGAATGCTGGAGGGGTTGGGGGAGGGAATAGCTGTGTTTTCTCATACAGACACACACACTCAGGCTGGAGAGGCGTGGCAGGACCATGCACACCACAGACCGTCTCATCAATGCCTTTAACACGTCCTATGATGGCCTCAACTTCCCAGACAGTCATAAAAAACAGAAGCTGAAACAAAAGAATTAGCATTCCCGTAACACAACAGCTGTCTGTGTGCCGCTGGCAATGGGGAAAGGGACAATCACTCTCTCTCTCTCCCTCTTTCTGTGCCAGTATCATTTCTCTGTAGAGGCAATGGACAAATGGGGCAGCCACTCTGAGTACATTGGCTTTGACCGGTAAAATGACAGACACTGAACAGCACATACACAAACATGGAACCACACACATGAGTGCTATTACTACTGTTTTCAAGCTATGACATTAAAGGCCTCCATTAATTTAAATGTATACATTCTACAGACTCTAGAGATGATCTAATTAGAAGAAAAATGCTTAGATGTTTAATTTGACTAGCTTTCAGCACAAGTCTGTAACTATAGCAATATTCTTCATTAATGACACACTCATACCTGACACATTATGGGGCAAACAAACAAAAGACAAAATGCTTGGTTTAACTTCCAAAGGAGGGCTTTTCACACAGAGATGAACCCATAGACACATGTACGCACACACACACACATTTTCCCAAAGACATCTACAATCAGGCATTTGCATTGGATTAATGGCTCCCTCCAAGCCAGAGCTAGTGGAAGAATGCAACATCCATAACGTCTCCTGGAGAAACACCTTATATGTACCCCATTCACCCCTCCCCAACCCCAACACACACACAGTATCATCCCCAACCTCTGTGCACATTCACCAAAAGGTCCTAGCTAATTGGACATCGATTGTCACAGCTCTCCAATCTCTTTTGAATATCTAGCTCACACTAATTGAAGAATTAACTTGGGTGCATCTTCACCCTGAAGGGGAACAGAATGATGCAGACAAATGCTTTAGTATAGAGAAATAAGATTAGAAACACACAAACATGAACAAGCCTGAGCATTGCAGTGGTGTGTTACACTGATATTTTTCAGGTCAACCCACAAAAACAGCAGAAAAACACACATTTCAATATTAAGGACACTGTATTTTTCCACATTTTCATTAGATCGGAGAAAACACAACTAAAGAGTTATTTGAAAGATATTTAAGATTTGAATTGGCCAAGTAAAGGCTCAAGAGTAGCCTGTATTTAACATTCTCTTTTTCCCTCTCTCCCCTATCCATTTTCTCTACAAATCAATCACAGTGTCTTAGCAGTATCAGGAAGAGAACATCTGAACTCATGATGAATGACAACATCCTGTTCTCACATCTTCTGCCAGTCATTAAACTAAAGGCATATAATTGCACCAATGAATACAGCACCAAGGAGCAGTTTCCCCTCTACAAAGATACGAGGGACTATGATATTTTGACATTTTGCTGAGACAACAAAACAACAAAATTCATTGTAGACTTATTTCATTTTAAACATTCAATTATTGCCCTCTTGAAGAAGGCAAGAAATACTGGTGTCACACTAGACATTCTCTTCATACATTAACCATCAGTTACTCATCCAGCCTCTGGTCATCTCCAAAGTGAACTGCTGAAACTTTTTACTGGACTTCTACTGAAGTTGACAAGAAATTCAGGATGCAGTTTTGAAACTAGTAGCAATTATTTTTATATATATTGAGATATTGTGTATTAAAGGTTTTTGCTCATTGAATATATATATATATATATATATCCTTGTTTTTTTTGGTTTTTTTGGTTTTTTTACATTTTTCGCTTACCAAACACTACCTGCACTGACTCCTTGTGGCCACTTGCATTAGGTTTAAATCCTTAACACTTGCATTCAAGGCCAAGAATGGATTTTCATCTCCTTACTTATCTGTACTGATCAAGGAGTGTGTCACTTCTCATACTCTCAGAGCACTGAGTACTGCTTGTCTTGAACCTTCGCAAATCAAAACTGCCTTCTTGTTGGTGGAATGAATTTCTTCTTACTATCAGAACTTGCTGTCTTCAAATGTCGTCTGAAGACCCAACTGTTCAGGAAGTAGCTATGGGGCAGAACACGTCAAACTTATCATTTAAATATTTTCTTTAAAAAAACTAGGAACTTACCCATTAGCTTTCTCGTATGTATTCATGTTGATTGTGCCTTAACTTTTGACTTGTACCTTGACAGGGTTTGTGAAAGTGTGTAACTCAGCTGGAAGTAACTCAGTTGCTGTTGATTGATTAAGCCTAAGTTTTACAGGTGTGAAAAGCAAATGCTGAATACAAAACACTGATGTATGTATATCTAGATAACAGTGTCTGCTAAATGCTTTTAATGTAAATGCAAATGGTACATATGTAAATATGAGTATTTTAATGACAAAGAACTACATTGTAAATGGCAATAAGGATACTGTGATTAGACCTACATGGCAATCAAAGACATAAACATTTGATTGTCTGCCATAATTGTGCAGACAGAAGTATAAAGAACTCATTTAAAAGGACACGACTGAGATGGACATTACAGATAATAAGATTTAAAATAGATATGTCATTCTTAATGACAGAGCTGTCCTTGAAACACAGGTATAGATTTGGTTCTCTGCGAATGAAGCAAACAAACAAGCAGAAACACCAGATGATATAACCAGCAGGCAGGCACTAGACTTCCTGAATAGGTACAAGAAAAAAATCACTGCATAGTTACTGTTCATCTGGATGGCTGAAGATTTGTAGTGCAATTGCACAATTTAAATGCAGTGGGCTTTTATGAACTTATTTACTTACACATTTTGGGAAGGTCTCATGAAACAGCCCCAAAGAACCAAGACTAGCATTCAACCTTGAGCATGTAAAACATGAGATATATAAAACAGAACAGAATGGGGCAAAGGACATAGCTTATTATTAGCACACTGCATTGTGCCTGGCTGGGATGCACTCTGATTGTGTGCTATATGCTGTGAATGCGAATTGACATGGCTGACTGCTCAGCAATATACAAGGCAATTAACTTGATGTCCCTATCTCAGACTAATGCTTCCAGCATGAATGTAGTAGTGAGTCACACATAAAACACAGACACAGACCATGTGTTACTGTGAAATCTGCTCGTATTGCATGATAAAACACTATGATAAAAGTACAGTTAAAATGCTGTTAAAGAAACCATGCTGGAAAATAGCATGGACAAGTACAGATTTTTATGTTGTTGTTCACTCAGGTCATCTACAGGTTACTGTTGGCTTGATGGAGGTCAAATTGTTTAAAGTTTCAAAGCACAGCTGACCAGCTTGCTGACCACAAGTCTCAAAGGGAGACCACAGAAAAAAGAGCTACAAAACATAAACTGGTAGAGTGACAGTCTAGAGAGAAAGGACTGGTCTTCTAAACTTGAGTGGTGACAGTTTCGCACATTTCATGGGAGGAGCTACCAATCTTGTGACATGTGGTCATTCAGCAAGGCCGATGGATCATTCAATGACAAATATACAATGATCCACGGCTGATCACGAAAAGCAAACTGCAGTTTTAAAAAGGAAAAGAATCTGAATAGGGTTTTTAATGGAAAAATGAATCTTTGATTACACTTATCATATAGGCATGCTGATATCAATAAGAGAATGTGAATGTGGGGCTGTATGTAAGCAAGAGAAACTGAATGCACTTTATCAACCAATAAACACTGACACACTGAGTCAATGACATTTCTCTGTGGAGAACCTCAGGTCTGTTGATTTTTGTCATTCTTAAGTGCTTTCAAGTCAACAGTCAAATTTTAGGGAGGCATAAGAGACTAATAATGCAAGAATTTGCAAGAAACATGCAAGAACATGTAACATTATATATCTGTGAGATAGTGTTTGTATGTGTGTGTATGTGCAAGTGTTTGTTGATGGGTTTCTGACCTTTCACTAGAAGATTTTGCCCTTCAAGTAGAATGTTGGTGATTATATATTACAAGATGTAATATAATTGACACATTTCACATCAAATCCAACATAAAGTTTTCACCTTTGCAGTCTTGCAATGCTTTTTCAACTGTCCTTATGCACACTACAATACTTATGCTCACTTAGAGCAGGCGTGGACACAAAAAGTTGCAGAATTGCAGAATTTTACAAGGCGTTCTACCTATCCGCCTCACTTTCACACCTTTAAGATGGCTCTGTAAACGTACACTTCATAGAGGAAATAAACCCATGGAGTACATTATCCTATTAAGCAAAATACTTTTACTCTTCAGCTTATTTTCACAGCTTGTCCGGCGTGTGCTTGCTGTTCGTGCTACTGGCCCCTACCAACTTTCTGCCCTATCCCTGCTCTGTCTCTAATCCATGCTGATGAGGGCTGATCCTGGATTAGAGGGACACAAAACCACATCTCCGGGGTTTCTGGCAAAAGTAAGGAAGGGAGGGTAATGGAGGGGGATTAATTAATACATAATATAGTTAGACATTGAACCACATAATCAAATGATTTAAATGATACTTGAATATAGCAGGGACTGGAGTGGAGGAGAATGTATTTTGAGAAAAAATGACTTTCAGCAGGCTAAAATAAGATGGTGACATGGAGGTATCGGCAATCTTATAACCTTCAAAGAAGCACCTACATTCTAAGAAGACACCTAAAACCTCCAAATGGTGACTCACAACTTTCAAATGAGGTCGAGCCTGCTTAAGATTTTAAGTGCACTCCTCCCCTCTTATTTCCCCTCTCCCTCCCCTCTCTTCTCATCCTCTTTCAGGAAATAAAAGAGTGGCCTGTAGGGAGAGGCACAGTTAATTCCGATCAGATCTCCCCCCATGCCCCACCCCCCTCCTCTCCCTTGGCAGTTCTCGCTGGCTGACAGACAGAGATGGGATCTGACAGTAAACAGCCATGCGGATGCCTCGCTCGTGATTGACACGCAGGCAGGTCGCCGTGCGCCCGCCCCACACCTAATCCTGCCCTGTCAGGTCTAATTGGAGAGGTGGAGCCCCGTGTCACTGGGGCAACTGATTGGCAGGACCCCAGCTTTGCATAGATATGAGCAGCAGATGAGGGCAGAGTGCCCACTCTACTGCTAATAGATATAAGGGAAGGTTATACATGTGAACACACACACATGCAAACATCCATGTACACAAATTCATGCTGGGCTCAATTTAAGCACACACATATGCATGTGAATACAGACAGACTCAAAATGTCTTTCCATGAACTTAGTGGCAAGTTGAGTTTGTTCCCTACCCTGCTACATTAGCTATGTCAGGCTCTGTGTTTGGAGCAAAAGTTTTATGGAGACCTGCTGAAGACATTAAATATGGGTGTTCTAATGTAAGAAGGAAGCAGCAACATTTATCAAATGTCGCAAACACAGTATGTTTGCAACGTCAATCTGTACAATCTGTGTATACTACCATAACTGCCATGTATTAGGTCAGAATAACAATGCACGAATCCAAGACCTATTTTCGGTATCAGGACAGTAAGATATGCTATGCTGGAGGCTAAAAGTAAGAAAGCCCCACCACATTTTCCCATTCTTACTGAATCAAAAGTGGCTTTATCCATGGCATTATTCAACAAAATGCAGATTATCCATTTTTATTATTCAAACCTGGCCAGAAAAAGTAACATTCTGAAGGGCCGAGACCGAGACGAGATCGAGACCAGGATGGGGCGAGAATGAGTGACTTTTATTGAGTTTTTATTATGCAGAGACATTCTACGTCTTAGTACTATGAAGAAAAATAACGTTAGTGCCAGGCAGAAACACTTGTTTATGCATTTGATATTTATCCGGATACAAATTAAATTATTTTATAACAAATAATACATTTTTCTATAGATATTTTTGGCCCCATTGATTACTTTCTAAAATTATAAAATGGAAAAAAATTCTAATCAATTGAAAATGAAGAAATGCTAACATTTTAGGTCATTTTGAGCCGATTTTGACTCACTTTGGCCTATAAAATGAGCTTAAGGTCTTGCTCAAAGTCAAAAGTCAAAGTCAAAGTAAACTTTGTCATCTCTGCTATATACTGTACAGATATACAGAGAGACGAGACGACTTGGCTCCAGTTTTTACAGTGCAGTAGGAAATAGGGAACAAAGAACAAATAAGGCACATGGAATAAACAATATATAAATAAAGTACAAAATATACATTTTAAACTAGACATGGAATATACTAAACTAGAACTAGAACTAGAAATAGTTCTAGTAGATAGAGAGACAGTTTGGATGCAGTATTATCTACAAAAGTGGAAACTGACTTTTATACTGGATGTGCAAGAGGTTAGAAACAGTTATAATATGAAAAAAAAAATCTATATCCAGTCTATTTATACATTCAATTTTCAATATTTGTGCAAATAAGTTTCTGGAAGAGAACTAGATTTTTGCGCATGATGGTCTTCCATATGAGAGTTGCAAACGCTAACGTGTGTAAATTGTGGTCTTGTCTGGCCTAGAAATAAAATCCAAAGTGCTTTTTGTCCGAGTCCATGACAAGACAGAGTACAAATATGACCGATTCCGAGTCAAAACTGAGACTTTTAAAAACTGGTGTCGAGACCGAGACCGGTCTTGAGTATCCCAACATATTTCTTCCACACTCTAAGATACAACTGAGACAGACAGCCTTTTGTCACTGTTATGTTTCATAGATTTCACTGAGTCAATACGAAGCAAGTTTAGAAAACACTAGAAAGTCATATCAGAGTTACCTTTAAAATGTACTGTAGGTTGTGTTGAAATATATGTGCATACTTTACAAATTAAAGTCATGTTCATTATATATATATAATAAATATATTAAGTGTATTAATTAACCATTATATATATATATGGCATTGAGACTGCCACCATCAATTCATTTTCAATTGCTTTGTGTGCCTCCCAGAACCATTGCCTTACATAATGCTATGCCTGTGAGTTTATGCAACTTAATTCTAGAGTAAATGTGCATTACATATAAAGGGTAATTAAATATTGTATAACCTTTTAAATAATATATGTATCAGGTACAGTTTGAACAGAAGCTTTTCAATGATGCGAACTTGCTGTTTGTGTCATATCATTTTGCTCATACTAAAGATCTAAGAATGAAGAGAAACTTTTGTCAGGCTCCATGCTATCAAGGATACGCTACAGTATTCAACTGTATGCAGATGGGGAAATTTCAATCACTACACTTGCATACGTCTAATACTAATACTCAAGCAGAAATTACACAATGTGCTTCCAATATTAATGTGTCTAGATGATGTTATGCATATACTCACCTCATACAAAAACATGGCACTTTCCTACATGGCATAAGCCTGTATCTGTGTTTGCTGACTGATCCTGCTGCTGTGTGAGGGTGGATATGTGTGTGTGTCTATCTATCGGATGACTGACAGCTGCCAGTGACCTGCAGCAGTCAGAGAGCAGCAGTGGAGGTCACCAGGTCAGACAGCGTGCCGTTGCCCCAGAGACGACCTCAGCCCCTCATCTGCATACAAGCCTTCATTAGTGCAGCCACAGCACCTGCATAACACCTGCATAAATGAATAAGGTAGACAGAGAAGCAGCAGGTTCTTAATAGGGTCAAGCATAGTTGCAAAACTTACCATTATGTATAAGGCAAACACCGCAGCACTGTTTACACCAAAAAGTCACTTACTTTATTTTCAGCTCAGTCTAATTAAAGTTATGTTCATAAGCATTAAAACAGCACATTCAAGGTATT
This sequence comes from Distichodus sexfasciatus, assembly GCA_032718565.1. Classification (NCBI taxonomy): domain Eukaryota; kingdom Metazoa; phylum Chordata; class Actinopteri; order Characiformes; family Distichodontidae; genus Distichodus; species Distichodus sexfasciatus. The sequence continues at coordinate 253,422 of JAVGVS010000266.1, forward strand.
TAAAAAAAGTGAAATTATATATACTTTGATAATTAGGTATTGCATGAAGTTTGAGCTCATAAGCATACTGTGAGATGCATGCGAATTGTGTTATTGTGTTAGGTTATAGAAATATTAACATCTTATGGCAGAAAGTGTAAAAAAAGACCTGCAGTATTATCTCACTCCAGACAGTTTATTGACTGCAATCTGCAGAACTCTAACTAGATAACAGATAACAAAGGTAATACAATAAGATATGATCACATAATCTCTAACATTTAATCTAATTTTCAATGCTAGTGACAAGTAGTGTGACAAGGTCTGGACACAGCTTGTAAGTCTTCTTGTTCTTAAGCATTTACAATATATCTTTAGAATATATTTGCAGCAAATGATACGTCCTTAGCCTTCATTTTCTACACATGGTGTTACAATAAGTATCCTAAATAGAATTTCAACAGTTCAGTGGACACTGTTGAGTGTCATTGTGTAATTGAAGCTTTTTGCCCTGACAAATTTCAAAATGGTCATATGCAAACGAGAATTAGATGTCTTTCCTCTAACTTAAATTTTAAATTCCAAAATAAAAACTATGGTGAAAACATTCCAGATTGGAAAAATTAGTGTATTTAAAAGATTAGTTAACTCTATACTCTACGGGAGTCAGATCTGGAAAAGGTTAGGGTTAGGGTTAGGGTTACTCACATACACCTTCCGAAAATATCCAATCCATAATAACCTGGCTAAAGACACTAAGACTTCAGGAAAATGGTGTTGGAATGAAAGTTGGCTTTATGGGTAAAGGAAGTAGGCTATATCTGCAAAACCAGTCTAAGAGGAAGTGCACTGTAGTTTGGAGCACTGGCCTGCCTGCTGAGCTTTGTAGGAAATTCTCAGGGCAATCAATGATGGGGATTAAGCCTGGGCTTTGGGGCTCAAAAGCCTGGATCTCACCAGTATCCTCCTCAGGAGCCCTGGGAGCAGAGGAACAGGGAGAAGAGCTAACCTGGAACTGTCAAGTGTATGTGCATGAAGGGCTTTGAAAAGTCAGGCAGGACATTTGCAGGGACCACTTCATTGCACGGCACAGTCGTGCATAAGCACACAATAGCTTTCCAACTCATTACCCTATTCAATATCCTATGGAAAGCACTGAAAGCAGTATGACTCTGAACTTGAAGCAGAAGCCTGGTTGTGCCCTTCTTTCTTCTTAGTATAGTGTCTTATTTGCCTGACATCCATTTTAGGGATTGAATATCTGGTCATTTTAATCACTTCGAACTGAGACTCCCATGGGTAAGGGTGAAGTTGGCTCTCCTATTCAAGACTCATTACAAAATGGAAGTGTAAAAAAATGAATGAATAAATAAATAAATAGAAGACCATTGGGAAATTACAGCAGAGCTGTGAAGGATCTCAAAATTAAACAGCATAATTAATCATGCTAAAACAAGTGAAATGCTCACACTTACTAATAATTGCATTTCTTTTCCACATCAGGAAATACAATCAGTTAACATATGAACAGACTAACTAATCTATGCCATCTGGCTGCTGGGACCAGCAGATGTCAAGAACTACTGACCTGAAATGCACCTTTTAAAAAAAAACACACACACACAACACCGCAAAAAGAGAGAGTAAGACTGCTTTGATACATAAGGCCACTTAACTGTTAAATGTTAAGATTTTTCAGTAATTCCCAAAACATGCCAAAAACCCAAAACGGGCAAATGTAACATTCAGGACTGCGAGAATAGTGACACTAGATTGTCCCGTTAGGTCACTGTGTTCAGAGTTCATGTCACACTTCCAAAAAAACAAACACACAAACGAAAAACACAGGCACTCATAATATTTTTTGTCTTTTGTCATCATTTTGGAATCATAATTAGCTCACGATGAATCACTAATTAATCATTTTTAAAGAAGTGAAGATATAAAAATAGTCAAAAGGACACTCTAGGGGTCATGTCAAACCACCATCAACAAATCTGAGTCATCAGCGAGAGTGGCAGGACGATAGCACCAATCACCTTTAATCTCAAATGACCATGAACCCGCAGAACTCACCTTTACCTTTACACTAATAGGAAGTTTATTCCACAACTGTGGTGCTTTATGAGCAAATGCTCTTCCGCCAAGGTAACATTTTCTATTCTGGGTATTACTAAAAGACCTGCGACTTGTGATCGAAGCATACGAGTCGGACTGTAATTGCAAGAGTAGTATTTTATAGTTGACATGAAATTTAACTGGCAGCTAGTGGAGTGAAGAAAGAACTGGGGTGATATAATCAGATTTTTCTTAGTTTGGCAATGTTATGGAGTTAAAAGAAGGCAGTGCGACTAATCTTAGAAGCATATGCATCATATGACAGATCAGACCCTAGAGTAACGCCAAAGTTTTTACAGTACTTGGAGCAATGGATAATCCATCAAGGTTGACCATGATGTCAGCTGGCTTTGGTGCCAGTCTTGTCTAGATTTAGCTGGAGGAAGTTGTCTGATATCCACTTTTTGATGTCAATTAAACATTCTTCCATTCTTTACTGAAGTTGCTGTCTGTCTTTTGGTTTAGCTGATAGATATAGTTGTGTGTCGTCCGCAGAACAATGAAAACTAAATCCATGCCTACGAATAACTGAACTGAAAACCAAAAATGCAATTGAAAGACCTTCAAACATGACCGAAATAGGATGTTGTGATGTGATCAATCCTACCCCCACAAAAAAAGAAATAAAAAAGCAAGAAATAGACCACTTTGATAGCTTTCTCATTAGAATGTTTATTATGTAGCTCGCCAGTCAGCTATGTAAACACGTCCAAGTGAGTTTGAGCGCTCGCGGTTCTTAAATGGAACGTCACAAGTCACAATCAAATCTTCACCTTTATTACAGACAAAACTCATATTTTAGCTGAAAGCCCCCCTCAAAATAACCAGCGTTCTACTCACAACATAGCCATTTATGGATATTTTCTAGTGTTTTTATTTCAGGCATGCAATAATCACGTAATTGTGACGTGACCCATGTCGCACACCGGGGGTTTGTGGGAAATTTATTTCCCAGAAAGCTCAAAAGCAGCCGAGACTTTAGTATTTCTTCATTTAGAGAGTAACCAATAGGAAAAGATACATTTTTTTAAAAAATAGTTACCAAATAATTTATTCTGTATCCAGATGCATATCAAATTAATAAAGTATTTCCACCTGGCAGTAACCTTATTTTTCTGCACAGTACTAATCCATAGAATGTCTCTGCATAATAAAAACTCTGCAAGTCAATAAAACAGACACTGTTCTTACTATTTCTAGTAGTTGCATCTACAGTTCCAGCACTTTTATACTACATAAAGCTAAAACAAATAATAATATAAAAATTTATTAATAACTGTTCACATTTGTTGTGCAATGTTAAAATGCACTTGACTTTAATGGACTTTGTGTTTTATGAGGGAAGATATTTAGTTTTACAATCTTTTGGCACTACTGGTCTGTAGTCTATTCAGGAGTGAGGCCAAGTAAAACTAAGTAAAAATTGCAATTGCAATGCCTTTACTTTAGTGAGTTTAGTGCATACAGTCCCAGTCATAAAAGCAATGACAAAAATTGGCGTAATAATTTCTTTCTGTGTTTTGGTTTTCGGCCAAGTGCTTCTTCATTTTCATTTTTTGGTTTCGGACAAAAAGTTTATTTCGGTGCATCCCTAATCTATAGTATCAAAAGCAGCACTAAGATCAAGCAGCACTAGGAGTGAGGCACAGCCCTGATCAGCAGATAGGAGAAGATCATTTACTAACCTCAGTAGAACAGTCTCTGCGCTATGCTTGGCTCTAAACCCAGCCTGAAATCATAAATCTTATTTTCCTGCAGAAATGAGGTTAGTTGACTGATAGATAAATGGGAGACTAGATATTGGTCTATATTGAGGAATAGAAAGAAAATGGGTGTGTTTAAGGTAGGAAGTGAGTATAAAGCTGGAACCCTGAAACCAGTCTGGGCGGATCTGTGGACTGGCCAGGGCATTGTTGGTTTGGATTGTAATAAAGTTTGTTTGCCCACTATAATTTACTGCTGTTTGAGTTTTTAGTCATCTAACCTGAAGAATCCTCCCTGACAATCTAAGTTGGGCTTCTTCAACAAGGGTTTAATTAATGCTAATTACAGAGATCTGGGTAGATGACCAATGCTAATAGAGGAGTTAACTATTGCTAGTAGAGGTTTAATCACTACTGGAATCATCTCTTTGAGTAACTTTGCTGGAACAGGGTCTAACATACAAGTAGATAAATTTGAGGATAGGATTATGTACGTTAGTTCTGACTGGTCAACCAGGGTAAATGATTCAAATAAGGCGGCTACAGTATTAGTTTACAGTATTGATTTAAGATCTCTCTATAATATGGTAAGGATTCCCACCAGAATCCGTGTTCTATGAACACACGCTCAATTGAGGAGATAAAAATAACCAAATAACTGGAGTACTCACAATTGATGCGGAAATGAATCGGAGATGGGCCAGATTGACTCAATGACTGAGCTGCGAGCTGCTCAAGAAAGCCTCTATTTATACTTCCGACCGTGCCAACCACTTCCGGCAGCAGACGGACCTGGCTGAGAGGATACCTGGCGACTGTAGTCCTGAATCAGCCCTGGGTCGAGTACAAACCAGGCCGGAATCCACGACCTCTCCTCGGAGCCGTAACCCTCTCAATCGACGAGGTACTGAGTACCTCTGCCCCAAGGATGCGCATCGAGAATCTGACACGCGGTGTACGCGGGACCACGCTCGATGATGCGGGGAGGGGAAGGGGCCAGTGTAGGGGGTACCACGGGTGAAGTGACAAAGGGCTTGAGTTGGGAGGTGTGGAAGACTGAGTGGATCCGGAGCGCCGCGGGCACCTGGAGCCGGTAGGTGACAGGGTTAATCCAGTGGGTGATGAGGTAGGGACCGATGAAGCGGGAGGTGAGTTTGTGGGAGTCAGTGTGGAGGCGGAGGTTCCGGGTGGAGAGGCAAACCTTGTCACCTACATGGTACAATCATCCTGGGGGGGTGCCGGCGGCGATGTTAAGTGGCATAACGGGTGTTGGCGTGGTGAATGGCTGTGGTAGCTTGTGTCCAGACCTGCCAGCACCTGCGGACCAACTGTTGAGGGTGGTGGCGGAAGAGGTGTGCAGATTGTGGGAGATCAGCCCAAATGAGGTAGCGGGCCCAGGAGCACTGACGATCCGCAATGAAATCGCAATGAAGCACATTTCTCCAACTTACAGTACAGCTGGTGAGCGAGCAGTCTCTTAAGAACTGCCCTGACGTGCTGGATGTGCTCTTCCAGGGTGCGTAAGTAGATATCCCGCAGTACGTCATTAATGAATTGTTGAGGCTGAAGGGCATAAGCAGGCTTTCATAGTGACTGGTGGGGGTGATGAAGGCTGTCTTCCACTCTTTGCCCTTCCTGATGTGCACCAAGTTGTAGGCACACTGGAGGTCCAACTTAGTGAAGTAGGTGGCACCCGAGAGGGCGTCCAAGGCGGTATTGGTCAGTGGAAGAGGGTGATGGTTCTTGATGGTGATCTTGTTGAGCCCCCAATAGTCGATGCAGGGTCGGAGGCTGCCATCTTTCTTCAGCAGGCGAGGAGGAGGGCTTGATGGTACTATGGCGAAGAGCATTTGTAACATACTCCTCCATCGCTTTGGTCTCCGAGTTGGATGGGTTGGGTCTGGTAAGTGATCGGGCTGGTGCAAAGGGGCCGACCGTCGACTGAGATAATCTGAACGGGCTGGGATAAGGTCTCAATTTTCACCCCTAGTTGTTTGGCATAAAAATGGTCAATGAAGTTACCTGCTGCACTGGAGTGGATGAAAGCATAGCTTCTGACCCGTTGGTGACCAAAGTGGAGGTGTACCTGAACCCTGAGGCTGGAAACAGCCATCAAGTTGGAGAAGAGGTGAGACTTCCTCCAGGAAACAGCCAGACCCGGTGAGCCTGGGGAGCAGCTCGCCGGGTCCGGCCGTTTCCTTGACAGAGAGGGCACACTGCGTGGTGGTGTTTGGCAGAGCTGCAGTAAGCACAATGTCCCTCTTTATAACACTGTTCCCTCTCCACTGTGGTTAAGGAGGCGCGCCCTAGTTGCATGGGTTCACCGGCTTTGGAGTGGTCCACGGATTGAGGTGTAGAACCGATGGCAACGGGCACTGGTAACGGTGGTGAGTAATGGTGGATGGGTGCTGGAATATGGGTGGACGAGGCGGGCAGCAGGGTATGTGGGGCTGGCCTCAGACGAGAGCTCATGCAAAGGTTGATCTGGAGGGCTAGTTGGATAAGACCCTCCAGGGTGGCGGGGAGCTCTCATCTGGCAAGTTCGTCTTTGATGCGGGAAGCCAGTCCCTTGTAGTAGGCCATCCAGAAGTCAGAGTCTCCCCGGGTGGTCTGCAGCACCAGAGTCCGGAACTCGGCAGTGTATCGGCTCATGGATGACTCTCTCTGCTGCAGGTGGTACAGACTGGAGTCGGTCACCACTTCTCTATCCAGATGCTTGAAAGTCATGGGTAGTTGGCTGGTGAATTCGGGGTAGGAGTGGGTGGTGTCAGATCCGGATCATAAAATGGCCGTGGCCCACTCAGCTGCCTGCCCGGTGAGCAGGGAGACGAGAAGCACAATCCGCTGGCGATCTGTGGAGTATTGGGTGGACTGAAACTCAAACACAAGGTTGAAGGAGGTTAGAAAGACATCACACTTCCCGTCTAAGCCATTCCATTTATCCGGTCGTGAAATCTGGGGTTCAGGGGGTGGGGGACGGGCCGCTGCTACTGGAGCATGGAACTCATCAGCCAGCTCCGGAACAACTTCGCAGAGATCTGCAAGCTCTTGCCGAAGCGCCTCCACCTCACTGCAAGATGCAGTGGCGCAAGTCCGCAACCCCACGCTGAAGCTGCTTGATCAACACTGACTGACTCGTAACCATGTCGCAGAGAGCAGCATACTCTGCTGAGTTAATAGCATTAGACTCAGTCATTCAGTCAGTGATCTGGTCAGGATTTAAAACAATTCTAGTCATTAGCCATTAGCCCGTGTAGCGTGTATGGTTAACCCAAACGTGGAGTATAGCATGAAGAGGTAGGCGAACCACATGGGTTGATTAAAAAACTCTCTACAATAGTAGGTTAAGGATTCCCACCGGAATCCGTGTTCTATGAACACACGTTCAATCGAGGAGATAAACCAAATAACTGGAGTACTCACAGTTGATGCCGAAATGAATCGGAGATGGGCTAGGTTGCTAGGTTGACTGGTCTTGTCAAAAAAGTAAAATAATATTTAAGCAGTAGTCTAGTTATTAGTCTGCTTGGACACCATGTTAAATAGAAATCTAGGATTGTTTTTGTTATCTTCAATTATTCTGATTCTGATTTAGCAGCTCTTAGAGCCTTTCTATTTCACTGCATGTTGTACCTGTATAACTTGCACGTGACAAATAAAGAATCTTGAATCTTGAATCTTCTATCCTCTTTCCATGCTAGTTTGAACACCACTTGTTTAGTTATTCGCCACTTACGTTCTTATTTCTGTGTCTCTTGTTTTAAGGTATGTAAGTGGTCATTATACCAAGGGACTATTTTATTTTCTCTGATCTTTTACATTTTTAATGGTGCAGTTTTATTTATGGTGGAACAACACGTAGATGCTAGATAATCCGTATTACTCTCAAATTCAGCGGGATTGGACATTTCTCCTATCAGGAAAAATAGATCAGGGAGATTATCAATGAAGTCACTAGCTGTAACTTCCTCAAATTCCAGTTGGGGAATTTGTATTTTGACAAATTTAAAAATCGAATGTAATAAGATGATGGTCAGAAATAATACTGGTCTGTGCCAGAACAGCTACATTATCTACATTAAGACCAAACGATAGGATTAAATCAAGGATATGACTGCAGTTGTGAGTGGACCCAATTACATTTTGAACAATACCCATAGAGTCCAGTATATTAGTAAAAGCTGCTGTCAGGGGATCTTATTCATTATCTACATGAATATTAGCTCTTTTGGCTGAAATAATCAAGTCTGAAAGAAATTCTGCAAATTCAGTTAAAAATTCAGAATAAGGACCTGGTAAACTGTACATTTTAACGATGGGGAGCGACAAAGACTTAGATTTTGTAGACACCTCTGCAATTCTAAAGAATAATAATTCAAATGATTTAATTTAAATCCTGACGTCTGTGTTATTGAATGAGATTGAGTCAGGGTTTGTGTTTATACCCCGGAGGCGTTGCCTCATTTAAGGCTAAGTATTCATTGGGTTTTACCCATGTCTCGGTTAAACCGAGCACGTTTAGGACATGGTCTGAAATCATTTAATTAAGAATAAGTGCCTTAGTAGTTAATTACCTAATATTTAGTAGTCCTATTTTTAGATTAGTGGTGCAGATAGTCTGCACTGGGTGCTCTAATTTAATACAAATTAGATTTAAAAAGGACGCAATTTGCATTTTACGTGTACTGTTTTTTGGTTCGGGGCACAGAGACAATGTCAATATCTTGGAACCTAGGTGACGGCTCAAGGCAACTCAAGGCCTGGCCTTGGCTCCGGTTTGTCAATGGCCATCTAAACCTAAAGGCTAGATGCTATATTCATTGAAATACGGGCAGCATCGTCCCATGAGGTGTGGATACCATCCCGACTCAAAAGACCAGGCTTTCCCTAGAAAGTGGACCAGTTATCTACAAAGCCTGTGCTATTTTCAGAGCACCACTTTGACAGACAGCAGTTCAGCGACCAGAGCCTGCAGTAGGTCTCGGTGCTACGTCTAGTTGGGAGTGGGGCCAGAGAGAATTACTGCCTGCGACATTGCCTTGGCTAGCTCACACACCTCTTTAAAATTACTTTTAAAAATTACTATCGAGGTATAGTCTCCTTGGGGTAAATGGCGTTCCCTGAAATGATCAATGAGAGTGATAAGTGCCAGAATGTCTCTTGATCTGGGGAAGTTGATAGTGCAACGGTTAGGGTGTTCGCCCTATGATCGGAAGTTTGCCAGTTCGAATCCCAGGACCGGTAAAGGTATCACTGAAGTACTCAGGAGCAACGTACCGGCCCCAAGCACTACTCTCTGGGTGCCTCCCATTTTAGCTGCTCACTGCCCCTTAACGGATGGCTCAAATGCAGAGGTCACATTTTGTTGTGGTGCACTGTGTGCTGTGCTGTGTTCATAATGACATATAATCAATCACTTTTGATCTGACTCAGACTACAAACAACACTGCAGTCTTTAATAAGTCACAGCAACAACTCTACTTCCCTGAGGGCTCCTGAAGAATGATATGGTCGGCACGAGCAGTCGCAGCGGCCCAGCGCTCCTCGAGTTTTAGCAGCTTTCTTCTTATTCTGTGTGTTTTTTTTGTTTACTTTCATGAATCGAGTCACAGCTGCAAATACGCAGTACAGCAGAACTGAACTACTTAAGGTTTTGGAACAAAATAGCTATCACACGTTTAACGAAAGTAGCTGGGACATTCCACCGGAGATCCGAAGAACAGCAGTCTCTGAATGTAATATCCCCCCGCTGAAGTGGCGCAGGCGAGGCACAGAAAACAGAAGGGGGGAAGAGAGGGGGACTGAGGGCTAAGCTAAAGGCTAATCCACACAAACCGGCCATTCCAAGTCTCTTTCTTGCCAACTCCTGGTCACTCAACAATAAGATAGACGAGCTACGTATGTAGCTATGTATATTCTAATTGTTGCATCATTTGGGATTGTGCTGAAATGAAACTTGTAATTAAAAATAAAGTTGTCCTCCAAAGAGGGGTGGTGGTGGTGGGTTTAAAAAAAAAAAAAAAAAGATAGACAAGCTACAACTGCGGATCACCTCACGCTGCTTGGATTATTGTGTGATGTAATAACGGAGACATGGTTGGACTCTTTCACCCCTTTCACTGCGACCGAACTAACCGGCTATGCTACCTTCAGAGCAGATAGAACAATAGAGTCTGGTAAGAAGCGCGGAGGAGGACCGTGTGTGTTTGTAAATAATAGCTGGTGTACTAACGCAAGTCAAAAGCATTCACTGCAGTCCGGACATAGAATATCTAACGGTACAGTGTAGACCTTTCTACTTGCTGAGAGAGTTCACGGCGGTAGTTATAGCTGCAGTTTATGTGCAGCCACAGGCTAATGCTAAACTAGCCATGGAAAAACTACAACGCACCATTAACCACCAGCTCACAGCGCTCCCGGATTGCAACATAATTACAGCGGGAGACTTCAATAAAGCAAACCTGAAGTCTGTCCTGCCCAGAATGCACAAAAACGTGAGATTTCCAACGAGGGAAAAGAACACTCTAGACCAGGTCTACACCAACATTCCAGAGGCCTACAAAGCCACTCCATTACTTCAACTCGGACTTTCAGACCATCTTATAAACCTTTAATCTGCAGACAAAGAACAACAGTTAAAACAGTCCAGATGTGGACTGAGGAAGCCACCGCAGCCCTACAAGACTGTTTTGACTCTACAGAGAGGGGAATATTTGCAGAGGGGTCAGACCTGGAGGGGCACACATCTGCTGTGCTCTCCTACATTGACTTTTGTACCGGGAGTGCTACCACAACAAACACTATTAAAGTATTCCCCAACCAGAAGCCTTGGCTCAACAGCGAGGTGCGTGTCCTGCTCAGAGCTCGTGATGCAGCCTTCAAGACAGGAGATCAACAGGTCTACAAAGAGGCACGTCGTTCCCTTCTGAAAGGAATAAAAAAGGCCAAGAATAAATACAAACAGCGCAGAGAGGAACACTTTAATAGTAATAACTCCAGGCACATGTGGCAGGGGATCCAGTCTCTCACTGGCTACAAAGACACCCACACACCGACAGACTCCTCAGACAGCACCTTACCAGACACCCTTAATCAGTTTTTTGCCCGCTTCGACCATCACAACGCTGAGGCCCACACCTATACTGCTCTCCCAGAGAGGGACGACGTCCCCATCCAGCTGCAGCAGCATCAGGTTAGAACCACCCTGCGCAGAGACAAAGCAAGGAAAGCAGCTGGAGTACTTAGAGCATGTGCAGACCAGCTAGTGGAGGTTTTCACAACCATCTTCAACCTCTTGCTTCTGCAGTCTGTAGTTCCCAAATGCCTCAAGTCAGCCACCATTGTTCCACTACCCAAGAAAAGCACAGTGAGCTGCCTAAATGACTACCGCCCAGTTGCATTAACTCCCATCATCACCAAGTGTCTGAAAAGACTTATCGTGCCCCACATTAAGGCTGCCATTCCAGCTGGCACCGACCCACATCAGTTTGCATACATGGCAAACCGGTTGACAGAGGACGCTATTACAACAGCACTCCACACAGCCCTCGTACATCTGGAAAACAGCAACACATATGCATGGATGCTGTTTGTGGACTTCAGCTCAGCTTTTAACACCGTAAGACCCCACAAACTGGTTCAAAAACTGAGCAACTGGACTTCCTTAGCAACAGACCCCAGAACGTCAGGATGGGAGACCACATCTCCTCCACGCTCATCCTGAACACAGGAACGCCGCAGGGGTGTGTCCTCAGCCCCCTCCTCTACTCCCTTTTCACCCACAATTGTTCTCCTATTCACACCAGTAACACCATTGTCAAATTTCCGGACGATACCACCATCATAGGGCTGATTGACAACAATAACGAATCAGCCTATAGAGAGGAGGTTCTACAGCTGAGACAGTGGTGTGAGAGCAATAACCTGGAACTGAACACAACAAAGACCAAGGAGATGATAGTGGACTTTAGAAGAGCCAAGCGGGGTGAGCACCCCACCCTCTACATCGATGGAAAAGAGGTAGAGAAGGTGGAGAGCTTCCTAGGAGTCCACATCTCTGCCAACCTCACCTGGTCAACACACATCTCTCACAAGGTGGGGAAGGCACAACAAATACTGTATTTCCTCAGGAAGCTACGTCAGGCCCACCTCCCCCAACAACTGCTGTCCAACTTTTACTGCTCCACCATCGAGAGCCTCCTGACCTACTGCTGCACAGTGTGGTTCAGCAGCTGCACTGAGGAGGACAGGAAGAACTTACAACAGGTGGTGAAGGCGGCAGAACGGGTAATTGGGATGGCACTACCCCCACTCAGGGACATTTACGCTGGCAGACTTCACCAGAGGGCCAGTAACATCATCAAACCATCACACCCTGGACACTCCCTTTTCTCCCCCCTCCCCTCTGGCAGACGCTACAGGTCAATCAAAGCAAGGACAAACAGACTGAATAAAAGCTTCTACCCACAGGAAGTCAAATATGTGCTTCCCCCTGTATGTTCAGCATAGATCTCTAAACATACTACCTCTGACAATTACTGAATGCACACAAATGCACACTGCACCTTTATACTTATATTCATATACACATAGTTTATATTCATATTTTTGTATTTATACTTTATACTTTTTACTTTACTGTTTCCTCTTGCACTGTTTGTTTCTTATGCTGCTTATGAAGAGCTGCTAAACAGTGTTTCATTGTTCCTGCAACAGTGACAATAAAGATCTATCTATCTATCTATCTATCTATCTATCTATCTAAAAGCTGCTGGTGACCTTGTATTGCTCCTTCATAGAGAGTACACTGATATGCTGTATCACAATGTGGCATAGGAGCTATACTAACACAAACAGGACGGGGCTTCAGTGCATCATCAACACAGCTTGCAAGATTGTTGGTTGACCTCTGCTCCTCCTATAAAATGTGTACACTTCCTGTTGCCTTGCAGTGCAAAACCACCTAAACTGACACCAAGTCAGGTCCAAGAGCAGGGGTAAAAATAGGGAAAACACAAAATATAGCACTCACACAACACACCCTGATTATTGATTATTGTTATTTTTGCAGCTTAATATTTGCAGCTTAATGTAGCAACATGAGGTGGCCTAAAATTACATTTCCATACATTCTTTTAATAATCTTAATTTTACGACTGTGTAGGCTATATGCTTGCATATAAGAGTAGCAAAACAACAATTGTTTAGTGAATAGACCTTGACAAAACCAGTAAACATAAGCAAACATTCTGAACTCAAGATAGAAATGTGACCTCTGCATTTGACTCATCTGTGAAGAAGCAGTGGGCAGTGCCTGGGAGCAGGGCTTGGGGATGGTACCTTGGACATGAGTACCTCAGTGATATCTTTGGTCTATGGTTTTAGACTGATGAGTCTGAATTACTAAGTGGTGGGTAGAGTACCGAAAATATGTACTCAACTACAAGTAAAATTACTTCTTTCAAAAATGACTTGAGTAAAAGTGACAATTCCTATTTGAAAAACCTACTCAAGTAAGAGTAAAAAAGTACTTTGTTATTAACTTACTCAAATGACAAATTACATTTCATTTTGGTATATTCAAGCACACAAATCAGTGATAAATAATTTTTTAAAATCAAGTAAATCAGTTGCCTTTCAAGTTTAATGAAATAATCAATTCTGTTCTTATCTGCCATACATTTGTAATAATATGTTAAAAGTTTCATTTTCTCCTTCTACATATAGCTTATCAGAAGACTGTGAGTGGGTGTGTGAGAAGGAATCTATGTGGATGAGAGTGATTATATGTAAGTGAATAAATTATGTGTGGCAACAGTGAGTGAATGACATCTGGTGTCACAGCTCCACACTAACGGTCAGTTTAAATCCGGTCTGAAACTGCAACAGTGTTGCAGCTGTGGGACATACGCAGGTGTATTCCACTCTGTGTGCACCTAGAGACAGAGACGTGTTCTAAACGGAGCATTTTTCTCCTGGTGGGCACAAAGGCAATATAAAAAATGTAATTGAGTAAAAAAGTTGATTACTTACTCAGATATTTACTTGAGTGTGAGTAAAATTACAGTACTGTGTTTTAGGCAGGTGTGAAAAAAGCTGTAAACAAAGAATGCTTTCAGAAATATAAATAATGATTGTTTATTTTTTATCAATTTACAAAATGCAAAGTGAGCAAACAAAAGAAAAATCTAAATCAAATCAATATTTGGTGTTACTACCTTTTGCCTTCAAACCAGCATCAATTCTTATAGGTACACTTGCACAAAGTCAGGGGTTTTGTAGGATTATAGTCATTATATTATTTTGTAGTCATTATATTATTTTGTAGGATTATAGGATTATAGATCTGTGGTTAGTTCTCCAAGATGTTTGGAACAACCTACCAGCCGAGTTCCTTCATAAACTGTGTGCAAGTGTACCTAGAAGAACTGATGCTGTTTTGAAGGCAAAGGGTGGTCACACCAAATATGGATTTGATTTAGATTTCTCTTTTGTTCATTCACCGCATTTTGTTGATTGATGAAAATAAATGATTAACATTTCCATTTTTGAAAGCATTCTTTGTTTACAGCAATTTTTCACACCTGCCTAAAACTTTTGCACAGTACTGTACATCCTAGAAAAAAGAAATACTGAGAGTATGCACTCCTCGGAGGAAAACGATTTTTTTTTTTTTTACTCATCTGTGTTACTTGTAACGCGTTACTACTCACCCCAGAAAATTCGGGTGCCTAGGGTGACGAGGGTGACCAGACATCCTCTTTTCCCCGGACATATCCTCTTTTGAAAGACCTAAAAATGCGTCCGGCCGGAACTCAAACGTTCTTACATTGGATTTTCGCTGCGTTTCCCTGGGACTTCACCAAACTAGCTACTTCGCTGTCCCCCTACTCACTTCCTCCCGCTCTTCTCATAGCCTTACTGTATAAATCAAATATAAGTTAGTAGGGGGAGGGCGAAGTACATAAGTGGACGAATTGCCAGCCAACTAAAATGTAAGCTTACAGGCCCGAATGCAAAGACAAACTTTACTGTGATGTTTTCGTTCAAATGCTTTTTACAATTGCATTTCTTTTGAATGGCCAATGGCAAACGGAAACTGATTGATTTCAAATCGGCTGAAAGAAGTTAGGTCGGAACGAGGGCGGGTGGGTCGCGGTTCTGTCATACCGAACCGAATAAGTTTCTATTGGTTTTCGGTATGTTGCAAAGACAGACTGATAACTAGCATCACTCAGGCTTATCTTAAATTACTCTATGCTTCCTTTCGATGTAAGCTTTATGTTGTCTCAATAATCTCAGTTTTAGCTGTATTTGGCGCCCCCCCGTAGCGCTATAGGCTTAAGTTTATAACATCATTAAAAAAAACAAAACAAAACAAAACAAAACAAAAAAAATACCCCCAGTGCCTTAAGCAAGAACAGGAAAGTAAGACAAGCGTGTCGCCTAGCGGTAACTCATGGTCAATACAAATATTCAGTAAATTCCCCTCAATACAGGGTGTATCCAGTTTCTACCCAGCTTTTACCTTAGTAAAGCTTGTATAAAATTTCTTACATTTTACTTTTTTGCCTGGAATATAATTATTTTATATAAGAGAATATTATTTGATTGATATTATAATTAATTGGTAGCCACCATAAGGATAAAACATACATATGTGCAGGGGCGTTTCCAGCCTTTAAGGACACCCTGGGCTTAGCCCGGACCAGATATAAATTCAGAGGAATCGAGGATTTTTTCAAATTGCATACAGTATATAAAAGGTGTCATTTTAGCCTACAGACTATAGTAGACTTGTCATTTAATTTCCAGATGCATGTATGTTAATGAAATAAATAAGCTAATCAACCATACACTTATTTTGGCTACCTGCTATACTCAAAATATACCCTGGGCTGAAGCCCCAGTAAAATTGGCTGGCGATGCCTCTGCATATATGGAATATGAAATATATTTTGTATCCACCACTTATCAGAACATTTCATTTATAAAAAATAGACATATTTAATGTGATTATACACCTGGTATGTGTTTGGAAAGAGTGTATGTATTTAAAAGCATGTGAAATTTAATCACCGTTTGTAAATTTGCATTAGTAAAAATTCCCCAACCTTGGTTTATTGTAATATTTAATCACTGGTCATCATTTCATGAAATTGTATGAAAGAATATTGCAAAACATAACACAAAGTTCATAGCATTTTTTAGCACAAGTGCCAATCAAGTGTATTGCAGTTTGGCTCTCACCAATCAGAAACACGTACTATTGTGAAATTGCAAGTGGACATTTGACCTGAAAATGCTTAAATTCAATAAGCATTCAAATTTATATAGCTTGGAGTTGGAAGATATACACAGAAATTGTAGTCAAATAGGCCAAAAACACTCACTTACATAATTGTGGACACAATGTATATCACAACAGAAATTTCTTTGAGCAAATAATCTGTGAGTTGTTGCCTTAATCTCCTATATCAAGCCAAAAGACTTCTAATACAAAAAAGATCTTGTCCCTTTTAGTTCATTACTCACTGGGATGACAGTTCTCTGGAGGAGAATCCAGTTGGATCAAATGCAAGCTTTAAGCATCCATGGTGACTCAGAGATCACAGTTCAACTTCTTTCTGGATGCACATGACTGCTCTTTTCAGTCAATATAAAATCACATTTTTTTTCTCCTAATTTATTGTCGATAGCCTTCAGAGAAGGGACAGTATAATACTAAAAAGATTATATGGTCTTGTGTAATATTAAAACACTGAACAATATCCAATACTTCCAAATGAGGTAAGCCTGTGGCATAGTTCAGAGAAACTTCCTCATCCTCAATCTTCTCTGAATGTGACTTCAAAAAGTAAGAAAATAACTACAAGAGGAAATCAGGCCCATAAATGATTCACAATAACTTGGATCCTAACTAGTAATTACAACACATATTAGCATAAGGAGAAGTTTTCGCAAGGGTATATACATACATTTAAAATATCTGAAACACAGCTTTCTGGTAGAAAAAAGATAACGATAGGCACATGTTTTAATACAGCTATGGCCCATGGTTGGAGCTAATCCCATGCTAAAAATATACACGGGGAAGGATCACATACAACAGATTTTAATCATTTGGCAGAGGAACGCTTGCAATTAAAAAAGAAACAGGACACATATTACAAGATTCATTTATTAACTATAATACAGGTCATGGAATGCCTTACTGTTTGTACACCTTTCCCACTGAGGCAAATGATCAAACTCTTGGCAAATAATGTCAGGATTTCTGTTGATGTATCTTTTTATTTTACTTCATTTTTCATTGTATATTTTTTATTTGTTCATTAATGCTTTTTCGTTTTTTCTTTCCTTAAATATAGAGAGAGGGCAGTCCCTGACTCTCAGACATGGGATTTAATCATGCACTACATCAAAATGCCTTTCCCAAAATTGTTTTAAAAAATTGTCTTTTTAATTATTAAAATAAAACATAAAAAGAAACATTTCTCTATCACCACTTACTATAGGGCTATATGTCAGACCCTAACATACAAATAAACAACCATTTTGAATGTAGCTTTGCTTGCTTCTCATTTAACTTAACAAACTGTCACCATTGTTGCAAAATAAAGACAAAAGTAAGGTAATGCAGCCCCATATGATTGCGGAAACAATGTCATTTAAATTCCAATGTTTTTCTCTTCACAATGACTTACACAGAGAATTCAGACAGTCAGCTTTAAAGTACCAGGGGAACATAGTTTTAACCTCCCAATTTCCCCATCTTCAATGTCAAAAAATACCATCTTTACTGACAAACAAGGACCAGAACTGAGTAACGGTAAATAAATACTAAAGATATTATGCTTGATTAGACTTTGATTGGCAGAGCAGGGAATGGGGCAGTTCAGTTGTGCTCCACCCTATTTTGAGGAGATTTAACAAAGATCTTTTATAAGAAAACAGATTTTCCTGTCCAGATTCAGAGAGGACAGAAGTAAATGTAAGTTAATTGTGGGAAAAGATGATGATGACACTGTGTTCAGGAAACTGCTTAGTGTTCACTTCCTACTGAGTGCCTTATTTTTTTTCTTTTGTGATGCTCAGTGAATAAGAACTGGAATTTAAAATGCACTGCGCACTCCTACGAGGTGGGGGTTGGGTGATATGCCATACTTAATTAGCACAGCAGGGGGCACTAATGTGCTCACCCAAAAATGCAACAATAAGCTCCTTTCAAACTACATTGTGAAGACAAGTATATACAGGTTTCCTGTGAGTCTCCTTACATCACTTGCATGCTTATATCACTTGATCGCTCATTCACTCATCACAATGTAATTCTAGACCTTGGTGACATCACAAGCACATCGGCTGCTAAAAGACTTTACACCTTTGCATTTCTGTTCCAAAGGAATCAAGTTAACATCTATTTGACAAGTGGAGCACAACTGAACACAAATCACAATGCACACAATGGAGCAGAGTGTCATACACTCTGCAGGAGCACATTTACTAATCCTTCCCGCAGCATGAGAAGCAACCAAACCTGTCTGGGTAGACCAGAGCTGCAAGGGCGTTGACTTCAAGAAGCATGGCTCATGTGTTCAGCAATAACTAATTAATTTTAAAAGTAAGGGCAAAATGGAAATAAAAATATTGAGGGCCCAATTTTTCGTTCACAACAGATATCTAGAATGTCTTGGATGGCTCATGATACGGGTATAGAGATAGAGAAGAAATCACTTCAAATCCCAGAATGCCGTGCAAAACGTACCAAAAGTTCACCGTCTTCCACTCCCAATGAAACCAGATCCAGTTTGTCAAGTTATCATTTGAGCTGTTTTTTTCTTGTGTCCCTCTTTAAATAGCTGTTGTCAGTTAAGAGGGATGAGGGAGGAATTGGAATGCGGTCTGAGTCGTCGCCGTGTTAGAGTTGGAATAAGTTTTTCTCTTTTTAAATGGCAACAACAGTGGTTAACATACAAAAATCTCTTGAATGCTGTGGAAAAATTGGCTTCTTGCCACAATTCACCTCCGTCCTACTGTTGGTGACGGTAAACATACAGTCAACAGTGAAGTGAGTTTAGTTCAAAGCTCAAGTTTTAAAGTTCATTGACACCATCCCTGATTAAGTCCAAGTCAGTGACCCTTCAGGTAAGTCTGGAAGAGCCAGGCTGCTGCAGCAGCGTACACCATTCACCCTGTTATTACAAACATGAGTGTGTGCAAAAATGGATGCACATTTCTGAATTTTAATACAGAAACTCAGAGAATAGTGCAATGCAGTGATCTATAAAATGAGGGATTGGGAGTGGCTCACAACTGAAGTGGCTTGACCTTCTGGTCCATAGTAATGCTCTTGCTTTCTCTACTTTTTGTTCTTAATTGTCTACAGCCACAAAAATGAGGCACCTTTCCTCCGACCCCTTTTTTTTTACCTCAAAGAAATATCTTTTCATTTGTATAATCTCCCAATATGCTACTTCCACAAATCTCTCCCAGTGCCTGAATTCTTTTCTCTTTATTACACCCTTCTGCTCTCCTCAGCTCAGGTTCACAGCGTATGCTGTTCTGTGGGTGTGTGGTGTGGGTGTAGAGATGGCAGCAGGCTCTGGATGGGTGACTGCGGGGTTGGGGGAGGAGAATGGGGCGGGGACTGTTGGACTGGACTGAAAGGCGGGATCACGTGCTGCAGTGGAGTATAGCAGGATGAGTAGGTGGAGCTGGTCATAGACGAAGCAGAAGTCAGCGTAGCAGTGGGGGATCCCGGAAGGCCAGGTAGAGCACCAGAAGTATCGGTGAGGGGCTGATTGTAAAAGTAGAATGCACACTGGTGGATAAAGGACTCAATGATTGTCTGGTAGGTGCGGGTAGCTGTCAAGGCATCCATGGTGGTGAAGTCGGGCCGCATCAGTGTGGGCCAGAAACAGATGGACAGATTATCACTGGTCATCAGGTTCACACGGCTATTCTGGCTCACCCTGAGGGTGAGAAAGAGACAGTTATGCAAAAATGTTAATTACTCTACTGAGATTTATTAATTTAGTCCTTTACAGAACAACAGCGTGTATATGTGTGCATGAGTGTTGCAAAGGCAAAGTCTTACTTGTTCAAGTGGCTGATGACGTATTTGAAAACATCATAGTTTTCTCGAGGGAACCTGCGAAGCACGTCCTTCATGGCATAGAAACGCTGCTCACGATCATTGATCTCTGCAGGACGCAGGGTAGAGGTGAAAGTGAGATACACTGACACAAAGAGGCACTTAAACACAACTAGACAAGGCACAGGTACAGTATGACACATAATGACATGAGCAACCATAGAGGTGAAGGCGAATAAAGAAAAGGCAAACGGGCAAACGTGGAAGAAAACCAAAAGCATGACACAATAATATGGCTGGCACACCAACAGTTTAACTCTTTCTTTATGTTAAGCAATCACACATACACACACAGTCTTTCACAAACAGGCCTGCACACAAATCCCCATCCAAACTAAGCAACACAACAAATTGGACCTTTCAGAACTGCAACTGACTAAGATATGCTGTATGTCATCAGAGGAATTGAGACATGTTTACACAAAGACAAAACACACACACAGTCACACTCTTACACTCACTCACTGGGTCCTGTAAGACCAATGTCTTTAGTGAGTCAGAATGGCTTACATCAGCCCTGTTTCAGGACACGTGACCACTACAGCAGATGTGCTCCTCCTGAGTCTTTCTCTCCTTCTGACTTACTCGCGTACACACTGGTGTCAGCATTCCAGCAGAGCCCAAACAAACATTACACTCATTGATGCACACAAAAGCATGTGTTTTGTGTGCATCTTCAAATAGACCAACATACTGCAATCAAACAAAATCAGAACTGCTCCACTCTACCTGCTGCAACTCAAATGCATCTTGCCGTCTAATTCTGAAGCCTCACAGACAATCCATTAGTCACAGCTAAATGCAAGCACACTGCAGGTGCATTAGAGATCTGAACTGACAGTGACGGAAACGAAGCGAGCATGTTGGGCTGCGCCCCTGACATCCAGGGACAGACGGGCTGGCCTTGAGCTCGGTGCACCACCTGCGTGGAGTAACTCTGTAGTCAGGTGACCTGCCGTCTGTCCATGCTACTCTGCCATCCATTCGGCTGGCCCTTCTGTGTGTCTCCTCTCTCTCTCTCTTCTACTCCTGTCCTTCCTTCATCTTCTATTATGCACTTTTTCCCCTTTGTGTACACTTAAAGCTTTACATATCGCCAATGCTGTCTTTTCCTTAAGTTTCAAAATGCCTGCCCTAATAACATCTACTGGGTTCAAAAATATTCACACTTCATTTACCAACCTAAGAGTTTCTGAGGAAAAATTAGGTCATTCTTCTGTGAGGCTCAGAGACTTGCACTGGGCATGCTAACATGTTCTCCAAAGAACAGGAGCACCTGAAAGGAGGTAGACAGTATGCAATACTGAAACAGACTTCGGAGTAATGAGCAAGCTACAGGCACAATCTACAGTGTCTGTCTTATTGCTGGTCCATCTTGTGCTTTGCCCAGAGCCAAACACACAGAATTTCCCACTGTGTGAATACAAAGCAAGGTGCTATGGGGTGACCAAGGCCACTTCCTAAAGCAGATAGCTAAAATTCCACTCTTTTTTCTTATACAACATTTAAAGCACTTTTATTCAGTGAGTTAAATGCATGCTTGTGAAATGCCACATTTCCTAATGCTCTTAGGTAGATGCTGCCACATCATCTTGTGCAGTACTCACTGAAGGCCTCTACCAGCTCCACCTGCATGTTGTAGGGCACCAGAGGATCAGGCAGCTCGGAGAAGAAGCTCTTCATGGCTCCAGCCACCGTGTTCACAGAGATGTCTTTCTCCACCAGGTCCAGGCTAGGATCTGAGAGAGGAAGACATAGCATAATTCCAGATAAAACAGCTATGGTCTCCCTCAAATTAGATCTACTTAAAATATCAAAAATGTTGAAAACTCTGAGGAGCAGCTTCCAACTGCCAAATCCCTTTGACATACAATGGACATATCCAGTTGTTGTCTCTGTGTATGGCTAATTAACGCATAGATCCAGTAAAATATGTGCCTAATTGGAGGACTCACGTTACGAATGGAGGGCAAGGCACAAGTGAGGGAAGTGGAGAAATGTTACTAAAGAAGAAACATACGAAATCTGAGCTGATAAAACTTCAAAGGTCCCTTATTAATGAGTAAGTTTAATAAAAATGGTTGATTGTGTTAGTATTAATTTACAAATGTCAGAAATCGTGCAAGCTTTAAACAAGCTGTTTAGATTTCTCCCCTACTTCTACGTCACAGTAGGGAATATCTGAATAACTCCACCCTCCTATCTGAGAAGCTCCGCCCACCAGGTAGAACTGCTAGCGCTTCCTGATCCGCCATGTCTTCTTGCAAGCGCTAGAGTAGGAATCGTTATGAAGAAGTCTACAGGTCGAGTGTTGTGTTCAACAAGTATGGCTGTATGGATGGTCTGCAGCAGCCACGACGGTTATTTTGATATGAGGTAAACACTCGCCGCGCTGTCTACGCTACAGTGGGCAGCAGCAGCTTATTTGCATTTAGGAATACTAATAAGAAACAGCCTGTTCTGAAAGGGACTGAAATAGAGGGGTAAAAGGCAGGTAAAAAGTCTATTCTGAGAGTTTTTTCAGCAAGCTCATTCAGAGACATTTTTAGTGGAGCTCATAGACCTATTTTACCTTGTTGAAAAATGTATAATATGGGACCTTTAAAGCAAGTGTGTTCACAGCACCTGCCTGTTCCACAAGCATGCACTTAAATTGTGCGAAAAATAGCAAACATGGAAAGATGTCTACTGAAGACAGGAAAAGCAAAAATAATTTAAAATTCTTTTTTGATTAGGTTCTCTTGCTTCTGACAGTGGGGAAGAAATTAAGGGACAACAGAGCAGATACAGCTGATGATCAGAACACAGTGGCTACAAAGAGTAAGTTAGACCATTTAGGATCTGTATAAGGAGCCAAATTAATCTCAAGTTAATTATTAATTCCTTAAAAATCAGCCTATTATCACTACATTATTCAGTGAAAATAATTTGGGTAAGATGCGGTTAGATAGTCAATGTGGCCGATGTATGTTTTTGGTCCAGCTGTCCACCCACGTGCAGGGGCTGCTGGTCAGTTGTTACAAGTGCAGCAGTTTCCACAGTAATTACAGTAACAGTAACAGTACAGTAACAATTAGACAAAATGCTTCACAAGCAAACTCTTGTGAGTTTATGGCAGACCAAACCAGACTTTTATTGAATCTATCCATGGATAATCCTAGAATGTGTTTTGGGGACAGACAATAACCCTTCTGGTGCACATAAACAGTGTTTACTGTTGCCAGCACTGAATAGTTTGCTATAGATTATTTTGTACAGTGATTTTTTTTATTGATAGAAATATTTTTTCTAAACAGTAATTCAAATTTGAGCTCAAACTAGCAACCACAGAGGAGCGTGTGAGAAAAATGAGAAAGAGAGAGAACAGGCTGACTCTTACTGATACTTCTACAAGACAGCACATGATTTAGATATGCCTTACCTTGGTCAAACTGCCTCTGCATGCTCTCCATCTCAGCCTTGTTCCCACTCACCCTGTAGATACCCTCTGTACTCAGACCTGAGAGAGAAGAGGTGAAAGATTAAATTAATTTAGAGAACTGTAATGCATCATTCTCTCAATTATATTCAAGCTTCTGATCAGCACTGATAATACTGTAGTGTCTAATGCAGCAATGTGGCTCTTCCGAACACTCAATTGATTCCAAATACCATCTGTGGTGACTCAGCCACACAAAGTTATTATGCAATGATAATAAATAAACTTGCAGCACAACACTGGCAAAAATTCTCTTCAGACTTTTAGAGTCAAGACTTGTAACACTCATACAGAGCTCCAGAAAATTGTTAGGCAGCAGGTAGAACTGTTACAGAGAAAACACTTTTCACTCCGGGAGCATGGTCTGTACACACACTCACCCACAAAGCATGCTAAGGCTTGTTTATAGTTTGCCATGCAACAAACCTGGCAGCCTGCCAGTACTGACAGAACTGAACTTTTTGGCCGTCATACTACACTAATGTTATACGGCACTGCATATCACCCGAAAAGTACTATATCAACCGCGATGTTTGGATGAGAAAGCATCACGGTGTGTAGCTGCTTCAAATCTCATGGTAATGGTGGACTCACATAATCCAGGGAGCGATTAACTAAGCCATGTACTGAAAGATTCTTGAAATGAATCCGCTGTCATCTATCAGGATACAACAAAGGGAACTCTCAATTGGCTTCAAAGAAACAAAATGGACTCGGTAAAATCCTCCCTCTGCATAATCCATTAGTGGTTTATCTGTTTGGCTGTAAATAAGTTACTGCTGTATTGTTTTACATTCATTCATTAGCCGAAGCGCTTAATCCCATCCTGGGAACAACGGGCTCAAGGTGGGGATCAACCCTGGGCAGGTGCCAACACACCGCAGGGCACACACAATCACACCTCACAGGGCCAATTTAGAGTCGCCAATTAACCTATAGTGCATGCTTTTGGACTGTAGCAGGAAACCAGAGCACCCGGAGGAAACCCGGAGGAGAGCATGCAAACTCTACACAGAAAGGCCCTATGGCCGACCCGGGGATCGAACCCAGGACCTTCTCGCTGTGAGGTGGCTAACCTCTGCGCCAAGGTGCCACCCATTGTTTTACATGTACAATTAAATAATAGGGCTGTCTGATCAACTGTTCACTTAGATAAAGCAAAGCACACAGCCTAACATTTGCTGAAAGAACTGGAGATTAGAATTACATTGTTTCTGACAATATGACTGCTATTTATTTTTGTCAGAAAAAGTACAGAATCAATTTTGGGGACACTGCATCAATGAGTAGTTCCTACAATATCCTATGACTGATTCACACACTCCAAACAAAACCAGGCTTAGATGGTGCACGTCAAAGTTAATTAATGATTAATCTACCAATCATTTTACAATCGGTCAAAACAGTGGACCTAGAGGGAACAGCTTTAAATAGCTAGAAGCTGTGCCTGTGGCCACATTTCGGGCCAAAAATATTCAGTACGTAAACAAGACAGAATGAAGAGGGGCGAGAGTGTTAGTGAATCCTTTGGCTAAGAGATATGAAAATATCAAGCCTTTTTCTCCTCTGCACTCATACTTCATGTTGAAGCATTGCATCAAAAATAGTAAAAAGTTATGTCTCTTCGTGGAACAGATTCAAAGGCAGAAAAGTATTTTTTTTCTTACGTAATGTCATTATTGTCATTTCTTCTTCTCACAACTAAACGATTGATGTACTACAAGAATAGAACATTATCTTCATGCTTTAAGAAGAGTGCCCAAAATTGAGTTTAGAAAGAAGTAGGGGACTAGAAACCCTACATCCTGACAGAACAACTAAGAACAATACAAGGAAGCCCACTCTCCTCTTGCTCTCTCTTTTTAGGCCAAAAAGCAAGTAACCTCTGGTCAGAGATCAAGAGTGAAACAGAAAGATCAGCACTCATCAAGACATAACACAAAACAATGTCCCTAACCAAGGTCACTTTTTTTAGTCATCACTTGCATATCCTCACTGAATAATACTTGGCATTTCAGCACTTTCAGACTATGCTTGAGGCATTTGCCTGCTACTCTGACAATCAGTGCTCTGTGCTTTACAGAATTAAAATCTCTGATTAACTATTTAAATGCAGCAAGAAGGTGCTGGGTTCGATCCCTGGGCCGGCCGTATGGCCTTTCTGTGTGGAGTCTGCATGCTCTCCCAGTGTTTGCGTGGGTTTCCTCTTTTTGACGTTAGATTTTTGATGTGCCCTCTTTTTGATGTTATCTCAATGTCAATGGTCAGCACAGTTACCTCTGGATTCACTCACATGTCATGTCATGTTAACTGCTTTGCTAAATATGTGAGAGACTTTGTCGCCACTGCTGACTAACAGACTAAAATTTTTCGCATTGCGTTTTGCCATTGCGATGGGTGACATATCTACAGGTCTCCTGGTCACCATGTTGCATGAGTGGCAGTGCCCACTGACCGCTATACCAGTCCCATTTGACAGAGATTTGGTGAGGGCATGCCTACCCATGTTAGTACAAGCACATCATGTAATGCTAAGACTACACAGGAAAAGACAGAGAAGAAGTAGACAAAGCATAAAAGTGGATTAGGCAACAAAAGAAAGGATCAGGAGAGAGGGTTAAAAATGAGGAAAAAATAAACAGGATGTTTGAAGAACAATAGGAGGACGAAGGCCTGGTTGTGTGAAGGTCATGATGGAATGAAAGGATGTAGACACCTATGGCAAAATGACATCTCAGTCTACACAAGGGTTTGTGTTACACTCTGCATAACTTGGTCCTATTGCCTCTTGCTAAAAGGTGAAATAAAATGTGCCCTTATGGTGCACAACTCAACTTTGCTTGTCAGGGGCCAGTTTCACATATATAAAGGAATAAGAAACTGTTCTTATGCATTTAATGATAAGGATTCAGTGCCATAATCACACAAGGCAACAAAATGTCCATCATTAAGAACCAATTACCCAGTGGTCTCATTTGCATTGGCCTCATATGAGTGATGCTGAGCTGGGAGGAGCTGCACAGTTTAATTGCATATAAACCATTACTTAAATTCTGGCCTTTGTAATTAGCTAACTGCTAATGGCTAAAAATACTGACTGCCATGAAACCATATAGTTCTTGCATAAAAATCAAGCTCCTCTAGAAAAAAAATACTTTCTCTGAACATAATGGTGTTCCTTACTCTTTGGGTCTAAATTAAACATGACACTTCACAACCATGACATTTGACAGAAAAATATTTGGGTTTCCCTTCTGATGAAAATGTTCTCATATGCTCTGTGATATTTATCTCACTAAACAAGATATCAGGCAGACAATTACTACAAATGGCCCTGCATGTGCAACTGCATGCACACAGGTACTTGCCCACACTTGAGGAAAATGAGACAGAGACCGAACTGCCCCTTTCTGCCCTCTAGTGGTGCAAGTACTTTGTCCAAAGGGTGGGGTATTCATGTTCCCAGACCCACCCAGCCTTTATAATAACCAGAAAAAGATGAGAGACTTTTCTGTTGCAATTTTACCACATAATATATATATTGTAATTGGAACAGCATAGCAACAAAACATCAAAATGTACGGGAGCGAGCCTCTAGTTTACAGGGAGTCTCAAGGACTGAAGTTTCAACCCAGACATTAGCCCAGTTTTCAAAACATACAAAATGACATGAACGGAGACGCTCATTCTTCATGGATGACCATAATCCATGCAGTCTAACAATGAAAATGCTCCCAAACCAAATCAAATACAAGCCACACATAAAGCCATATTGCTCCAGAAGCAAAACTGTGAGGTTTGTCCTGATGTGTGTCCCACCATGCTATTAATAAACAGAACAAAGTGTGACTGGCAGTTGACTGAAGCAAGAAGGGTGGAAGAACTAAAGAAAGAAACAGAAAATAGAGAAATTAAGAACATGACAAATAGAGAATGCAACATTCCCGTATTCAGTGTTTCTACCTTGCAACTGCTGGATAAAACATGGATGAAATATAACGGAAAGGGTAAAAATAACTAAAATAACTAACTACAAATGTAAGTAACTACCAAGATGTAATGTAGCCATGTTACCTATGAGACATTATGTTATTTAAAATGTTAAGCAAAGGTCACTGAAAGAAATGATCTGTATCAGAAGATTTTAATGATCACTGGCATCAAAACAGGTACAAGCTACAAACTTTCCAAGCCACAAACAAAAAACCAGACGCACTCCAAGCATAACCTTTAACTTACAAGCAGGAACAAAAGGAGAGAAATGAGATAAGGATAGGACAATATACAAAACAAAGCATATCAAACTCACAACAATTTTGTCATTGGATTGTCATTGCTAGAGAGATAAAAATCTAAGTGAGGGAGTGTGTTATTATTTTATAACTGTGAACACACCACAGCACAACACACAGTGCACCACACTGAAATGTGATCTCTGCATTTGAGCCTTCCGTGAAGGAGCAGTGGCCAGCTTTTGGCAGTGCCTGGGGAGCGATGCTTGGGGACGGTAACTTGCTCATGAGTTCCTCAGTGGTACCCTTACCAGTCCGGGACTTGAACCGGTGACCCTCATGGAACCAACTTCCTAACCGTTACACTACCAAATGGCTCATCTGGAAGGAGGGCTAAATGTGTGGATGCTTTTTTGTCAAATGTATTGTCAGGTAAACAGACCAATTAAAACGGTGGTCAAACCGAAAAGTTAAACAGACAAATAATCCTGTTACAAGTTTGTTTAGGATGTGAGTAGTTTAAGTCATTAAGTGATATAGTGTGGAACCTTTTAGGCTGTGTGATGGAGATAAGCATGACTCACCAGTCGCCTCAATGTAGCGAATACACTTCTCAATGAATAGAGGAATGGGTCGTTCATGGGTGACCACGTTGGCCAGCGGAACCCCAAAGTAGTTACTTTCAGGTTTGGAAATGGATTGGCGAGGCTTTGGCCTTGTTTTCTGCAAGTAGAAAAAAGAGAAAGACATACAGATTAAATCAGATTACATATAAAATGTAATTTCACAACCACCTAGACAGGACACTGATTATATCAATGACACTTAGAGTACAGATGGTCCCAGATTTTTCAATATTACAATGACAATGGCAATAAAACAAAATTGTACAAATATTTTATGTTTCGTGTGGCAGGCAAATGTAGCAGCATATGCTCTGCGGTACGGTGGGACGCTACTGGGATGTAAGTAGAGTTGCAACTATTGATTCTTTTTGTAATCAAGTATTCTATCGATTTGATTAATCAATTAATCTGAATTCAGGACATCCTGCACTACTCAGACTTGTAATAGTTTGATGTGCAAATGCTGGCACAGTTATGAAATCAACACATTTCTGATGAAAACTGACTTGCGCGTGTAGAAATGTTTAGTTTTTTAGGTTTATGCAGAGGTGGACAAAGTAGCTAACTTCATTACTTAAGTGAAAGTACAGATAGCACTAGTCAAAGGTTACTCCTATACAAGTGAAAGTCGTACAGTCAAATTTTTGAAGTACTTGTTTAAAAAAATACTTAAGTATTAAAAGTACATCTTCTTTTACCGCATTGTTGCATTATCACCACAACACTTACAATACCTAATGTTGACAAGCTTGCAGAAGCTGTAGAATAAGCAACTGGTAGAATGTTATAGAATGAAACACAACCAGGACTGACAAAGATAAACAGTCATTAGTTTATTTTATTAATTAAATGTAAGACTACACACACCCACAAAACAGCATGGTAGTGTTCTGACACAGCTCTGGCAGTCTGTGCACATATATATGTGTATGTTAATCAGAGCTGTAAATACAGCTCACAAAATAAAATCAACATTCCAACCTGCTTAAAACCCAGCTCTACACCTCTAGCTTCATGACTTTCCAACAGCAACAATGTTTTAATCAAGACAAAAACAGCAGAACCGTCTGAACTTGGTTTCATAGTTCCAGTCTACAGGCGTAACGTAACCCTACTGATTACTGATAGACTGTCACATGCCAAACAACCAATTGCATTTTAGAAAAGGTGGAATAACATCCACTTTATCCGCAGATTTGAAAGTAACGAGTAATGAGAACCTTGATAGAAATGTAGTGAAGTAAAAAGTATGGTATTTGTCTTTAAAATGTAGTGTAGTGAAAGTCATAAGTTTCCAAGAAAAATACCACTCAAGTGAAGTACAGATACTCAAAAACTCTACTTAAGTACAGTACTCAAGTAAATGTACTTAGTTACTATCCACCTCTGGCTTTATGTAAAATAAAAGTGCTGAAACTGTAGACATAACTACTAGAAATAGTAAGAACATCATCTGTTTTATTACCGAGTTGTATAGTTTTTATTATGCATTCTATGGCTTAACATTCTAACACTTCTTTATCCATTTGGTATCCATCAGAATATAGAGTAACATTTTTGATAAATCCATTTTCTATATTTCTTCTTTCCTATTGATTACACTATAACATTATAAAATGGGGGGAAGGGGGGATCTGAAGTTTTGGGTCATTTTGAATCAATTTGGTCTGCTTTTGGCCTTTCTGAAAGAGAACTACATTTCCCACAATCACTCGAGGAGCCGCATCACAATAAAGCGTTAAGATTGCGTTCCGGAATAAACTATGGAAAATCTATGGGAAAATCTCAATAAACGGCTGTATTGTGAGTAGAACACTGGTTGTTGTGGTTATTTATCAGCTAAAATTTGCGTTTTGTCTATAATAAATAGGGATGCACCGAATATTCGGCCACCGAAAAATTTCGCCCGAAAACGGCCAAAAAATGCATTTTCGGTTTCGGCCGAATTTTTTTTTTAACGCGACCAAAACAGTGATGACGCAAGCAACAACCGCAACCTGCACGCGCCACATTGGATTAGAGTCAACATGTCTGCCGTGTGGGCGCATTTCGATATATCTAAGAAAGACACACGGAAAGCCGTTTGTAAAGCGTGCAATGCCGAAATTTCTAGAGGGGGTGCATTCACAAAGACTTTCTCAACGTCGGGATTAATTTATCATATAAAATCAAAACGTCCCGATCGCCATGCAGAGTATGAAGCACAGAAGAGCCAAGACCCTTCGAGCACACCCACTCCGTCTGTGGCGGACGTTTTTGAAAAGGCAAGAAAGTTTTCATTTTAGTGTTTTAATAAACTATTTTATTATAGGCCTACAGAGAATGTTGTTATATCTTTCAACAGTTTTTAAAGCACTTGTTCTGAATGCACTTTGTTCATGCACTTCGTTCAGAATATTAAAATGCACTTGAATTCACTTGTTTTAAAAAATCATTGTTGTTTGAAAAATCATTTCCGTGCATCCCTAGTAATAAAGGGACGTTTTGACTGAACTGAAGCGCATAATGGCGCTCACACCACGCTTTCACAAACAATGCGCGTGTTTACATCGCAAAAAAGGTCATTTATGCATCTTTACGTATTTGCTTCTGTTTTTGTGCACAGAATATCTCACAAATACTTTCACATACAGAGGGATCAGGTCCATGTGAAACAAAAGCAGAGCATGCACTAGCGAGTGAAATGAATTAAATGAAGCTTCAATTCTAGCCATTTTTTGAAATCGAATTTTTCTAGTTATTCGAATAATCGTTTCAGCTCTAGATGTAAGCATCTCCCGCTTTGTGAGATGCCCAACTCTTGGCCAGCAATCTAGCAGAGTTTAGCTGTCTCTGTGTTAGCTGTTTTCTGTGTTTTTGACTACTTGTAGTATGCCTCGACTTATACTCGACAGTATTTTCAAGTTACAATGGGGTCACTGAAACACATCTCCTGCGTACGTCGGAGACTTCCTGTATATATTAATATTTTTAACAAAGATGATCAAGAAATAAATGATTAATAGGTGACCAAGTAACACCCTGCAGGACTGTAGCTTCAACAAAATCACCATAAATCAACATCATGACAAACATGACACACTTGAAAACAATACAATGAAGTTATGGATCCTCAATTTCAAGGTGAGTAAATACAATTCAATGCAATGAATAGGTATTTTTAATAGTAATTTTTTAAAGCATCACAAAACCCCAAATGGCCAAACCAGACCAACCTGAATGGGTAAAGTCAGTGAGAGATTTTTTAACACAAGGAATGCTTTAGTTTCTGTGAAACACAAATTCCTTTGCATCATACAAAGCCCAAAATAGAGGTAACTTCCTGTGGCCATCTTGTGCATATCCTCCCTTTCTGTCTATGCCATGTCTACATATGTGTGGAGAACAGAGTACATTTTAACCAGTTTAATAATTCTAGCACAACCAGGGTAGATCTGTCTAGGACATAAATAAACACCTCATTCAATCCTGGACAAGAAATGAGAAAGCAATAAAACATAATACTATATTATAATATAAGCATATTATTTTGCATATTATTGTGACTTTCAGATACAGTATAATAGCATATACAGTACTTTTGGTTTGAAGTTATGCACATACATTTTTCATACATTACCATAAGTACTGTATTCAAGCTTGCAGCTCTCTGTACTATTCCATTGTATTTCTCTAGTAGCCTATGTAACCTAACCTCCTGTCAGTGTTTCCTTTCAAGAAATCAGTAACATTATTATTGTCACCTCAGGGCCTCATCAAAGAATTTGTTCTCCAAATACACTGAGATCATTACAGGCACGACAATTTTTATTTCAAAAATAATATGTTCATAAAACAGTAGAGTATGATCATATGATCAAGCAATCCACTATTTTGTGAACACTGGTGCCTGCTACAAGTATTCTTGGCATACAAAAATTTCAGCGTTCCTTGGAAAGAAGAATAGGTTCCCAGGACTGGTGAGTAAAACTCACATTTTCAGAGAAATACACTTTGGTCCCTCATTTATTCGTCCAATTCTCTTGGCTGGAGTACAGTCACCCAATGCCACTGTATCAAACGTAGTAAGATGGACGTAGGAAGGATTCACATCACAATATGTGTAAACATCCCGATCACACCTTCATCCTACTCCTTATTGTTGAAACTAGAATTACATGAGATGTCAGAAATTGTCTTTTAAGCTGTCTTTTAAACTGTCTTTTAAGCTGGCAATACATGTTCCTACAGTATTGCATCCATAAACCTGAGATCATGAGTATGATCTGAGGAGCTGCACACTACTGTAGTACATAGTAGGCATGGCCTGGTTTCCACCTGTGAGCAACAGCCAATGAGAGTGCAAAACAGGGGTCGATGGAAAGGGGCGGAGGACCTCACCTCACCTCAGCTCTCAAAAAGAGATATGTATTTTCCTTTTTGCATTTTTTAGAACTAATTATTGTACAAACAAGCATTTGTTTTCTTGGACATCGTTACTGAAACTCCTATTTCATGAAAGTGAAAGTGATTATTTGTCATTGTGAATACACCTCAGCATAGCACCACACAGTGACCTCTGCATTTCACCCATCCATGAGTAGTGGGCAGCTGACATGGGCTCAATATAATCTAAAACAAAATAAAAGCCAAATATAGGACTGAGTTATAGTGGTATAGCTAGCAAATACTAGGCTGCAAATTTTGATTGACTAATTAGAATGTTAAATAGCAACTAGAGCTATTTAAGCCAGTCGGTATTGGTGTTGGTATAAGCACTGTTTTAGAAGTTTGCATGCATAATCAGGTATGCGTATAAACCCAATAGCTGTGACAAGGCAAAACTCCCAATCGGGGGTGCGGGGGGACCGGAGCCTATCCCGGCAACTTGCGGGCGCAAGGCGGGGACCAACACACCACAGATCACACACAGTCACAGACACATTCACACCTTATGGAGCCAATTTAGATTTGCCAGTTAACCTATAGTGAATGCCTTTGGACTGTGGAAGGAAACCGGAGCACTCAGAAGAAAGCCATGCGAACACGGGGAGAGCATGCTAATTCCACACAGAGAGGCCCTACGGCCGTCCCCGTGGTTCGAACCCAGAATCTTCTCGCTCTGAGGCGGCAGCGCTTACCGCTGCACCACCGTTTACAGGCAATTTAGCATTATATATATTTTCTTACACTTGGAGAGGTATGGCT
The DNA here is from genome assembly GCA_032718565.1 of Distichodus sexfasciatus. Lineage (NCBI taxonomy): Eukaryota > Metazoa > Chordata > Actinopteri > Characiformes > Distichodontidae > Distichodus > Distichodus sexfasciatus. Next base: position 286,901 of record JAVGVS010000266.1, read on the forward strand.
ATATCATGCAACAGATGAACGCTCAAATCATTTTTATTAAGACAATCTTTATCACTCACCACTCAGTATTAAAAAACGATAGTTCAGGAAAAGTTTTACTATCCAAAAAAACCTGCATCAGTAACAAATAGCAGATCCTTCACACAATGACAATGTTAAAGGGTAAAGACATCTATAAAACACTTCAACATAAAGATTTTAGCTCACCTTGGCAGTTCTGCGTAGGCTCCTCAAGATATTCCTCTTCTTAGGGTCCTCACCTTCTTCATTCAGTGAGTTATCACCTTTCTGAACCCCCAGCTCATCCTCTTTGGTCTTGGGTGGACCACCAAGCTCATCATCACTTCCAATGAAACTTGTTCGGAAACTACTGAACTTGCCCAATCGTTTAGAACGATCACGATATAGCCGTGGTTTAACACCGAGCGTAGACAGCTTGCGTCTGCGCTCAAGTGAACTACTGTCTGCCTCACTGTCTGAGCCATTTCCTCCTCCATTAGAATGACTTCTGTTTGCATTACGTATGGTAATGATCTTGCCCTGTGTACTGTCATGTGGCACTGAGTAAATGTTTTCTTCTTCCGTAGGCCGAGGCTTAGCTACAGCATCCATTGGCTCGGCATAATCAGAGGGATCATATGCACCATCACTGCCTGGTGCCCATGTGACTGAAGGTAACGAACGCCTGTTGCCCACAGGATCCGTGTAAGAGCTCAGACTAAGTTTTCTCAAGTCAAAGCTAACTGTTGGTTTGGGTCGCACCTGAGGTGGAACCTTATTATTGAGCTTACTTTCAAAAGTGCTGATCTCGGAGATGACATTAAAGGTATCACTTCCCTCTAAATCCGAAAACTTTAGGTTTCCAACATGTGACAAGGTGCCATCATCCCTAAGAGAGGGGTATGGTGGTGAGGGCTCAACATCATCCTCAGAGTCCAGCAAGGTGGTACTAGGTGAACCGCACCTAGGTGAATGGACATTCTCACTGGTAGTGCAGGCTTCTGCCACATTGTCATACATATGTGTGGCCTCCACAAAGGTTCTTTTTTCAACAACCTCTTTTAAAAAAGGTTGAAAGAGGTCTATCCGATGTAAGCCACCTACCACCCCACCAGATCCACAGATAACAGAGCTGAAATGCCCCTCAATTTCATGAGCTAACTCTTTCCCTTGAAGCTGCTGCTCACGAGCTATCTCAGATTCTACCAGGTCGGCCTGGCTCTCTCCAACTGCCAACAACTGCACAGGAATAATGTCCTGTACTTCACAAAGAAAGGCGCAAAGTGTTTCGATAGAAGCCTTGCGTTTTGCTGAGTACACTGCAATATATCCATGCACTAACTGGCTCTTGCGCAAAGAAAAAGATGAATGATAAGACAGTATAGCAAGGTCAATGTTTTGTCTTTGGCTACCAACAGCAAGCTGCAACAACACTGACGTACCACTGGAAAGGTTGGAGGAAGGCTTACAATGCTGAGGAAGCAAGAATGGTGATAAAAGTTGGTCTACATCATAAGTGTCTCCACACATGAGACACATTACTATATGTAAATCTGACTCTGAGGTCTGAGTATGAGAATCTCTGAAACACAAAGCCTGCAAAGGAGGAGAGCTACTTCCAAGACTACCTGAAGGTCTCTGTATATCCAGTAGGCTTTTTAGGACTTGATTGATCTGTTTTTCATTTACATTGCGCCCATATCCCACACCTGGAGATGAAGGGTCTAAGTAACTGCACTGCAGTCTGCTTGCTACTTGCTGTCCCTGTATTATTAAACTATGGGCAGTTTCCCCACCAATATCCCCAACTGACCCAACACCACGTTTGGTAACCAACAGGAGAGACAAGGGCAGCAAAGCTAAGTTGTTTTCCCTTCGACTTATGGTTGATTCCCGAAGCTTCTCAATGCTTTCAACAACATAGGAGAGTGATTCCTTAGAATTATAAAGGCAAAGGCAGCCATGTGGGCTAAATGTGGGGGTGTAAAACGAGTTAACGGGCAAACGCACATTTCCTTCTATAGGCCGCAGAGCCAGTTCATACATCTTTCCATCCAGCATGTACCGGTCATCACTTGTACACATAGCTCTTATCTCATTAGCTAACTCTCTTGCAAGACCATCTTTGCCCAGGATGACAAGGTTAATCTTATCTACTTTTCCCTCACCATACTGAGACTTCAAGGTGGCATCAAATGAATAACGTGGGGGAAACCGACTGGCTAGGATCTGTTCAATTTTGCTGTCCATGCAATTAGGACTGTTAGGGCAGGTTTCCTTGGTTGGATGATACACAAAATGGATATGTTTGAGTACCAGGGCATCCCTCTCTGCTTGAAGCTTTTGGAGGGCCTTAAATCTTTGTTCCTCTCCAAGAACCTCTTGAATGGCACCCATTTTTTCTTTGCTGGGTTTAGCATCCACCTCAAGCTCATAGAACAGCTCAGAGTACTCAAGCAAAAGTTCCTGAAAGTCCTCTTTAGCTTGGTCAATAATCTCCTTTTGATATTTGTTGTAGATATCAAGATACTCTTGCTCCTCCAGCCACTGATAAAACTCCTCATTCATGATGAAGCTGCGAGCTTCTTCCCATGGTTTTCCAGGAGTGACAAAGGGTGATGCAATCAGTTTCTCTTTGAACTCCCAACGCATTTCTGCTCGTTTGCGCTCGTTACAAAGATGCTCTAAATGTCTCTCATAAATGACTTCTGCTGCTGGGGTATCCAGAAGATCATGAGGGATGCGCTCATCCTCCATGTTATCAATGTGTGGAGTGGTTTCCCATGGTGTATCATCTAACACCACAAACCAGTGCGAGAACTCTCTCTTTGTCTCAAGAACCTTTTGTACCCCTGACCAGCTCAAGTGGTCAATCTCATCTAAATCTGGAATCAGTGAGCTTAAAGCCTGTGGAAGCGTGCTTAGATACACTTTGCGCCTTTTTTCTATGTGTTCCTGTTTAAGCCTGTGCACATGTTGCTGAAATAACTTCTTGGCTTTGGAAGTACCTTCAAGGAAGACATACTCTTTGTATTCAACGGCAGTCAGCATTTTGCGGTTTATATTGGGCCATGTCTCATTATGGTTCTTTACAACACAACTAATGACCCACTCATAGCGGTCCTTAGCAGATGCTATTTGTTGACTCTGCTGTTTAAGGGCCTCAAAGTAAGGGATGATCTTTGGCTTCCCTCGACTCTTATCAATCAGCTGCACCACGGTGAGGAAGGCAAGATCAACATTGACATTAGAGCGTGCTGAGGTCTCAACTACCTGCAGATTTTTCTTTGCCAGGGCAAAGGTGTGAGAGTCTTTAATGTACCGCTCAACACCCTCATCACATTTGGTTAATACCAGTACAACTGGTTTCTTAGTCTTAGCTAACTGGTTGTATAAATTTGTAACAAACTTCATCTGGTCGTCAAAGTTACGATTCATGCCTCTACTTACATCCACACAAAGGAGAAACCCATCTACAAGAAGTTTTCCTTCAGGCATTTGTTTCTGCTCAAAATCCTGTTCAAGTCCCAATTGATCGGTGCAAAAATACATGAGTTTTTCAGCAGAAACTAGCTTGGTGGAGGCTGCCCTCTTGATATAGGGCTGCAGTGCCGTGCTTCGATGTGGCTGAAACGTTTGGTCATCAATGAATTCGGTCTGCTCAACCACATGCATTCGGCACTCTGGTGCCTCCTCCAATGCACGAACTGACTCGCCCCAGAACAGAAAGTGGTCATTGTTCACTACTCGACCACCGAAGTCACTTGTGCTCAAGACAGAAGTGTGGTCCAAATCAAAGTCATCAGCGCCAGGACGGACAAAACGATTACAAAGGCAGGACTTCCCAACTCCACACTGCCCTTTCTCTTTTTCGGTCCCGGACAAACCTACTACAACCAAGTTGTAGATGGGTGCCCGGGGATCTTGTTTTTTTGCCATCATTATCGTTTGAAGGCACTCATCTTGCCATTCCCAGAAGCTCTATTCTAAAAGCTGCTGGGTTCCTATCGCATCCAAGCACATTAAGGATAAATAAAAGTGTAGTCTTCAAATGTCAGATGGTTTGGGCAGTATAGTTAGTGCCCTCAGTGGCGAAAATCCAGAATCATGTGCCCATCTAGCAAGGAATGGAAGGTAGTGGGAAAGAAAGGAGAAGGTTCAATATGAATCTATACTGAATAATAAGAGGAAGAACTATAATGGTCCATGTTGTCTTCTCAAAGGTTCCATGTCACAGAGCATCTTGGATTTTCTTGGTCCAGATGAGAGCCTGAAAGGGGAAAAAAAGGCTATCAGCATTTAGTTCAAACACACACACACACATATATACACTGTCTGGCTAATATATGACACTGAAAAAGATAGGCAGTGCCATATTTAAGAAAATAAGCTGAAATATTTCTTATCTATAAAAGGGGGGCCTCCAGAATTTTTTTGGAACCACTGATGTAGGCCAGTACTTTAAAATGGAATTACAGTTCAAGATACATTGATAGTTAATGTATGTGCAAAACGGCTAAGTTATGTTTGACAACTGTGTCTCTATGATATACTTGTTTATTTGACAAGCAGAGACACATACCACAAAGAGACGGGCAGACACATGCACACAGATGAAAAGTCTGATAAACACTTGTGTTTAGAGTTGTTAATTAGGCAACTAGGGAACTCAATTGGCTTTTAAAAGGCAGCACTGCAAATTGGCAGCTTTCCACCATATAAACTCAAGAATGCATTTCAGTGAGTTCTTTCAAAGAGGAAAGAACAATTCCAGTTACATCCCAAAAGAAGTGATGCCTTATTTCCTTGAGAATCCTCGGCTCTTGGTTCTTGCATCGCGTCACGTCTAGAGGTGAAACAAATTACTTGAATAATTCGAGTTATTTTTCTAGATTCGAAGCTTCGTTTAATTCATTTCACTCGCTAGTTCATGCGCCGTTTGTGTTTCAAACGGATGCTTATTAATGACGGACAGCATTTTCAGTGACAAGACCTGATCCCTCTATACGTGAAATAAGTATTTGTGAGATATTCCACGCACAAAAACAGAAGCAAATGCGCAAATACACTGACATTTTTTGCGATGTAAACGCGTGCTGTGTTTGTGAGCGCCATTACTCGCTAAAACGCATATTTTAGCTGATACATAACCACAACAACCAGCGTTCTTACTATTTCTAGTAGTTATGTCTACAGTTGCAGCACTTTTATTTTACATAAAGCTAAAAAAACCTAAACATTTCTACAGGCGACAGCCAGTTTTCATCAGAAATGTGATTTCATAACTGTGTCAGCATTTACACATCACACTATGGCAAATTTGAGTAGTGCAGCACGTCCTGATCACAACATATGGCATGTATGGCTTCCACTCACACACTAGAATAAGCCTAAAAAGGTATTGTCTTTTTTCTGTTTACATTTTTTTTTTAATCAGATAACTCAATTAATCAATGAAAGGAGGGAATATTTAGTGAGTCAGAGGAAGCTGAATCCCAAAAAGGAGCCTAATATTACAGATCTGTCAGCTTCAACATAACGAGCCACGGTTGATGAGCAAAAGAAACACCACAAACTTTAACGGAGCTAACTAATATTCCCTCCAAGAGACCACTACAATGCGCGAAAGTAGCGCAATGTTGTCAACATTAAATCATACTCTCGAACTTCAGTTGATGTGATTGGCTGTAAACTTTGGAGACAAATGATAGGCTACCTTTTGAAAAAACACATTTTGTGCATCAAGCGCTGTCAGGGAGGTCTCAAAAATCCACAAATAAATGTAGGGGTATTCACAAATATATATGGTGGTTTGTAAATGCAGGTTTATCAGTTTGTGAATAAATGTAACTGCACTGACATTTGTGCATCGCACAAGAAATTTTTGAGTTGAGAAATGCATTTGTGAATGGCGTTACATTTATTTGTAAGTCATAAATAATCTTTGTGAATCTTTGTTGCTGAATCAAGAAATATATTTGTGAGTGGTGTGATATTTATTCGATAATATTGACACTAAACTATCTCCATAACATATTTACATTGTCTCTGTGCCCCAAACTAAAAATCGTTCATGTAGAATGTCTTCAACATGCTCTGTTTAACGAGACATGGGTAAAACCCAATGAATACTTTGCCTTAAATGAGACGACACCTCCGGGGTATAGTTATGAGCACAAACCACGTCTCAGTGGTAAAGGGGGTGGTGTTGCCACCATTTACGAAAGATCTCTTTCAATAACACGGAAATCAGGATTTAAATTTAAGTAATTCAAATAATAATTCCTTAGAATTGAAGACGTGTTTGCAAACTTTTAATCTTTGTTGCTCCCTCTCGTTATGATTCACTGTCCACCAGGTCCTTATTCAGACTTTTTAACTGAATTTGCAGAATTTCTTTCAGACTTGGTTATTTCAACCAAAAGAGCAATAATTGTGGGGGATTTTAATTTTCATGTAGATAATGAACAAGACCAGTATTATTTCTGACTACCATCTTATTATGTTCAATTTTTACCTTAGTCAAAATATAAATTCCCCAACTCGCTTACGTACCAAGAGTACAATCACATCAAATACAGCTAGTAACTTTATTGATAATCTCCCCGATATATTGTTCCTGACAAGAGAAATGTCCAATCCCACTGAACTTGAGAGTAATACGGATTATCTAGCATCTATGCGTCGTTCCACCTTAAATAAAACTACTCTGTGATATAATGACCACTTATGTGCTTTAAAACAAGAGACACAGAAAGAAGAACGTAAGTGGCGAATAACTAAACTAGTGGTGTTCGAATTGGAAAGAGGCTATGGGAAGCTATAAAAAGGCTCTTAGAGCTGCTAAATCAGAATATCTCTCATTGCTAATTGAAAATAAAAACAATCCTAGATTTTTATTTAACATGGTGTCCAAACTGACTAATAACCAAACTACTGCTCAAATTTTGCCACCTTATTTTCCATATTATTACATTATTACATTTTTTGACCAAAATATTTGTTCAATTAGACAGAATATTTAGAATACTCAAATAACTACAGTGCCTAGCCTTGACACGGCAAGCACTAATACTGCAGCCGCCATATTTGAATCATTTACCCCTGTTGACCAGTCAGATCTAACGTCTTCAATCCTATCTTCAAATTCATCTACTTGTGTAAGACCCTATTCCAACAAAGTTACTCAAAGAGATGATTCCAGTAGTGATTCTATCTCTACTAGCAATCTACCCAAATCTCTTAAATTAGCAGTAATTAAACCCTTGTTGAAGAAGCCCTATATCTATCAGCTAAATCAGAAGACAGACCAACTTCAGATAATAGAAGAATGTTTAACTGACATCAAAAAGTGGATGTTGGACAACTTTCTCCAGTTAAATCTAGACCAGACTGAGGTTTTTCTTACTGACACTAAAGCCACCAGAAGTCAACTATCTGACATTATGGTCAATATTGATGGATTATCCATTAAACCAAATCCTATTGTTAAACATTGACATTTATTACCTCCAGGCTTGATTACTGTAATGCCTTATTCTCTGGTTGTCCAAATAGGTCAATAAATAAATCCTGCAAGTCCAGAATGCAGCAGCCAGAGTCCTCACTAAAAAACATGATATTACCCCAGTTCTATCTTCACTCCACTGGCTGGCAGTTAAATTTCGTGTCAACTATAAAATACTCCTTATGACTTATAAAGCTCTAAATGGTCTTGCACCACAGTATGTGAGTGACCTCATTTACAACTACAGTCCGACTCATATGCTCCAATCGCAAGACGCAGGTCTTTTAGTAATACCCAGAATAAAGAACGTTACCCTGGGGGGAAGAGCACTGAAGGGGGATCTTGAATCCGAATATCTACTCATTGTGTTTGGATTTACTTTACATTTGTGCATCTTATTTATGTCTGTGCTCATCATTTTTACAGCTATTATTTTATTTGTGTGCAAATGGGTACCTAGGGCTATATGTTTTGGGCCCATGGGTTCTTGTCTTTGTTGTTGCTCTTGTGTCCTCTCTATGGGTCATACTTTGTGGAGTCCAAGCCAAATTTCCCCATGGGGATATTAAAGTATGTATGTATATGTGTGTGTGTGTGTGTGTCTGGACACATGTCAAAGAGAGACACTGTAAGTGGTGTTATAGAGATTTGAAAAAGCCAGCAACTGGAAGGAACTCCATCAAAAAAATACAAGCTAAAGGCAAAGATTGTTGATTCAGTCATAAACCCTGCTATTGAGAGCAACTTTAATCTTTAAATTTAACTGTGGCAAGGCCTGCTCTGCATAGCCAGCATGTTATAGTTGTCCAAAAAATCTATATCCATAGTAAGCACTCAATTTTTAGATTTTAGAAAACACGGATGAAAGAAATGCCTCAAAAATTACTGAAAAAAGTACAGAGGGTGGTACTTTGGTACTACAAGTCAATACTGGAGTGGCAACAAGACCAAGGGATTCATGGTTTATTCATATTGGCCCTGAGACAAGGCATTTTAGCAGGCCTCTGATTGCTGTGTGATTAGCCAGCAATCAATGGGCACTTGCCACTAAGCAAATACAAAGAGAGCTTTGCAGCCTCACCTGCAGAAGTATGACGAGAAGTAGGTTGTCTTGCATCAAATTTATTTAAAATCCTGAGAATAGCCAGACTGCATCTGTAATTGTTATTTAGAGAGTTTTAATAGTTTCTGACAAAGCACTATTTAGAGAGTTTTAAAACAGTCATTTACAAAATACTCAATTTAAAACAAAGGAAGCATTATCATCAAATATACTGGAGGTAGAATTTAACATCTGTTCTACACCCACTTCTCTCTCCTTCCCTGACCTGCTTAAGATTCCATGGTATAGAGATAATGCCATTCCATAAACATATATGATGTGTTTATCGGTATAGTAATCATACAGGCAAGTAGAGGGTATGATACACACAAGTAATTCAGGGAAATTATGAGACTGAACAGGTGAAAGTCCAGCCTAAGCCTTCAAGCACATTGTTTAAACATATAATAATGAACACAAATGGCATATGAATATATGGCTTTACACATAAAAATGCCTTTTACTGCCTTTCATCATGCTAAGGAGCAAGAAAAACAAATAAAAATTGCCACAGTAACAGCTTAAGATAGCAGTGGCCAGTGGCTTAAGATACAGATGTGCAGGTCTGATACTCGCACACATTCAGGTTGTGACTTGTGTTTCTCTGCACAATACAGATACAGTAGGACAACAGTAACTTGGCTCACCCAAGGCAACAAGTCACATTAGTCTCATATGTTCATGACAATTTGAACGATGTTCGCCTCGTTAAGGAAACAGCTCTAAGTCATCTGTTCAGAAACTCATGGTCAAGTTTTGAAAGCCCAGTTTGATTTGCTTGATCACTCCCAGCTGAGTTTTATGCATCTGAAACCAGGGAAGCAGTAAAATATAAACTGACAAATCACAGCTGACATTATTTTACATGGTAATTCTTTGCAATACTAAATTACCTTGTGAATTACTGCAGGTTGTGGCATAAACCACACCCAGGCCATTAAATGAGCTTTTACAAATTCTTTGCTCCATTCTTCTTTGTAATACTACAGATAAGAGTTGTAGTCAAGACCACCAAAACCGAGATGTCAAGACAGAGACATAACCAAGTCTCTGAAGGGCAGAGGCTGAGAAATAAGACCGAGACCAGGGAGGGGCAAGACAGAGTCGAGACCGAGACTGAACCAATGCACATTTTACACCACATGAGAAGTAGAACATGCAAACCCTAAGCAATCCTCAAAAAGAGCTGAACAAAGCAAATAATATACACTAAGCAATATAATAAGGAAGTCGTTTCACTGGAAGCAGTTATCCAAACTGGTAACATCATATGTTAAATTCAGCAAACCACAGTGCCAGAACACTCCTCAAGACTAAACTCACCCCAAAGATAAGGGGGTAGTTACTAAGCAGCCGATTTGCCCAGACAACCACGACTTCACCTGTGTTCTTGTGCATACATGTGCGTGCGTGAAAGGGGCGGGCTGGTAACCGCAGTCAGCAGTAACATCATTGGCTGTACTTGAAGTAAGGCTGTGCAATTAATCGAATTTTTATTTCAATTTTGGCTCCAAACAATCACAAAAATAATGTAATCGACAAAAAACAATTAGAATTATTTTGCCACATTGCGCTCTGCAGGTATACTCATGTTTTGTCTTGCATTCCGAATGACACACGCACACACACAAACGCACCTTCCGAAGACTAAACGCATGTGTGTGTTCCGGTGGCGGTGTACAGTCTGAGCGGGTAAAGATGACGGAAGGAGGAGAGCATTATCATTTAGTCAGCAAGAAAAGTAAAGTGTAAAGTAATCGTGTTAAATAATCGTGATTTCAAGATCGACCAAATTAATCGTGATTATGTTTTTTTTCATAATCGAGCAGCCCTAACTTGAAGTGATAAGTTATTAAAATCAACAGTAAAGAGCTCATTAATACAGATCAAACATTCCTCATAAATTCACCAGTCAGCAGCGAGATATGCTTGTGTCCATAGCCTAATAGTTCATAGCCTATCCATATTTAAATAGGTCTGTAATGTATGAGCACACCCAAAGACAGGCAGGCAAACATGCAGGCTGACAGAGTGACCAGCATGTCAAGGCAGGGATGAAGATAAATCAGGAGAAAGCTAAACTAAGACTTACCAGAAAGAACATAAGTAAAAACAATATGCAGATATGCAATATGCAGAAGTCTCTTTCCACAAGACAAAAGCAAGATCTGCGCACATGCCAACACACGTTACTTCTCAGATGTCAAAGGTATCACATAGGAGTGAAAGGAAACAGAACATCCTGAGTGACAGAGGTTACAGGGGATCATCATGAGTCCCACCAGTTCTTGATGAGGAACTAGAGTGAGCATCTAAAATGCACTTTTACAGAGGTGACTGTGAGAGAGGAAACAGCAGAAAAGGAGAGAGGACAAACAGGGAAGCACAAATAAAAAGAGACTAAGAGAGAGACAGTAAAGGAGAAATAGATGTGGAGGAAGGATTAGAGAAGCAGAAGTGGAGGGATTGAGGGAAGGAAGGTGGAATGGATAAATATGGAGGGAAGGATCGAGACAGAGATGGAAGGACAGTAGTGTTGCGCGGGTCGGCTTTTTTAACACCCGCCCCAAACCGACCTGTCAGGAGATCCAAAGCGCCCCGCCCAACCCACAAAAATACGCGTGGATAATGACCCAAAACCCGACCCGACGGGAAAAAAAAAAACACCAGTGAGCCTGTATTGCCATGGAACCTACCAATGAAGTGTCATTTGTGACACTGTAACCCATAGATGACATAGATTTGTGCTAGATTCGCATTGAAGATGATGACACAATTTTATGCAAGATTAACTGTGCACCAAACAACAAGAAAGAAACCGAAAGATAGATTTTTACGTCGTTATTTATTGAAGGGTTGCGGAAAATTGCACGAAAGACATCTCTCTCGCACACACACAAACAAGCGCGCATGTATGCAAAACACACTAGTTGTCAAAACTGTGACATCTGATGTAACATCAGATCTGAGAATTCTTATCAGATTTGAATGAACTTAGTAGAACTTAGGTCTTGTTGTAACTTAATTTTGTTTAAAATGAAGTAGAGCAGAGCAGAGCATACTTGACCGTGATATTTCACCAAACTAGTAGCTTATCCTACAAATTCAAAACTCCAAAATTGAAAAATACACGCCGACTGCATTTATGACAGCTGTTTGGAAGCACTGTGGAGAAAGAGGATGGAATCCACCGTGCCGGGGTTTAGCCTATTTCGACGCGCTTCCAGCACGCGACCTGCTGAACTGAACGCGTGCTCGCTCGATGCGCTGGTTGCAGGAGAGAGGAGAGGTAATTCAAACCCCGTTTACAACACGTTTTGGTCAATAATGAAATGGGTTTTGTAACTTTTTGACCCGCCCGCCCGCACCCAAGATATTTTAAAAATGTCTGCCCTAAAACCGCCCACACCCGCGGGTCACGGGTCGACCCGCGCATCACTAAAGGACAGTATAAATAGAAATAGGGAGGGAGGGATAGAGGGGGAGAAGAACAGTTGGGCAGAGTGAGAGAAAACAAGGTACAAAATAAGGGACAGAAAGTTTGAGAAAAGTCTTTCAATCTCTTCTCATTATGTGAATACGGGAAAGAAAGCGGATAAAAAACAAAGGGAAATGGAACCGTACACATTGATGTATAGGATTGACAGGATTGGGGGAAAAAACAACTTAAAAAGTGAAACTGCATTGCATGTCACAGACCATGTGCAATGCCGTCAGAGACCACCAGGGAGCAGAGGACCGCGAGATGAAAAACCCTGATATAATCGATTATGGTCTGCTACTGCATCGATGCTGAATCGTCCATGTTTGCATTACGATGCATCAATTACGTGATTAATTTCAACACCCTTACTGCAAAGTACCAGTGAAACCAAGAAAGTGCATTTTTAAGACGATCAAGAAGTCAGTTTAAGGAGTTAATGAAATGTTAATCCAGCAATAATGTGATACCAGGTGTATTATCCCCACTAACATGATCATACCAAAACCATGATGGTATGGTATTGGTAAACATATCCGTGCAATTGAATGTTGGGTAGAAAAAGAGGGAGAGAAAGAAAGATATTTAGCCCAAGGTCCAGCCGATGACCGGTCGACCCCTAATTGCAACACAAGTCACATTAGGCTGCATGGGAAGTTCTATTCTGGATTATACCATATCTGGATTAGCAGGGGCCTCTTTTACTGCTGTGTTTGGCTTGATGACAGCCTCTTTGTATCTCTGTTTGACTTTATGGCTGACTTCATGCAAGTTGCTCCAATGCAGTTACATAAATCAAATGCAGCACCCACCACAAGCATGGGTTCTGAGATTCTGATACTAATCTAGCCTGGCTGATCTGTCAACCCATTTACCAACCTGAGACATTTTGCCCTTTTCAAATCTGCAACAGAAATATCAGCAGCCTCAAACAGCTCCCAAATGACAGCAAACATTCCCATTAGCGAGCAGATCTGAGTGCGGGAGGCAGCACAAGCTTATTTCCGCATACTCAAAGGCAGCAATGCTTGTCTGCGTTGTGGTCTGTGTTTTATCAGTAGATGTGAATTATTTTGCTAAGTTGCAAGACTTTGTGCTGGGGGCCAACAGTATAGTTTTTTCATGAATGTTTTATCACTCATCCGTTCAACAATCTTCGCAACATGTCTGTCGGTGTCTTGCAAAAACAAAAATGTTTGGCTTAAAACTTGACTCAGCCCAAGGCTTGGGAGAGGCAGGGAGATCCTGGCTTGCTCTGACAAGCCGAAAAGTAAGGAGAGGGAGAGAGCACTCTGGCATTAGAATGTCAAGGTTCAAGGGAATAAAGCAGGTGGCTACTGCCTGGTTTAACTCCTCCACACCAAAGTGGCACATTTGTGATAGAGAACCTAAATATACCTCCATGGCGTGACAAGTGTGATGACAACGATTGATCCCTCGCTCTAGCGTCCAGCACCGCATACCTGACCAACAATGATTCCATTCTTCAGCCAACCACTACCATTCACACCACTCACCTAACACTCTCCAGGACACTCACTTTCATGCCACTGCATACTGTACATTATTTACACTCCACACTCCCATTCTCCCACTTTATGACCTAAAGAAAAGAGACATAAGTTATTACAACTTATTTCACCTCAAGCACTGCCACACAAAACGCAACATCCCACAGAACAGCACAAGTGGCATTCTACATAAGTAGTCAGCCAACAATGTATAACATTTATTATACAGTTATTTTTATTCAGAGCTGATGTAGATTTATATACATCAGTGTATGATGAGTATTCATATTTGCCCTACTGACAATCATATGACGCAATATGTGTACTGTCATATGGTTGTCAATTAAATGTAAATGAGTCAATAAGCCACCCAGGAACTATACTGTATGCACTGGAATTTCAAACTGAAAAATCAATATATAAATGGCAGCAGAAGAATATTATTTTGGAGCAAAGTTGTGAATGTTGCCGCCAAGCATTCAGCTGAGGGCGCAAGAGAGATGAAGTGAATGGATACTTGTATCAGCAATTTTGACTCAATTCGAACATTTAATTAGCACTTAATTTTAACTGGGTTGATAATGCATCCATATTCACTGGTTATAAAGCACTTCCCTAATGTCACTCTCTTCCGCTGACAAGAGAAGTTGCATTATATAACATTACACACAAGTCTTTCTTTCTTTTTTCCTTTATAGTTTTAATCACACATTTATTACTTATAACTCACTTTCGTGTTTGTGATGATTTAATCTTATAGCACGCTCGTTTTGCTTAAAGTGCCACTAAAATACTTCTGACAAGTTCTTTAAGGTGGTGAGGAAAGCAGTGCCCACAATGCGAGGCGAGGAAAGTCTAATGCAATCAGTAACTTTATTGCATTATGTAACAGCACAATGGGAGGTGTATGAACTACTAAAAATAACCTAAATCACCTAACTTGATGGAGTTGGGTGATGTCTGCTCAGTTGGACGATTTTCTTATTTAGGTAATATAATGTTATGTTTAATGCATATATGTGTAATACTGTATGTTTAATGTACTGTATTTAAAAATTATTTTTCACATAATAATAATGTTAATGCTATAAGTAACATGAACTTTTTTAATATTGAAACAACAAGTACTATTCAGTCATGCCAACTCCAAATTCATAGCTAAATGACAATAACTGGACTGAAATCATTCACAAGGCCTTAATGTACAGTTTATAAATCAGCCTTTCAATCTGCAAAGCTCTAGAGTTAATGTTATAGTAACAGTAAAAGTATCCCATTCACAAGCACTTAAAGTAAGTGCTGAGAACCATGGTGTGGATTTTGTGAGGTTTGTTCCCCGCATTTGTTTTAAAAGAAATGTAACTGAACTTGAAACAAGCAGGTCTATAGTGTTACATACATCAGCGTTTCCCAATCCCGGTTCTAGCGCCCCACCGCACATTTTCTGTATTTCCTGCACTGTCGCGCGCTGGTCCTAGGTTGCTAATTAGCTGATTAGTAGCATCAGCTGTGCTGTTGGTCGGGAAAGTCGAATCTGTGCAGAGCGGTGGGGCGCGAGGACCGGGATTGGGAAACGCTGACATACATCATGAAGTATTAAAATCCATGTATGACTTCTTATATACTTCTGAATACAATTAATATACAAGACATTTTGCATTATATTTGCATTTTATATATATATGCATTTGCTCATTAAAGACATTATGAATACTTTATGAAGCTTTAACGTATATTTGCGTCCAGTATAAGAATGAATTGTGAAGGTACATAACTGGTATGCTTTATTATATTCGATAATGCATTAAAATGGTTTTTGAACTTTTTTGTTAGGCTTATTAATACAATAACAATGCAAGTTATTAATGTACATTAAAGCTGTTATATTTTTCATTCAAAGCTGTTACAGGTGCTTTAAGAATCTTTAATGTAAACTAAATACAGCGTATAAATAGGGATGGGCCGATCCACATTTTTTCTGTTTCCGATCCGATTTCGATACGCAGCAGGCGATACCGATATAGAGTCCAATACCATAGCTCTTTTGACTCATTATTATTATTATTATTATTATTATTAGGGATTTAGACTCATTTCTGAGAGAGAACTACATTTTTGACATGATGGCGTTCCACACAATAATGCGTCAAACGCTTGTCCCGGAAAAATTACTGACAGTATCAAGTAAATGGCTGTATTGTGAGTAGAACGCTGGTTGTTTTTGTTGTTTAGCAGCTAAAATATAAGTTTTGGCTGTAGGAAAGGGGAAGATTTGACTGAATTGAATCAATACGTTAAAAATGAAGATGATCGAAGAAAATAAAACTGCTCCTTGGTATAATGACCACTTACGTACCTTAAAACAAAAGACACAGAAATTAAAATGTAAGTGGCGACTAACTAAACTAGTGGTGTTCAAATTAACATGGAAAGCAGCTATGGGAAGCTATAAAATGGATCTTAGAGCAGCTAAATATCTCTAATTGCTTATTGAAAACAACAAAAACAATCCTAGATATCTATTAAACATGGTGTCCAAACAGACTAATAACCGGACTATTATTTTCCAGCAATTACTTTATGACATTTTTTGACCAAATAATTTGTTCAATTAGACAAAATATTCAGAATACTTCTGAAACAACTACAGTGGTTAGCCTTGACACAACATGTACTAATGCTGTAACCGCCTAATTGAATCATTTACCCCAGTTGACCAATATGAACTAATATCCTTAATCTCATTCTTAAACTCATCTACTTGCATGTGAAACCCTGTTCCAACAAAGTTAAAAAAAGAGATGATTCCATTAGTGATTAAACCTGTACTAGCAATAGTTAACTCCTCTATTAGCATTGGTCATCTACCCAAATCTCTCAAATTAACAGTAATTAAATCCTTGTTGAAGTAGCCCAATTTAGATCCCTTGGAAAAGTTCCCTGTAGGAAAACTACAGACCAATCAATAATCTTCCATTTATCTCCAAAATAATAGAGAAAGTTGTAGCCAGTCAACTAACCTCAGATTACATATATATCTATATATATATATATATATATATATATATATATATATATATATATATATACATACACACACACACACACATATATATATACACACACACACACACACACACACACACACACACACACACACACATATATATATATATATATATATATATATATATATATATATATATATATATATATATATATATATATAATTATTATTTTAAAATCAATAAACAACTTATTAATCTAAAGGTGAATTAATTGATAATTGATGAGCAATTATTTTCCAGTTAGTTGTTTAATATAATTCACCCCACCCACACACACAAAAAATTTTTCTCATTAACATTTCAATATTTAATAAACATATTAAAACATTTATTAAAACACTGAACATTAAACTCAAAAACTTTCCAAACGCAAAGAAAAATAAATTTCTTAATCAATTTAGAAATTAAATTTTATTTTTTATTTGAAATCCTATTATAGCAGTGATTCTGAGAATGCAAGTTTGCAGCTTTATCATTTTTTGACGAATCGAAGTAGACAGATGTTGAAATATGACACATTTCATCCTTTTATCTAGGGTGCTACGGTTCAAAACTTATTAGGCAAAAGCATAAAATAAAGCTTATTATAAGCTCCAACAACTGTGAGTGGTGCAATTTTTGAGTAGTGGGAGAATTACCAGACCTACCTGCCAAATTCAAAGCTATAGCCACAGAGGCAGTTCTATGACCTCGGTGTGTGGCATTGCAGTCCCTATGCCAAGCAACCACATTTATTTACATATTACAGCCAAATGAAGGCAGCAAATTAAAAATGTGCTCACTAATAATTAAAGAAAGAATGTCTTTGAGATTCAAATGATACCAGTTGCATGCAGACTGGATAATAAGAGGTCCTAGTTAGCAAGAATAGGTTTTGCATATTATCTGGTCTTGAAATCAATAAAGGCGAAATAGATGCGCTTGAAGGTCCTATAAAAGATTCGTCTTGACCCAAGGGAGTAAGATAATTATAAGATTGCAATGTCAGACTCTGGTTCCAAAGTTATTAGGAAAATGCTTTAATTTTTGGGAAAAAATGCCAAAATAGCTTATTTTGGTGCAATTTTTTTTGCCTGAGTAGTGGGTGGGGTACCGGACCTACCTGCCAAATTTCAAAGCTGTAGGTCTTACAGGTTTTTCTCCACAACGCGTTTTAAGAAAAGAAAAAATAAAAAATAAAATTCAGCACGATTCCAATAGGTTTCCACGCAGTGTTCCACTGCATGGCCCCCTAATTATTGCTGCATTGATATTAACATACTAGAGCTTATTTGTCATGCACCTATTCAGAGATACTGAACCTCAAATTCAATAGGATTTCAGTGTTAGACTGAAGTTAATAATCACTGCAATATTTTTTTTTCAATCACTTCAGTAGACCTTTTTGACTCTGGAAAGGAGATGCAAAAAAGAATAAGAATAAGCCAAAGATCTAGTGAGTCATTTTCCAGAAAGAAAGCACAAATAATACAACTAAAAACACCTGAACTTGCCACAGTGTCAATTAGAGAAAATAGGTTTTTACTTGTTGCCACAGTAACTAGCTTATACTGCAAAGGCTGGGGAGATTTTTTCTCCCTGTTAATTTTCTTCAGTGTGTGAATCATGCAGAAAAAAAAATGTTTTTTTTTAAACTTTCACTGCTACACGCATCATATCTTAGCCACTGCTGTCAAAATCAGCTACACAAGGAAATGAGAAGAAGAGAAAACGTGTGCATGTTTTTCTTTCTCTCTCACTCCAGCCTCTGGCTTTAGTCCTTGCAAAAACAGCCTTTAGGCAGGCAGAGCTTGAGGGGTTTTGCAATGGTCATCCATTTTAAAAGGGCAGTCAGATGAGGAATCCCACTCTGCCCTTCCTGCCCGTATTCCCTGAGTCTGGCCAGCAGTAACCATCATCTTCATACAACAGCTGATCGAAGACCTGCTGGATTACAGGAGCAGAGGACTCTTGTGGAAAACCAACTCTGGAAAAACGTCTTATCATAAAAGTGATTTTGCCATCACAAAATTAGTCTAAAATAAGATATTGTGTCACGTTTTTTAGAACAACAACGAACACAAACCTCAGATTCTTGAAACTATAGCAATTCTCGACTGGAACTTCAGTAGATATGTTTGTGGAAATAAGTTAGAAATTCAACAGAAACAGAAACTGGCTGACCCGTTGGTCTTAAAAACCATATATTTATAGTGTAAAATAAGCATGTCACCAGTTCTACTGACAGGCAACCAACTGCAGCTTGATATAAGGCCAGAATATCCTATTCCAAATGATAATGAACTGTATTTGTGTGATATACCACACATCCAAGTGGAGCCATATTGATTCTCAGCTGGTGGTGGGGAACTTGCCATGCTCCTCATCCAGTGAGGAGACAGGGAGAGGTCACCAGCACAACAAACTGGAATCTCCCAGATTCTGAACATAGCAACAACCACTGCCAAGATACTGCCAAAAAGTAAAAGCAGACACACCAAAAAGTAGGTCAATCTTAGGGCTGCAACTTTTTTCAATTAAACAATCAGTTATAAATCAAAGAAAAATATGCTTAACAGTTAATAATGTGCCTAACAGACAATAATGATTTTGAAATGAGATAGTATGTGAGTAACCCCATTTACAACTACAGTCCGACTATGCTTCGATGGCAAGACGCAGGTCTTTTATCCATACCCAGAATAAAGAATGTTACATTGGAGGAAGAGCATTTGCTCATAAAGCACCTCAGTTGTGGAATTAATGGTCATTTGAGATTAAAGGTGAACGCGGGATTGGTGCTGTCGTCCTGCCACTGTCACATGATCACTCAAGTTTGTTGATCCTTGGAAGCCCTCATGTCTGTGCTATCTCCCTTTTTAGCCAGGCGGCCATAGTTACTTTAGCCCTGCTGGAGGTTAGGTGTAGGACACTAACTGCCTTCTCTTTCTTCTTTTTGCCGAGCTGACGCTTCACCGCCTGAACTCTCACCTGGAGTCTAGATAGACTTCATCATCTGGAACCAGCCGGTTATATGTAAAGCGCTTTGTAACAATGACTGTTGTAAGAGCGTTAGATAAATACAATTGAATTGAACTGAAAACATTCTTTATTCTGACAGCACCCTACATGACAGAGCAGATGAACACCTCTGTCCCTCTCACCCTTCCACAATCAATCTGCATTCACTCGTTTCTATTGTTCACGTGAAGCTACCATCTCTTTCAAAGACCAGCCTATCTCACAGGTATTGATTGTTCTGGGGGATAGGAGAAGATTAGTTCAATGCCTGTGTGTCAGTGGGCTGGGTTCAAGCGCTCAAGAACCATTTAGTGCTGAAGTTCAATAACAGGCTAGCTACAGTGGGGAGAGGTGAGTTGACAACTTCTACATTTTCCTTAAGAGAAGAGAAAATTACCTCAAAGCTCGAAAGGTTTAGTCACACTGGAAGTGGTTTAATTAAAAAAAAAAAAAAAGAAGCTTTCTATAGGGAATTTTTTTTCATCATTCTGGAAAGAGAAATAAATGAATTACTGTAGCCTCCAGTAACCTTCTGCAGTGTCCCCTTCAAAGTGCGCAAAACACATAACCTAGAGGAGATAGGTAGGAGATAGAGAGGACGGTACATTACTGTAATCGAGTGATTATGAGGAATACTTCAGAAACTTAAGTGGAAAGGAGAAGGAGTTCAGTGAAAAAACTGAAGGCAGTAACAGTCAAGTTTCACAGAAGTTAAGTCAGGATTTAGTTCCCACCAGTTGTTCTTTTCAGTTGTTAGAATCTTTTGCTTGTGACTGAATGGTTGTCAAAATTCTATATCACAAAAAACCTGGCGATATTTCAGCTACAAATGTGAATGATTTGATACATGTGCCTTAAAATGGGATAGCAGGAATGTAGCAGGCCGAGAACTCAGAGCAACACCACCTTGACTTATGATCGCAGCGCCTTGTGAAAAGAACCAAAAGAACCAATTCATTCAGAGGCTTTGGTATTAGATTTTAGATCTGCAAATATCGATTCTTTTTGTAATCAAGTAATTGGATTTTAAAAAAAAAACAGAAAAAAGACAATACCTTTGTTTTTAGGCTTATTCTAGTGTGTGAGTAGAAGTTAGCCATACATGTTAATGTTCAGGACGCCCTGCACTACTCAAATTTATCATAGTTTGATGTGTAAATGCTGACACAGTCATGAAATCAGCACATTTCTGATGAAAACTGACTCACATAAACTGTAGACATAACTACTGGAACTAGTAAGAACACTGTCTGTTTTACTGCAGTTTTTATTATCTTATTTAGTGTGCGTTTATGTGTTTTTATGCATTTAATTCTGTTTTTGTGCATGGAATATCTCACAAATACGTTCACATAAAGAGGGATTGGGTCTTGCCACCATTGACACCATTTTTTGTAATCGAATTATTTGAGTTATTTGAATAACCGTTTCAGTTCTATTCGATTTTGCAATCTACAAGCATTATTTAGACATTACTACAATTCTTCTTTTCTGTATTTGTATGGTTTCCCCATTTCAAGTTAGTTATATAGTTATAAAACTATTTATCACTGCAATATAGAACACAATTTTATGAATAATTTTCTGAATATCTGTCTGTACACATTTGTTTAAATGAAAGGAAAATATGTGACAACACTGACAGAAGATAAAACCAAAAAGTCAGGACAAAACATAAAAAGAACTGCTGATGTCTTCTTAATTTCTTGAAATATAGATAAATAGTCACTTTCTTCATATTGTCTAAACATTGCTCATGGGCTTTTTCACAGCTTAGTAAAAGCAATATGTTTATAAACTAAAATGACTAAAAATTAATCAAAAGGAGCATACCAACAACAAATTATAACTGAGTGACCAAGTAGCATGATGGGACTAAGAGCAAATTTAAGTCAATAAGGGAAGCAGAACAGCTTGGCTAATGCTGAACAAAAGTCAGTGAGAAGCAACATGGCCAGAAAACGGCCAAAGGGCAAGTACCAAGTGCCTAACAGTGAGCGAAAGTCAATAAATTTAAGTTGTCCCAGCTGAACTAGACCAAACAGCCAGTGGCTCAGCCCAGTCTTGCTACTTGTTCTAATCAAGTTGATATGTGAGCCTCCACGGCAAAACCAGACGCTTGTCGCAAATTTTCAAAATTATGTTTTTATGAAAGGGCATAAATCAACCTTCAAAACGATACCTATATCGAATGAATCCAACGACATATGACTGAGATATCAACATTCAAAGAAGTCGGGTTTCTCCTGTCACGCCAAGTGAGAAACGGAGAAATCTGCCTTTGAAGTTGACTATCGCCGTAGCACTCACAGACGCTTGGTGCGGTCGCGGCTATGTTTGTATTTACGGTAGCCTACGCTGCATTCACAGCCACACAGATAGCCTACCTGCGTTAGGTTAACTGAACTCAGGAGACTCGCAAGTCAACGAGTGGATTTACCGTAAACATTGAAGTAGAGCGGGCAAAACCGAAACTTTTAACGTTCTGTTGGAATTGAATTCCTCACCTCAAGAAAGTCACGTTTATAGGATGGAAAGGGTAAGTTTTTCAGCGAAATTTATTCACAACAGTACAGTACAGACCTTCCACTGTTTCAAAACACTAAAAACAAAAAATCCCAAATTTTACCCCACGCAACATAAACGGTTGTTTTTCTCGGAAACCTCCGTTGCGACAAGCGACTGGTTTTTCTGTGGAGGGTCACATATTTGCAGTACTATCAGTTGAGAATTACAATTTAGCGAATTACAACTAGCAACTTCACTTCCCTAAAGTTTCACTATTCAATTTGTCCTTTGAATTATCAATGCACAAAGCTGTAGAATATGTCGAATTTGTGCAAATTCCAGTTAGTAAAGAGAGCTTTTTCATGTACATGCTCAATGCCCGATAACACAACCAGCACACTGACAGCTTTTTAAAACTTAAATAAGTTTAATAACTAATTGCATTTAAGAAAATGGCTCAACAAATGTGTCCAGGCTAGGGCTTAGCAATATGATCTCAAGTCAATTTCATGGCTGATTTAATATTTTTCCCTTGATGGGCCTATCTCATGATTTCCGGGTTTGACGCCTTGGCAGAGTAAAACGTCTTTCGGTCGCAATATTCTACGGAAGTAAACAATGGCACTGTCAGCGTGGTAGTGTGCAGCTGAAGATGGGAGCTGTTCCCAGTCACTTGAACTAAAACTACACCACAGTCCAGGCGAAAACATTGGTGTATGAACGGGTGACAGCTTGAAAGCCAAAAACACAAGCAGATGGGAGAGGTATCAGAGACCATGACTACTCCCCACTGCCAGTAAGCACCAAGATGTAAGCTAACTGGCTGAGAAAGATAGAAAGCGTGGGGCTACCCTAAAGCAGAGGGGGCATGGTAGTTTGGTCCACTCCTAACTGTCCAAGATACTGTAGTTTTTATCTCTGAATTTTATTGTTGGACAGTGTAGGCTTCAAGTTCCTGACACTGTTTCAATCTCTTTGGCAAAGGAGAGAAATGATGCCAAGGGATGTTGTGGATCTTTCTGTGCTTCACAATGTGGTCTTAACCTCATCGCCACTGGAGGTCATGAAATTAATCCCATAATCAATGAATCACAATGCTGACATGGGCGATTCTGCATCGATGCAGTCGCAGACCATAATCAATTATATGAGGGGGTTTTAATCGTCCCCTAGTGATACACAATGGCATTACAGGTGATCTGTGACAAGCAATCAAGTTTCACTACTGAAACCACTTTTTAAGCCCTTTTTTTCTTTTTCAAAACATTTCCAGATGATCTGGGCATATTTGTGAATAATGAATTTAATGTAAGTATCTAAAACGTAATTTAAAAAAATACCTGATTATCGTAATCGAATCAAATTGTGAGACCAGTGCAGGTTCAAACCTCTAATCGCCACATATGCCCAAGCAGACAGTCATTCAGTAAGTTCACTCATTCTCTCCCTCTCCCTCTCTCTCTCTCTCTCTCTCTCACACACACACATACCGACCACTGGACATGAAGTTTGGTAAACTCAGTAAATACACCTTAACTTGATCAGTGGGCAGAAACAGTAGCTGTAAGCAAACAAACCATGTCGCAACACTGTCTAAAGTTTGAGGTCAGGGTTAAATGAAAGGGGAGTCAGCAAAATACACTTTTCGGACGGTTACTGAGAAAATGTAAACACATCTTGTTAATGCAAGACAAATACATGACTATACAATTTAGTCTACACTTAATAATGACTGCTAGTTCCATCTTTTCATCTCATTAAAATGTGTTTAACTGTTGCAGTTGGCATGTGGTAACTGTAGGGGTGAGTTGCAAATGTTGGTCTGAAGATAGCATTACAGTGGCAAAGAGTGATGGTGGTGCTCCTGGATCAGATAGCACACTTCATTTGTTGTCGCTAGGGGGAAAAGTTTATGGGCTTGCCTCCTTCAGCCATTGTACACAACTCTATGACTGCTCGCACCAAGCAGAGGGAAGGGGGCGTGTTCCTCTAGGCTTCACACTAGCTGAGGGATTGCTGGACTTTTTGCCTTTGATGAGTCATTAAAGAACAGCTTGTACCACAGGAACAGTATAATGGAAAATTTTAATGGTTTTCATAACATAACTTTATTAAACCGCAGGGTAACCAGTGAGCAAGCATTTAACAAGTCATACAAAAATCATCCAAGCACGGCAGAGGTGGAATTCCTGCACCCCTTCAACACAGACACACAGGTTTCTTAGTCCATAGTTTAGATTTTGCATGTAGAAGGGTATTTACGCTTCAAATTTAAGTTTCACAGTTTTCTAATGTTACTAAAATGTTTAGTTAATATTATTAAATTATTAAGTTAAATTAAAATAATATAAAAAGTTTAGGTATTTATTAGAGCTGCGGCGATTATTATTTTTTTATTAATAAAGTTAAACAAGAACATATGTATGTATGTCCTGCCTTGTAAGATGCCTTAAGAGGCTTTCAGACCAGCAGGTATGTCCTGCACTGCACTCTTAAACACATTATTCTATGGCTTGCGCTGCATGGAGCAAAGCGCAAACGCAGTGCAGCACACTGCTTGGCGAGCATCTGCACACACCGCAGTCCAAGTCGAAACTTATCATGTTTTCTCTACTTATATAGAGGGCTGGGACAACAACCCCGCGGCAAGCGCAACCCACTGTTTTTTCAAAGGAAGCGCAAAAACTCTGCGGCGTTAGTCTACATAGTCTACTCATTATCTGGGGTCTATGTCTGCAGTGGAACTTGAGAATATGTATCTAGGAAGCTATTTCTCATTTAAGTATACTACAGTAAGTAGGCACGACAGTTTAATATAAAGTGTCATATTCTAGTATTTATATTTAGTATAAAGATACATATTCTGGGTGTGTGTGTATTTTGGTTATTTTTTTTTAATGCTGGAGTGGGGAGTTTATTGTTAAAATAATGAGAATTTCAGTTAAATTGTTGCTTTTTATTTTTGGAGAAAAAAAATAATAGTTTAGACTAATCAATTAATCACTTAATTGATTTTGCATATTGGTTCCAAATATCAGTTTTTGGCCCTGTTAACTAGCAATAATCGGTATCGATATCAGCCCTGAAAAAACAATATCGGTCGACCTCTACACCAGAGATAATTCAGTTCAATTCAAATTTATTGATATAGCTCTCTTAACAACAGTCATTGTCACAAAGCACTTTACATATAACCGGTCTATGAACACTCTTTTCATAGCGCCATGCTCAATTCACTACAAGAATGCTCACTTTGTTATCTAGTTTTTGATTTAGATAATACAAGTAAACCTGCAGTTATGTGGGCTTTTTTCCATTCACTGATACTGTAGTATATTTAGCTCTGAATATGTTTAGTAAACTTGACTGGTATCACCTGGGAGCGGAATGAGTATGAGTACATCAGTGGTACCTTTACCAGTCTGGGATATAAACGGGCGACCTTCCGATCAGAGGGCAAACTTCCTACCCGTTAAGCTACCGTCTACCCTCTAAATGGACTTCAGTCATTCACACAGTCTACTACGTTTGCACGATAAATCGTTAAAAAATGAAATAAAAAATAAAATGAAAACAATTCTTCTAGGTGTGAGCGGGTAGGTTTGTTCCACGCGCAGCGTAGTAAATGACGATATCATGGATATTCGAGTACAAATCCTTACATTGATGTTAAACAGACGGCATGTACGTCACTTTCGAGTTTGGCTTCTCTGCCCTCTCTAAACAGAGCGCTCACTCCCCCGCTCATCCAGAAAACATTGTTACGTGCTTGTAGAATGGCACGCGTATGTTTTTGTTTTTCTCCACTGAAAATTAAGATTGACGGTGGCATCAGCAACACACCGCGGGGCACACAATCACACTCTTATTCACACCTTACAGGGCCAATTTAAAGTAGCCAATTAACCTACATTGCATCCTTTGGACTGTAGAAGGAAACCGGAGCACCCGGAGAAAACCTACACAAACATAGGGAGAGCATGCAAACTCCACACAGAAAGGCCTTATGACAAACCTGGGGATCAAACCCAGGACCTTCTCGCTGTGAGGTGGAAGCGCTAACCACGGCGCCACTGTGCCACCCCTTTTTGCTAATTGAAAATAATAAAAACAATCCTAGATTTCTATTTAACATGGTGTCCAAGCTAATACCTACTGTTCAAACTGTCCCAACATTAATTTCCAGTAACGACTTTGTGAAAGTTTTTCTTGACCAAAACAGCAGCCACTTTCATCTCAGGGTTGCTTGTTGGAGCCTTGGGACAGTTATATGTAAAGCGCTTTCTGACAATGTCTGTTGTAAAGAGTGCTATATAAATAAAATTGAATTGAATTTCACCGCTTGGCCCAACTCCTTAGCCTTCCCCCCTCTGTTTTGCACGTTCACATGTAGGGTGTCCCATTTCTCATTTAAACAGAGTTGAATGGAGAAGAGGAAGGGCTACTCTTTCAAACTGAGATTTCAATCCAAACAGAGGGGTAGGATATATTTCCCAGAATAACCTGCAAAAAAACTGCAACATGGCTGTGGAATCGAAAGAGATGAAAGAGACATACAAATGTAATTTCTCTGTTAATAAAGAATTTTTAATTAAAACAATCAGTGCTTTATAGTTTGACTTTGTTTTTCAGCCTTATGGTTGTATTCTTCATAAGTGCCACACAAATGCCACAGAGTAGTGTTAACGGTTAGGGTGTTCGCCCTGTGATCGGAAGGTCGCCGGTTTGAATCCCGGACCGCTAAAGGTATCGCTAAGGTACTCATGAGCAATGTTTTTACATTGTTATTTTTGTCAAAAAGAGAGCAATACCCATAAAACTTGTCATGCAAACTTTGATGATGACCATGCACAAGTAGGTGCAGTTTCAGACAAATATACTACATGTTTGGATCCCTAATAATTGAGTTCTTCTAAATAAAATTAAAGTAAATGCTGTTTAATGTCTTGTTCACACTACGCAATTCTGAAACTTGTTGTTTTATGTAACCTTGAGACTCACATTGTTTAATGTGAACAGAGTGGCGAGAGGAGGTTACTACCTACGCAATCTTTCAACACAAACTGGTCCATCAGGTCTAGAAAACAATGTTCCGTCATGAAAAGTTGCGCAAGAATTGACAAAGAAACGTCAAAATGGATGTCCAACAACTGCTATGATTTATTTTCTAAATGTCTAGTCTAAAAACAACACAATAAACAGAAACAAATATTTTTTAGCTGCTGAGATCAGGTGAGGGCCCCCTTCCTGTTTCCATACACTTGTGTCTAGTGCTCTCATTGGCTGCAGCTCACTAATGAGTAGGTCAGAGTCACAAACTTGTTTGATCACATTTTGGTGTACACAGACTGTGACTGTTGATCACAGATCAAAAGTGGAGTCACACCCCAGGGCTTTTGTCTGCAACTCAAAAGCAGCCTTTAAATTGTGTAGGTGAACAAGGTTTTATGCCACACTTGGCCTGAGAAATTCCTGCGCTTTCTGTCTTTGATGAGTCACAAAAACAGCTCATGAGCATTTTGATTTTTTGCAGTAGATCTGTAACTGAACACTAATGTTAGGAGTTCTGGGCAATTGGTAGCGTAACAGTTCGTAATCACCGCATGATTGGAAGGTCGCTGGTTTGAATTCAAGGACTGGTAAAGGTATCACTAAGGTACTCATGAGCAAGGAACCGTCCCCAAGCTCTACTCCCTATGTTATCTCCCCAGTGCTGCTTTACGGGTGGGTCAAATGCAGAGGTCACATTTCGTTGTGGTGCACTGTGTGCTGTGCTGAGGTGTTCACAATGACAATCACTCAAAAAAAGGTGTTACCTATGCATTCAAGACCAAATTGAGAATTTTCTGATTTTGGGCTCTTTAAGCCACCTACAATTTTTCGTTAACAATGCCCCAGACTGTCTATCCCAATCCATCCCAAAAAACATCACAAAAAACACATATCCAAACAAAACCACCCACATGTACAGACACATGGCTGGCCACCACTTCTATAACATCCAGTTCCACAAAGTGGGATGGGATTTGCGTGTTTAACTTCATTAGATATGCCTCAGTCTGGGGCCGGTAGATTACGACTAATTAAGCAGCTTAACGTAGAGCTTAACAGAAACACAGCTTTATCTGTCAACCTGCTAAAAGATTTTGCGCCCTTTGCCATTTCTTCTGAATGTGTAAGACATAAATGCTTCTTCTCCATGTCGTATAGATAAGCTCGGCACAGGCAAGCTGCAAAAAATGAGATCATTTGTGTTCTGAATTAGAGCAACTTGAAAGCCTCAAGATGATCAATACATCTTAACAGTACATTTCACAGTATTAGAGATAACACTTGTATAATTATTATAATTTTTTAGTGTATTTGATTTATATGAACTGAATGTAAACATACTGTATTTAGAGGAACACAATATGAATTGTGCAACAGATTGTTTTTCCAGTTGTTTTAAAATAGACAAAGAAAAGCTCAATAAGTATTTTAAAACTAAACTGAAAATACATTTTAAATCTAACTTCTATATTTCAAATCATTTTTGCTTTCTAATAACAGTGTATTAAGACAACAGCACCACGTCGCTTATTTCTGCCATGTGATCCTTGGCTCCATCTAAACACACCATCATTCACATCATAATTGAGGTGTAAAGCTCCAGAAGCATTAACAGTGATTCTACATGGGGCGGGCCATAACTGCAACATGCAATGTTGCATCTTCTTGCATGATATGACACACATGCTGTCTTTCACTTAAAAAAAATACTTTTCATACTTTAAACCATATCACAGCTACTGGAAAAATGATTTTCTCAAAAATGAGATTGTTTTATTGCCCAGCGCTAGCACCAGTGTTATCATACTGGCTTAATGTCGTCAGTAACATTTCTTTGCATAGTTACGTGGTGACAGGCAACATAACGACATAACTAAATTATTTTAATAATTGATTATAAACTGTTATATTGATTAGTTGTTGCTGTCCTAACTCAAAGTTAAGCATATCACTGTGACCCCTGACTCCTTAAACATTTTATCCATTGTGTGCCAACCAGCAATTAGTTTAATAGGAAGCAAAAAGGCATGCACGTTGCTATTAAAAAGGTAAACTTCTTTTAGCAGGTTGTTCCTGTCTAGTTCCAGTTTTATGAGTGTTGTGCTGATGTTGTTGTGCAGTGACAAGGCTGTCTCAACAGAGGACTTATAGGATTTGTATCAGCTAAAGCAGACAAGATTACTGTAGCATCACTAGGTCATGCGTTTTAGTAGTGACCTTAAAGAAACACTCCACTTTTTTTGGAAATAGGCTCATTTTCCAACTCCCCTAGACTTATATAGATGTGTTTTACCGTTTTTGAATCCATTCAGCCGATCGCCGGGTCTGGCGGTAGCACTTTTAGCGTAGCTTAGCATAAATCCGATTAGACCATTAGCATCTCACTATAAAATGACTAAAGAGTTTCGATATTTTTCCTATTTAAAACTTGACTCTTCTGTAGTTGCATCGTGTACTAAGACTGGCGGAAAATGAAAAGTTGCGATTTTATAGGCCGATATGGCTAGGAACTATACTCTCATTCCGGCGTAATAATCAAGGAATTTTGCTGCCGTACCATGGGTGCAGCAGGCGCAATGATATTACGCAGCGCCTGAAATAAGTCCCCAGCTAGGTAACTTCCAAAGTGACCGGCACTATGTTTGTGTAGTTGCTGAGTTACAGCCGGCGAGTTGCTTAGTGGCTGGATTTACCTGTGTGCGATTAGCCATGGTTGTGTGCGTTGTAAAGGGCTGTAATAGTAAGTCGAAGGTGTATTCCACCGTCATGTTTCATAGAATTCCAACGAAAAACAAGCAACGAAAGAATCAATGGCTAGCTGCTCTGCCATAGACTGTTCAGCTACACTTTCCACACTTTCCTGTCTTTCACGCTCTAAAAGTTTGTCTTCTGTGTATTCAGGTTCAAACAGATATGGTTCAGGATCTGCACCAAAGAAAATGTTTTCTGAATCGTCTCTTACTAATGTCTCCATGGTTGCAAGGCACGCTCCCTGTGCAAGCAGGTGGTCACGTTGGTTATGTTGACAGAAGTTAGGCTATTAGCAGGCGCTGCGTAATATCATTGCGCCTGTTGCACCGATGGTACGGCAGCAAAATTCCTTGATTATTACGCCGGAATGAGAGTATAGTTCCTAGCCATATCGGCCTATAAAATCGCAACTTTTCATTTTCCGCCAGTCTTAGTACACGATGCAACTACAGAAGAGTCAAGTTTTAAATAGGAAAAATATCGACACTCTTTAGTCATTTTATAGTGAGATGCTAATGGTCTAATCGGATTCAATGATTTATGCTAAGCTACGCTAAAAGTGCTACCGCCAGACCCGGCGATCGGCTGAATGGATTCAAAAACGGTAAAACACATCTTTATAACTCTAGGGGAGTTGGAAAATGAGCCTATTTCCAAAAAAAGTGGAGTGTTTCTTTAAGGGACCAATCTGCATCAAGTCACTAACATGTGACCACTGGTAAAAGTGTCCTTAAATTTCATTGACTTCTAGCTAAAATAGAGTCTTTGGACAGAATGCTGTGCCCACTTGAACCACCATGTTTCCACAGCAGCGGTTTGCATGACATTACAGTGAAATGATGACTGTGCAGCTTTATCAGAACCGGTTAGTCCTGTTTACCAACAGTCACTGCCAGGAACAGATCTTTTTGCCTGACATGAAAACAGACAAATCCAGAGCACTAGGTGAGTGTGTCTTGTTGGCCACAGTTTTCCACTGAAACAGTTGAACAACCAAGCTAAAAAAGCAAATTTAAGAATTAAAACAATCACGTTCTCAATTTCACAATGTAGATGGACAACTAACATATTTCATTAACCCTGTCTTCAATATCAATAAAGATTTTGCTCGCAGACTGAACTATGTAGTGCAAAATGTCAGGGATATTGCTCCTATAGCAGGTCATCATCAAGCAGAGTTAAATGTTTGCCTTGCTTTGTCACACAGCACATCAACCCATGATAAAGTGTTATGTCTGCGAAGTAACAGAAAGTACTAATCCATGAATGAAAGGGAAAGTCCTCTACACACACATACCATAAACGAAAGACTGTCTATGTCACACATTAAAGGGATCGCCGGCTGGTCCGAAATATCAGCATTTAAGATTTATGGTGGCCGTCAGCTATATAAATGTCATGTTAAAAACACTCAAAATGTTATTGTTTTTATGAAAAAAAATTTCGATCCTCTCTTAATGATAATATCTATCACGTCTTCTGTTCAGCCTTTTTAGTGTGAACCTAAGCGTACCGCATGTCAACAGGACAACGCGGTGGACAGTACTCAAAATGTAAAGACCCGGTAAGGGTGAAACCGGTTAGGATTGAGCGGTTCAGATAATGAATGAATGACTGACTTGAACTGTTCGAGCTACGGATTGAGAGGTCAACTGCACCTCTGTGCCACCAGAGAAAGAACAAGGAAATAAACAAGAGGGTATTTGCTCTACCCTGGAACAGTAATTTACTAAACCGATTCAGCACTATTCCACACTTTAGACAATTTCTCACAGTGATGAGCCTGTGTCTGCATATGATCTGAATACTGGCTGTTTGTAATCCATTTCCCCTTTCATCCCTCTCTCTTTTTAAATTTTCTTTCTTTTGGCTTGTGTAATGCCCATGACCAGGCATGGTATCCCATCATTCAGTGGTCTCCTGTTTCCTGCATTCCCCTTCATCAGGCTATGAGAACCTATCACACCAATCTGCTTGGTATTGCACTTTACTAGCCAGCATCAAATCTGCCTACAAGAAGTCTGTGTGACAGTGACAATGTAAACCTGGTGAATATCTTTTATCGCTGCATAGCCAAAAGTAGGACAGACTAACACAGAGTACCCTCTGAATGCCAGTCTCTGTGGCTTTTTCAAAGGTTGAGGTGCCTAAGATGCTTTTTAAAGCTTAGTCCATACCACTGGGAGAGTGAGCAATAAGAAAGATTTCCCCCACAACAAAGTTCTGTCATAGGCCTAACAAGAGCCAAATCAAACTTCAAATCAAAAACCACATGTATGTGGTATTTTGCATTGCTGTAAAATATTTAAACAAATGCAAACCACCAGGGTATCTGCCTTCAAAATGGCCGCAGGCGCAGCAAAGATGCTCACCCTTGACCTCCCTTGTTTTAGAATGTGTTCAGAGGAAGTGTGGGCGATTGGACTTTAAAATAAAACTACATGCTGATGCTTCTCAATCTCATGGAATTGAGATTTTTCCTCTGTTATGTCAACAGCCAATGAGTCCCTCTTTGGGTTGGAGCCCTGCATAAGTCTCAGAAAATGGAAAACAAAACCCCTAAAGGCCTGGACACCCAATGACAGTACTGAACAATTAGCATTCCACTGCCAAAATGTTTTTCTTTCTTTCCCTTGACAAAGTGCCTGGATTCCCCTTTAAAACTCTAGACTGTAATTTTAAGAAGTTTTATGCATCACAAACAATACTTTATTCACCCAGTTTAGCTTGCTTTTTATTTATGACGCAATAAAAATATGGAAAAAATAAGAAAAAAGTTACAGTTATAATACAAATTAGTTAAAAATGTTGGCAGTATTGTGTATTTATGAAAGAATATATGTTAAAATATGTTTATTTAATTTGAAAATAATTTGCAATTTGTGGTATATATTGTAGGACAAAAGGCAATATAAAACTAAGGCTATGAAATGCCAGTTCTACAGTATGAACACTGCACAAAATGACCAGAGTCTCTACCCAGCATCCAAAAAAGATGGAGCACTGTGGAAAAACAGAATGCAATGTTTTGTAAAACTCATAAACCTATATTTTATTCACAATAGAGCATATCAAATGTACATAAATTATTCTCTTAAAATGTACCGTTTTAATAAAATAATGTCATTTTGAACTTGACTCAAAACACAACTCAAAAAAGTTGGGAAGAGGGCAACAAAAATGCTGGAAAAGTAAGTATTCCTAAAAAGAAACAGCTGGGGTACATTTTTACAATGCAACAGATCAGTAACATAATTGGGTGTAAAAAAAAGGGCATCTTAGCGAGACAGAATCTCTCAGAAGTAAATATGGTCAGAGGTTTACCAATCCGCAAAAAACTATTTCAGAATAATGCTCCAAACTGTAAAACTGCGAAGACTTTGAATAACTCATCATCTACAGCATATCATCAAAAGATTCTGAGAATCAAGAGAAATCTTTGTGCACAAGGACAAAGGATGAAAATCAATATTAGATGCCCATGAACTTCAGGAATACTAATCACTGCACTGGCTCAGGAACTGTGAACACATGTTTGCCATACTATCCATAAATGCAGGTCAAAGCTCTATCATGCAAGGAAAAAGCCATGTGTGAACATGATCTAGAAATGGAGAATGTCTTCACTGGGCCAAAGCTCCTTTAAAACAGGCTGAGGCAAAGTGGAAATGAATCATGTGGCAGATGAGCTAAAATTTAAAATTCTTTTTAGAAAGCCTGGACACTGCATTTTCTGGAGTAAAGAGAAGAAGGGTAATCCGGCTAGTTATGGTCACTCATAAAAAAAAGCCTACAAAAAAGCACACATCTGCCCATCTTTGATGGCATTAGTGCCTATGGAACTGACAGTTGGTAGCGTAATAGAGAGTTGGCCCCTGTGATCAAAAGGTTGCGAGAATGGCAAAGGTGCCACTGAAGTACTCATGAGGTACTCCGGGCACTGCCAATAACTGCCCACTGTTCCTTCACGGATGGGTCAAATGAAGAACCCACATTTCACTGTGGTGTACTGTGTGTTCTGCTGTGTTGTGGTGTTGTGGTGTTTGTCACAAAAACAAATAATCATC
Organism: Distichodus sexfasciatus; assembly: GCA_032718565.1. Taxonomy (NCBI): domain Eukaryota; kingdom Metazoa; phylum Chordata; class Actinopteri; order Characiformes; family Distichodontidae; genus Distichodus; species Distichodus sexfasciatus. Next base: position 320,948 of record JAVGVS010000266.1, read on the forward strand.
ACAAATAATAAGCTTGCACATCTGGAAAGGAGCCTCAAATCAGAAAGGTATATACAGGTTTTAGAACAGCACATGCAACATACAGACAACATCTTTTTCAAGGAAAGTCTTGCATATTTTGTAGTAGAAGAGGCCAGTGCAGACCTTCCACAAACGAAAACATTTGGTGTTTAATGAAACAAAAACTATAAGAAAGAGGACCCTGGACTGATGAGCAGCTAGAATCTAATATCAGACAAGAATAGGACAGTATGCCTCTCCAAAAGTTCAACAATTCAACAACTCCTCAGTTCCCAGATGTATACGGACTGTTGTTAAAAGAAGAGGGTGTATCACTACACAGTGATAAACACGGCACTGTCCCAATTGTTTTGAGACATGTTGCTGCCATCAAAATCAAAATGACCTTATTTGTTTCTTATGATGGTACACTTTTTCAGTTTGAATGTTTCCTATGTCTTATATATGCCATTGTGAATAAAATATTAGTTTGTGGGCTTTTAAAAAACAAGGGATAGTATCTAGGTCAATTCACTGGAGCCAGGATATGGCTGTGCTGGAAGAGGTACCTTTAAGTCAGATGGCATAGATAACATTTTAGCAACTAATGGAGGTGGAACTAAATAAACAGGAATCTGTTTCCTCTAACGCAGAACCCAGTGGGAAGAAATTCAAGGATTATATAAGTTCTTCTTGCAAGTTCGGATGGCCCCATCCTATATGACTCCCATTCGTCTTCCAAAGCCCGTGAGTGTGGTTTTATGGGCCCTTTCCTGGCTTCGCAACAATTACCTAAGTGGTGCCATGTTGACAAGCGACTGCAGCAGAGATCAGTGATGCCAAGCCTAGCAGCCTTAAGCCTTGCTGCACTCAGTCATCAACCAGTGGAATGGAAGGGCATGAGATAAGAAACGTGTCCAGACAGAGAAAACATGGCCAGATGTGTATCTCTTCATATTATAGAGATGTGTCAAGACCACTTTGCTGACAATATCTTTCAGAAAGCCTGGTATGAATAAGACTAGGGTCCAATACTAATTTCACCCTTTAGCCCTACTACTTAGCCTTACCCGTCTTCGGGAGATTGAAGGGTAGGGGGCATTCCATCCTCTAGATAGCTCTTAGAATGCAAGGATTTCAGATGCTGACTTTCTATCTAGAGGAAGAGGAAAATTCCCAGAAAACTTCTGCACACCAGAGGCACACTTTTGCGATACTTGCTGTGAGTGACAGCGACAGTACAGGACACATATCAGTAGTTATGACGTGAGGGACACATATCCCATATCCCAAGTTTAGTTAAGTTATTCTGGGCTGGCACTGTTAATCCGTACATGTGTAATGCACTGTGTTTGTACAATCGCGACTGCTGATGACGTAATGAGTGCTGTCCTATTCCCCAGACAAAAATGACAACCCATACCCATCCCACAGCAAGGGCTTTCCTAATAGAGGGGTAGGGCTAAGATGGTATTGGGATTGGGTCTAGATGTCTCTAACAAAAATGCTGTCTTTAGCTTTCAACTAATTAGTACAGTACACACTGGACAGTGTTACAGGCCACTGCAGTAAGAATTCGATTTCTATACCAGACGTCAGTCCAACAGCTGACAATTAGGGGTGGGCGATATATCGAATATACTTGATGTATTGCGGCTTGTTCCATGCGCAATGTAGTAAATGACTATATCGTGAACATTGAGTAAAAATCCTCATAATATTGATGTGAAACAGACAGCATGTACGCCACTTTTCCTTTTTTACTTCTCTGCCCTCTAGAAGCACACAGTTCACTCCCCCGCCCATGCAGAAAACTCTGGTGAAAATACTGTCAGTGGCATCGGCAAATCAGCTGTCAGGGCTTAGCATTTATCCACGTACTAGAGCACATTAGGGAAGCAGGCGAGCGCCAATGCCTGTATATTTTTAAGGGACAGTAGCTAGCCTGTAATTCTAGTGTTCTTTGCTTTAGTGGCGTCTTTACACTCCTCCTTCCCTCTTGTTCCTTTCAACAAAATAAACTTGGATACGACTTTTACTATTAACTTGTCTTGATGTGATTGATTTTGCATGCCCGTTAGACTGTTGTATGTTTTGTTCTGGAACAGGAAGAGAGAAAGCTGAATATCAAGCGATGTTAGAGACATTCATTGAAAATGGAAGTGAACAACTTGGTTCTGTAGACAAACAGAACTGGTTCTGTTATTCTGTGCACAGAAACAGAAGTGAAGGTGTAAACGCGTAAATTATATTCTTTGTGATGTAAACGTGCTGTAGGGTAAATCAAAACACTACCCAAAATATGTCACCCTTTATTCCAACCTTGGGTCAATGTTGGTTAAATACTTGAAACTACCCATCAATTTTCAGATTTGAGAGGTGCTTGCTCCCCCACCTACGGCGTCACATCAAGGCCAAAACTACAGCGCACAAAATGGCTTGCCGCAAAAATTTCGCGGGCATAAATTTCAAAGTCGTGAGCGCAAATGTGAAACTCGAGAGCATAAAATTAAGAATCGAGTGTGCGGTTCTGATAATATTGCACGCAAACTGTATTTTTCCTCTCTCGAATGTCTTTTTTCCTCTCGATGTGTTAAATGTCCTCGCGCACAAAGTAGATTACCGACGAGCAGCTTTTTTGCTCGAGTGAGATTTCAACGCACGCATGGTTTGAAGGGGGCGGGTTTTGGCAGTTTGGGGGCGGGGTACAGGCAGTTTCTGCCTGTGAATCTTATTGGTCGATGGCTCCTGGTTTTGTGATTGACTGCACGCTACAAAAAGTTTATACAGAAAAACCAAAGATGACGGAGGAAGAGGAACAGCGGCAGGTAGGTTAAACGCAAGTTATAGTTTATCGACCTTATAATTATAATTTAATAGTTAGGTCTTACATGTTTAATAAGCACGCAATCAATGGCTCCCCTTGCTCACTTGTCTGTCCCCAATATAAAGTATAAAGTTTGCTATATTATACTTTGGTTTAAAATAAAAGCATTTACTATGTTAAACTTTGGCTAAATTCATTACATTGGTGTCATTTAATGCAATATAGGGCCGAATTTATCATTTATACAGTGATTTAGGGGAAATTTCAAGGTATTGAGATATATATTGTGTATCGTGATAGATCTTAAAAATATCGCAATATTATTTTTAAGCCATATCGCCCAGCCCTAGCTGAGACCCAGCAAGACAGAAAGTGAGCTCATCAGGAACACACCAGCCAACACGTCTGCGTGATTTTGAAAAAAAAGCAACAGTCAGAGGGACAGTCTCCATTTCTCAAAACAGTGATGTGTTTGATATCTGAATCTTTCAGCATTTGTCCATCTCTCGATGCAGACTAATGCAAACTGGAAGTAAGACAACACTGCAGCAAAGACCAGGACTGCAGAATGTCACCATTTCCTAAGACCCTATCACCATGGACACCACTCTCTAAAACAATATGGCCCTCCATTGTTGCCAAAGCCAATGGCAGGTGATTCAAAACACTGTGACAAAGGGCCGCCCCATTTCTTTAGAGGAGCGGGCACTCCCATGCTCCCCTCCCCCAAAATGCTTATTGCAGGCGATTAGTTTGGTGTACATATCACTGCCTTTCCAAAGTCTGCAGAGCCTAATATTCATTACAGTCCCAACAATATTGATCCTCACATCCTTTGAGCTTTCTGAAAGGCTTCTGAGAGCATTATCAATAGTCCATGTTGGTTCATATTGCGTTCTCCTGTTGGGAGACAACTCTCTGGTTGGAACACACGATCCAAATACTCGAGACAAGGGGTTGGAATCGGAAAGGGAGAGGGTAAGGAGAACTTGTTCAACTCCAGACTACTTAATGGAAACTCAGCTGCTCATTACAAAATGCAAGTTTCCTTCTGGTGTAATGCACTCTCTAACAAAGCAGCCATTCAGAACAGGAGCACTGTAATCTGGAGTAGCTGGACATTCTAAAGCAGTTAAAATTATCTCATTGCTATATCAAACACAAGGCCCTGATTCAAAACGAACTCACTTAATTCCAGTAACAACAAAACCTTTGGAACGTTCTTGGGCCTAACATTAGGAAATGACCATACAAAATCAACATTTGTGCTACTGCTGGGCAATTTATTAAAACTGATGTTCAAAACATCTAATCAATGTAATCTTGCCCATGTCGGTTAAAAATTCTGTTAACACTTTCTCCAATATATGCTCATGTACTGTCCCCTTAAAAACTACTATCACATAGGGCTGAACAGTTAACTGAAAATTAATGTTCAGAACCACTGACATAACCTTGCCCATGTCAGTTATTTTTGTTGTTTTTCAAATTCTCTTAATACTTAAAAAAATTCTGGCAATACTTTCCCCATTGTGTGTTTAGGTGCTGTGCCCTTAAAACATACTACTTCATGTTCTGTCACACCTAGAATGCTACTAAATCTGTGTATTTCTTTCAAGTATATTTAAATAACAAAATCCGGATCTTATAGTCACCCTCCCCCCAAAATAATTGTTCATTCATTTAAATTGAGGTAAAATCCTTCATTAACTAAGTTATTGATTAAGGGTTACATTACCCAGCCCTAACTTGTACAACAACAGTGGAGAATGGCTGGGAAGTTGGCATGGCCCAAGCATGAAAGACATTGGATTCAATTAAATTTAATTTTATTTATATAGCACTCTTAACAACAGTCATTGCTACAAAGCCCTTTACATAAACGCCCAACAAGCAAGCCTGAGGCAAAAGTGAAAAGGAAAAACTCCCTCTAGCAGGAAGAAATCTTGAGAGGAACCAAGACTCGGAAAGGGACCCCATCCTCCTCTGGGCGACCGGGTGCACGAACATTTAATGGATGAAACTGAGGCAGACCCACAATCTTCATTCCTGACTTGATGCTATACTTTGTGACTTAAGGAGACTCACACCCACCATTATTCACAATGTAACCTGATAGACATACTATTAAATGACATTGATGTCCCACCATCAGAAATATAATGTCATAATTAAGTATTTAAAATATCACCAAATTATTATATAACAAGTCTCACACATCAACACATCTAGGAATTATAAGCACTGTAAGATGCATTACATGCATTACAATGGCAAATGGTAACTAGGCCTATTAGCAGCTGTGATAAAATTTTAGAAGAGGCCTACTGGGTTGCAAATGGTTTAATTAATAGTCAAGTCAAGTTCAAGAGTTTTACTATCTAACTTATTATGACAAAGTCCTCTGAAGATCTCATACTAACAATTATTGAGCAGTTGTTAAAACTTTCGGATCAATATGCTTTTCCAAAGAAAGACAGAGTTGCCACGGTAACTGGAGAGCGCAGATGCACACAAACACAGGCTTGAATATATATGCTAGATAGCAGTGATAAGCATGAGGAATGACAGATTAAACTCACAAAGCCCTTGACTCTTGTTTATCAAGCGTTACCATTGATGGGCTCAAAATGACTGATATGAGAGAAAAGAACGTGGGACAAGAAGTGGAAACAAGCAGTGGCTTTCAAATTGCAACATTCCTATTAAAAACCATTCTTAATTTTCTTTTGACAAATACATATCAAAAAGGAGGCGTTATCCACACATAAATCAGAGTGAAAAATTAATTGTTAATAGTTAAAATTAAAAGTTACTTCTATATTCATCTTAAGATTTCTATATTTCACTTAAGATTCATCTTAAGTGGTTCATCTTAAGATTTCACTCTCAAATTCATGGAACAGAGAAATAATAATTTACATACAAAATCATTTCCATTGTTATGATAACTGCTCAGTTTTTCAATGCAGAGAAACTCAAACACTAAAACTTTCCCTGCATTCTTGGGAGAACTGCACTCATATGACTATGATGGTTAATGCATTTAAGTGAAACACAATGAAGAAAACGAAGTTCATGTCAGGTTAAAACAGCAGGTAAAGTCCACAGACAAGACTTCTGTAATCCATCACAACATCCATCGTCATGTCCAGCATACTGAAGAAAAGAGCACTACTTGGCTCTGTTTAGGGTTAAGGTACTAGTGTGTCTGCATAGACACTAGGGTTGTAAAGGGTCGGAAATTTCCCAAGAACTTAAGCTCTGGAATTTTGAAAATATTCCAAATTGGAAACTTTGCACAGGAATTATGCAATTTATGGGAATGAATGAAAATAAAAGTAATTTTGAATTATAAGAATTTATGAATTATAAAAGTAATTTTGGATCATTTCAAGAAACTGAATCAATATAAACACTGAATAAATATAAACATTTTGTTTTGTCAAACATACATGCATGCAAAATGATACAAGGCTTTTGGCCTTTATGAGAAAGAACTACATTTCCCACAATTCCCTGGGGTGCGACACCCGGAATAAACACCAGAAAATATCAATAAATAGCTGTATTGTAAGTAAAACGCTGGTTGGTGTTATTTATTAGCTAAAATATGAGTTTAGTTTGTAATAAAAGGGAAGATTTGACTGAACTGTAGCGTTTCACATAAGAGCTGTGAGCGCTTAAACCCACTGAGCGTGTTTTCACAGCCGATCGGCGAACCTGCATAAGCAACATTCTAAAAAGCAGGCTACTGAAGTGGGCTATCCAAAATTTCTATATCTTGTTTAGTGATATCACTTTGTAGACAGTACGTTTGTGAAGTGTAAACCCTAACACCCGCATTTTAATTTTCATCGGGTCTGCATTTATCTCAAATATGCCTTTGAGTGCCATTGTCGAAAACTGAAATCCTTTGTAGCGACAGAGAACTTTAATCCCTGTATTTAAGATCCCTTTCCGCAACAGGATACAGGTAGCGAAATGACATCTGAAAGGAAGTGGATGTGTCAGATGATGCTTCACTTCGGTTTGGCTTCAATCACGTGACAGTGTAGCAGAAAAGGCACATGCTGAATGTCCACATATAATTAAAAGCCGTTTCTTGCGTTTAAATGTTTTGCAGCCATCTGGAGCCATGACAAATCAAATTTTATCTACGTCATAATATCAAAACTTACTTGACATTATGAAGTCCTTGGGCTGAAATGTGTTGCATGTGATGGGGGAATGCACAATGCATTTAGGGGGTGTGGCCTCAATAGCCCTGCAGTAAGTAGTGTACTATATGTCTGCGATTGAGGAACGTTCCCAACCTTCAATTTTAAAAACGTTTATTTTCAAAGTTAATTCTCGTTAATTCCCGTTAATCCCCATTAATTTCCAACTTTGAAAATTCCCGGAATTTTACAACCCTCATAGACACCCATTACATATATTATACTTAATTTTGTACAGAATATATAATGTCTAGTTGCTTTTTGTGCACTGAATAGACAGGAAATAAACACAAAAATACAATAATAATGTGTGAGTGTTTATTATTATATGAACATAAATGGAAGCTAATTAATTATTCTGCATGTAAAAAAAGAAAAACAGTTTATAGGAAATATCCTCTTATGGTGGAAAAATTATCTACATTTGAATCACATTTAGACTTTTCTCAGCTAGAAGTGGGGTCGCCCATATTTGCTGTTGAGAGTAAACATCAACATAAAATGAACTAGGAAGTCATACCACCCTCCCTTATCCTTCATTCCATAAAATCTTTAGTGCATAAAACTGTGCTTTATGTATAGAAGGTATAACTGTCAGAAAGCCAAAAGTTCCTATCCGATACTGTGGCCAACAATTTTTAAATGAAACAATAGCTTTCAGGGAGCCAAAACTCTGAATTGTCCCCCTTTTGATGGAAACATGCACTGAAACTAAGTCTAAGTCCAAGTAATGTTTAAGCTATTTATTTGAATACCAATATTATTCACAACCTCAACCTCAAAGACAGTTAAAAGACACTGACGTCTCCACCATCAGAAATCATAGAATAAAGTCATAAAATTATTCTATAACGAGTCTGAAATAAAATAACTCAGAAATGATCAATTTATTTCACACACCAACAGATCCAGTAATGATCAGCACTGTTGCTTCAAAGAAAGACAGCGTTGCTGAGAAGTCGTACCACCCTGACCTATCCTTCATCCATGATTCCATACTTTTTACTGGATAACACTGTGCTTTATACACTAATTCGGAACTAAACTGCAGTATGTATAACTGTCAGAATGCCAAAAGTACCTATTTGATACTGTGGCCAACAATTTAAATGAAATAATTGCTTTCAGGTAGGAGCCAAAACTGGTGACACTCTGATCATGGGGCCAATTCCCAAGAGAGATTTATCCACTTACTTGTTCAATGTCTATTGTAGCAAGTCTAAATTCTTTGTTACTTGGGAGAACGGTGAAATTTATTTCACCTATTCAATGATCAGATTTTAACTATACACATCTCACGTGTATGGGGCCTGGGCAGCAGTTTGTCCATTTCCTCATCGAACACAGTAGGCTGACAGAATCCCAACAGAAGTTTAGAGTTTTCCTCAAAATCCTAAGTGAACATGCCAGTCATTCTCTGAGCCTGAGCGTGAATAGTCGTATATACACACACATCACAGCAAACACTACTGCCTACTGCCTTCCAGACAGCACTACAGTCAAAGCAGGAATTAAAATTACACTACAGCACTGCAATGACAATACATTTAGTTACAGAGAAATTAAGATAATTGGACAATTTAAAGGCCTAAATCTCAAGCCACTCCTCCCTCACTATCCTAAAACATTTAGTTCTATATAATTCTACTTCTGTTCACAGTGTTTCTCACAATGAGAAAGATATATTTGTTATTAATGGAAAAGAAGTGGTCAACTGGAATTGTTTTGTTGTTTTTTTTCTTCGAAACTGAAATTAAGGAATAAACTGATACATACCATAGCATTCCTGTCTGTCTGTTTTCGGCGGCGTTTCTCTCTCCGTCTCTTTCCCTTGGCTGGATTAAGCTCACCAACCCAGAAGCCTTAACCGGCTGAGGAAATAAATTGATGAAGAGAAGAAAAGTGTTCCTATTGCTCCGATAATATAAAAATCTCCCCTTTGCTGATGTCTGTTTCACAAAAACATTCTTCTTCCAATTACCATTCCACAAAAAAGTTTTCAACACAATTTAGTTAATCTGTTTCAGCTATAACTGGCAAAACAGAAGCAGACAATCAACAATCCAAAAACAATCCAGAATGTCTGGATGTTTTACTCTGTTTTCTGTTTAGCAGGGAGGGGGCGTTGAAAAAAGCCTCGTATCGTTGTGCCTTCCTCTGGGTTCACCACGTTGTTGTTGACCACTTATTATTTCCTTTGTTGTGCCCAAACATCCTGACTTGTCCAGGTCTATTTCAACATTTTTACTGGAAGACGCAGTAATGTCATCTGGCGAGGCGAAATCGCGATTTTCCTCTGAAGAAACATGTTCGACATCACGAACGACAAAAAATCACGGCGTTGTTGTGCGAATGTGTATCCGTAAGTGCGTTTTTTAGCTTCCCAATAATGGCGGCTCCTCTCTCGATCCCAGCCTCTCCTCCCTGAGCAATGAGAGAAAACAGCGGCGCAGTCTTACAAGTGCGGGGCATGGGCATGGACACACACGCAAACACAATATGTGTATGTGTGACACATAAATGCAATGCTTATTATTATTATTATTATTATTATTATTATTATTATTATTATTATTCTGCAGTAATTTCGGTCAATGTTTTTCCATCTTGTCAATATATTATTATGAGACCAAATCATTTCCTAAATAAAAAGTATTTTAAAGTACACAAAATCAAGCAATTAATGATTAATTGTCTATTAAAACAGTTTCTATTTGTGACTTATTTTTTGTTAATCAAATGTTAGACATTTACTATAATACTATGTTTGTTATGATAATATCTGCTGCACCTATTACATGTTTTATTCTAGCTTAGGGTTTATATTCATTTTTATGTTCATATATTTATATTTATAATTATAGTTTATATTTGGTCAATTTATCAGCGTGTATTCTATGTTTCTTTTTATATAATCAAAAACTAATATAATTTCTCTTCTATAGGTGTTACACAACTGAGATGACAATAACGTTATACTTAACTACTACTACTACTACTACTACTTTCTAATAACAACAACAACAACAACAACAACAACAATAATAATAATAATAATAATAATAATAATAATAATAATAATAAGGAGAAGAAGAAGAAGAAGAAGAAAACTTTTGCAGCAAAAACTGCCTGAACACTGCAGCTGAAAAACATCTTACTCACAAAGCCCCTCTGCATTTTTCTCTTGAACAGTTATGCAATCAGAATCCCCGGCCCTCCTCTGAGTATGCACTGTGAGATGTCTGGACAATGTCTTGAACTTAACAGAATTACAGAATGATTTTTCCACCTACAAACTGCCTGAGGTGGTATATACTGGCTACACAAAATGCTTTTTTTTTTTTTTTGGACATATCCCATACTTCATCAGTCTTTGTTTAGAAAACATTAATCCACTACATATTAAAATTATTTATTAAAAAATAAAAGCAATATTTCCAGCATTTCGTCATAGTTGCAGTTCAGTTGTGACTAATGTATTCACACATCAAAGGATAAAACTATTTCAAGACTTTTATTATTCAGATAAATGCATCATTTTTCTCTCCGAGAGAAAAATCTAAACTTAATGTGTGAAAAATCGAAGCGTTCACTATGAAATAAAATAAAATAAAATACGAAAAAGTCAAATTGCTTTATAAAGGTCACAATATCTCACATGACTCTCTGTGACCTCTGCGTCATTAATTACCATATCACGAGCATTGGTGCAAGATGGTACTTGTAGTGAATAATCAGAGTTTCGCAGCACGATTGCTGCCAATTGTCTCCTGAACGCAAAACTACATTACCCATGATCCTGGGTTGTGCAGGCCTACCTCACGCTCGTCGAAGGAAACGGCAGCGGAAGAGCCCAATAGGTTCTTTAGCTACAGTAGCTGATCCGGTTGTTATTTGTACCGAAACATATTTATACCAACATTAATAGCAAGATGGTAAGTTTTATTTCGCATCGTCACTCATTCATTAATGATGGATCTGCTCCCATCTTGGTAATGTTAAAGAGCTATCCTCGTTCTCGATATTAGCTGTGTAGCTAACCTACTTTAGCGGTAAAATAGACTGTCCTTTAGAACTGGTATTCTGTAGTATTCGTACTACATTAAACGTCTACTACAATCGAGGTTAAATTAAGTACTGGACAACTTACTTTTCCGTCTAAAGTAACCAGGGCCGAGCAGGTCCACGTTCATAATATTAGGACGGGCAATTCTGAATGTGTGTACATATGCTGGGAAAGTGAGATTGATTTGATGTGTTTTCATTTAGCCACCCTGTACATGCCCGAGGTCTGGTTATTTTAGACCGAAATAACAAGCATTACGTACGTTATCACACTGTTTATATTATTTTTTTCAACTGTATTTTTATATTGTATTGCTTGCTTGCTTGTTTGTTTTAGATTCGCTTCATTTTGATCCAAAACCGAGCAGGGAAGACCAGATTGGCCAAATGGTATATGCAGTTTGATGATGATGAGAAACAGAAACTTATAGAGGAGGTGCATGCAGTAGTGACGGTCCGAGATGCCAAACACACAAACTTCGTGGAGGTAGACACTTTATTCGTTGTGTTATTCTCAAGTATTACAAAGTGCAATGTGTAATTTGGGCTTCTCAGTGTAACAAATGGTTAATAATTGCTTGCACTTCTTTGCACTTCAGTTCAGAAATTTCAAGATAATCTATAGGCGTTATGCTGGTTTGTACTTCTGTATTTGTGTGGATGTCACTGACAACAACCTGGCCTACCTGGAGGGCATTCATAACTTTGTGGAGGTAACCCCTTTAATAAATCTTTATCATTTTCACCTTGTCCATCATTTAAAAAGATTTTTTGTTTAGATTCTTACACTTTAAGGTGGCTGCAACATGTGATGACACTAGTCCTGGGCGAGAAAACAGTCTCACTGATTCTTTTTCAAATAATGATTATTTACAGGTGGCTTAAAGTCCAGTTAAAAAGTGAAATGGAGATACTCCAGAAAATCTGCTGTTTACAGACTTTGCTGTGTAAATTGCATTCTGGCTCAATGTGATTTAGCTTGTAGTGAGAATTCTGACATCTGATTCAGCCGTTAGTTAACGTTGGTGACAAAGTCTCTCACGTCTTTTCGTGAAGACTCCAACTTGGTGCAAGAATGTCTCAAAATGTGAGACATGCTTCCAGTAACATCACCTAATAAAATAACTAAAAAATGTTATTAGGAAGCTTTTTGAATTTATGTCTCTCAAAAATATGTAAATATATAAATTATTTGAATCATTAGAAATATAGAAGTTAGATGTAACTGTAATCACTCTAATTTTCAAAAGATTTATTGTATAATTTATGGATATGTTTTTGTCTATTTTAAAATAACTAACTAATCCATTAGTTTTTTTTTTTTAAATCAGCCAACTAATTGGTTATAAAAATCATAGTTGCAGCCAAAGTACCTTGGATATTCTAGTTTGCACCGTATATGGATAGAGTGTTTAAAGTGTAACACCTAACCTGATAATTTGCTATAAAAAACAGGAATTACTGTCAGCATTTCTCAGTCCTGGTTTTGAAGGCCTACTGCAACGTAATCTATCTTAATTAGCAATGCTAAGATGAAATGCTGAACTGTTGCACAGAGTAAAGTGGATTAGAGGAAGTCACATCAAGGCATATATGGGCCAGTTTCCCAGTCGAGGATTAAGCCTAGTCCTAGACTAGCTTTAAGTTTGAATCACAGTTAGTCCAAGACTAGGCCTAATCTATGAGCAAGAAACCAGCTCTAAGTGTTAAACATAATCCTAGTGCTAAGAGATATTTTCAGAATGTGACTGTAAGGTATTCCAGTGCCCTCCAAGCATTTCAACTGACAGCGCTCTTGACCTGGTCTTCCTCTGGCCTGGACTGTTCACAACTTTCCTAGTCTATTGCCCCTTCATTCTGGTCCCATTCAGTGCACAGTGATATTAGACCGTTCAGCATTGCTTATCATGGCCCATGTTAAAAATAACAATTCATAGCTAGTCTTTATTTAGTCACAGATTGTTTGTTTGTATATTAGTAAGTGATTTTATTGGGTTACACTGTAATCGTGTACTTACATTTCTTCACAGCTGATCAGTTTCCTGCTTTTTAAATTACTGTATAATAAAATATTACTTTTTGTTGTAGCAAGTAGTATAAAATAATTGAAATGTTTATGTAATCGAAAATTGAATAAAATAAAACTTGTAGTTTCAGAGTATCCTAGGCTGTAGTCACATACAATATGACTATATGTTTGGTATTTAGACATGGACATGGTTGATTAAGTGCTTCAATCTCACTTCTTTGTAGGTTTTGAATGAATATTTCCACAATGTGTGTGAACTGGATTTGGTTTTCAATTTCTACAAGGTAAGTGCAATAAAAAGCCACAGCCTAACTCTGCCTGTAAGTGTTGGTTTTCACCAGGTTGGCACAAAAGACTAAAGGCTAAGGGAAGATAAAATGATAGTACTGTGATACCATGGCAACAGATATTGGATGTATAATTATAACAATCACACAATTAAGAGCATTTGCTTCATTTTTGCGTAAGGAGCCTGTCTTTAAAAGCAGAACTGTAAGCAATTAAGAGCTGTCTCTGATAATTGTGTTCAGCTTCTCCACTGCTAAGTGCCTGATGTATTTTTGAATCTGCCTACTGGATAAACCTTAATGAAGTTGCACCTACACTAGCACTACCAATCTGCTTTGGTAACGTCTTTAAAGGAATATAGAAGGTAATAAAGAAAACAGTGCAGGCTCCTCTGTGCATACTATTACCACAACTAATGACACGTCTTCTTAAATGAAAGTGTAATATGTTAATTTGTGCAGACATATTGTCAGTAATTCATATGTGAATAGATGTCAGTGGAAATTAAAATGATTAATATTCACATTCACATAAGCACATTTTTACTAATTTTTATAATGTGCTAGTATTTTTGGTGAAGTATTTCAGTAGGGTTGCAAAGGGGTGGAAAATTCCTGGTAAATTTCCAAAAACCTTCCATGGGAAATTTAGTTCAGAAACTTTGGAAATATTCCAGATTGGAAACTTTCCACAGGAATTATGGGAATTTATGAGAATTCACTGGAAATTCATATTCCAACATAAATATAAACATTTTGTTTTAAAATGAGCTGCCTTTGGCCTTTATGGGAGAGAACTACAATTCCCACAGTCCCATGGTGTGCAATGCGAGTCACAATAACATGACTGCGTGCCCTGAATAAACACTAGAAAATATTAATAAATGGCTGTGTTGTCAGTAGAACACTTGGTTGTTTTTGTTATTTATCAGCTAAAATATGTTTTGTCTGTAATTAAAAGGAAGATTTGACAACAGTAGCGTTCCGCATGAGAGCGGCAGGCGCTCAAACAAACTGCGCGTGTATTTACACAGCTGACCGGCGAGCCTGTATAATCAACATTCTAATAAGAAAAGCTATCAAAGTGGGCTATCCAGAATGTCTGTACCTTGCTTCACTTCATTGACAGCTGAGTTTGCAATGTGTAATGGAAATCCATCGTAGCAAAGACAAGTTTAATCCCTGTATTTTTGATCTCTCTCTGCAACAGGTCACAGGTAGCAAAAGAACGTTTGAAACTGAGAGGGTGTCAGATGATGCCTCGCTTCAGTTTGGCTTTAATCACGTGATCGTGTAGTTGGAAAGGCAGACACCAGCTAAGGATATCTGCACATAGATAACTGCCGTTTCTTGCTTTTAAAAATTTTATTTCAATTTTTCTTGGATTGGCGACTGGAATGAAATAAGTAATTGCAAAAATAAAAAATCTAGTCACCATGATAGATCAAATAATATCTACCTCATAATATCAAACTTGCTTGACATTATGTAGTCCTTGGGCTCAAAAGTGTGGCTTCAATGGTCTGTATCTGTGCTGTGGGCTCAAAAAAAGTAGCTTTAGTAGTTTAGAATTCTAGAAATCGTTGTGCACATGACAGAGGAATGCACAATCCATGTAGGGGGTGTGGCCTCAATAGTTCTGCAGTAAGTAGTATGCTGTGTGCCTGTTATTGAGGATTAGCATAGATGCTCAACTGTATTTGCATTTAATCTGATTGTTTTAGCCAAGATTGTGCTACAGATTATTTTATGTATTTACATATTGTACGTATTTTAAAATACAATATTATTTATGTACCTTAAACTGAAAATTTCCAATTACTTCCCATAAATTCCCATTAATTCTTGTTAATCCCCATGGAAAGTTTCCAACTTTGAAAATTCCTGGAATTTTGCAACCCTGTTCCATAGAGAAATGGAAGGCATTTCAGGGATCGTCCCCCTTAATTTCCTCTTAAACTGTGCATTGTGTTTTTAGGTTTACACAGTGGTTGACGAAATGTTCCTGGCAGGAGAGATACGAGAGACGAGCCAGACCAAGGTTCTCAAACAGCTCCTTATGCTTCAGTCGCTAGAGTAGAGAGCTGACCATATCCCTGTCCCCACTGCCCACTGGAGTAGGCTCTGTCCCGTCTATTTTTCCTGTATGAATATTGTCAATTAAATATGTAAACTAACATTTCAATGTTTCTTTAATTATAAAATCTAATTATAAGATGTTTGCAATGCCCAAAACGTGCAGCATACTGTCCTTTTGATAGTTTAGGGCCTGAACAACAAAGAAGGTTTTGCAGGACCAGGGTTTCTATGCATTTTCCATTTCAAAATTCCAGACTTTTACCATACTCAAATTTTCTTCTTAGGATTTACCGTACAAAACAAAAGTTACGGCATATGTTTGAATG
Source organism: Distichodus sexfasciatus (assembly GCA_032718565.1). Lineage (NCBI taxonomy): Eukaryota > Metazoa > Chordata > Actinopteri > Characiformes > Distichodontidae > Distichodus > Distichodus sexfasciatus. The sequence continues at coordinate 336,781 of JAVGVS010000266.1, forward strand.
ACAAAACAGAACTATTCCAGCACGACTTTGTTGGTCTGTATAGCGTTAGTGGTGTAGACTCATTGCTGGGGGACTTGGCGCTACAACGTTCAGGAACACAGAGATTGTGAGCGAGAGCTGGTGTTTAGGAAATTAAACAGTATAACTGTGTGATTTGCTTTTGCAGTTGTAGTGTGTTGCGTTGCTTGTTCTGCTCATTGTCATATCAATATGTAGGATTTAGCTCGAATGTCGAACAATAAACCAGCTTTACTGCAGTGCCACTTCCGATGCATAACCAATTGTGCATGCACACACTTACAGATCGGCTCCATAAATCGGCCCAATGCCACCGATACCTGATCCAGCTATTTCAGTCGTTATCCACTTATCGGATACACTTGCCATCTCTAGTAAGAACCCTGCAGGTCATTGGTCAGGATTTTATGGTATTGAGATATTCAACTAGTGCAACCAAATGCATAATTCGGCAGTCTTTCATTTCATAAATGGAAAAAAATTACATGATTATAAAACGTGGACAAGTTTCTTAATGACTTGTTTTCTGGCTTTTTGTTGGTGTGTTAAGATTTAAGGTGGATGAACATTTTCAATTGCCTCTTGTTTAAAACTTAACGATTATCCACCGTGCTTCTTCTCATGTTTAAAATATGAACATGTTCAGGTTAGCATAAGGTGTGACTGGCCATTGATCCCTGCTCTTACATTGACGCCAAACTATTGACAGCCAACACAATGGCCATCTTGGTGTAACAGATGTGCAATTTGTCACCTTCTACACTACAAAGGTTACTGGAGTTAAAGGCCCTGTTTCCATGTTTTATATGCAAATAACTACTACTCCATTTAGCTGTCTGTGTAAGATACACCTGGCATATAAGGTATTCCTGAACTGTTTTGCTTTGTGTTACATGTTTTTGTATTTCATATATTTGGTCATAATTGTATGTACTGAAGAGCTTCATTCCAGCTGGCCAGCAAGCTGAAAATAAATTCCTTGAGGCAATGTTTTCAGTGTGGTGTGAATATCAAGAAGAATACAAGTTATTATGTTGTGTTGGTTGTGAGGATAAATGCTGACAGTGCTGGGGGCTTTTTTGCCAGGGTTCACCAGTTCTTAAGGCATTGTTGCCTTTTTTCTGAAATAAACCCTCATGTACTTGCCCTTGCGTGACTGCCTATGTAAGCAAGTGTTTCCACTCTGTCAATATAAAAATAAAAGGAATAAATCCATGTGCACATGAACCCTCTTATACAGCCTGTAGAATATTATTTATGTTTCCAATGATAAATTGTGTAGAAGAAAGCTTCAGTATAAAAGTCAAAAGTGCTATAGCGCCATATAGTGATGGTACGGTCCGTCTTAAAACGAGAGCATGATAGAAAACTGAAGAAATATAGTAAAATTTAATGGAGCGTCCCATCTGTTCCCCATGTGGTTAGCTTTCTTCGGTTGCCTTTTTTTTGGGAAAAAAATGTGACAAAGGTAAATAAATATAAAGTTTAAAAAAAGTAAAAGTCTGATCTTTTCCAGCTCCCAAAGACATTTCACCTGCATTATGACAATGAATAAATGTGGTAAGTAAATAATCTTTCCTTCAACACAAGACTGGGGTAATTGGTAGTGTTGGCAAGCACTGCTCCCCAGGCACTGCCAAAAAGCTTCCCTTTGCTCCTTCTCAGATGGGTGAAATGCAGAGCTAACATTTCGTTCTGGTGTGCTGTGCTTTGTTCACCATGACAATCACTTAAAGATGACCGCAAAGAGACTGAACAGAAAACTCACTCACAGTGTAACATAAAAACAAGCAAACTTTACTTACAATTCATCATTAAAATTAAACAGTAGCCTCCCCAAACACAATAAAACAGACAAGTTCTTATTTACAGCATTGATGATTCAGATATACAGTCTTAATGGATGAAAACTGGTTACTAAGCAACAACTGAGTTTCTGCAGTACATACAGGCAATTTTTCCAATCTTATTCTTAATGCAGCTGTCAAAGACACTATTGCAAACCCCTTAATATTAGTTGGCTTGATAGGCAGTGTTGTCTATTAAGAATGTACAATCAGATCAGAGCCAATCTCGACATCAGATACCTGTGAATACATACTGCATTTTGGTCAAGAATTATTGGTACTGTCTTTCCAGTCATTATTCAGCATGAGTGGTTTTAACAAAGAAAACAGTCTTACTAATACAGCATGTGACTGAACCCTGCGAATTTGGAGGCCCAACTTTGCTGAATCATTTTCTTTGCCAAAGGTGTGCTGGGACTTAAAATGGGACACAAGATCCACCCAGCCACTGCAGAAAGTACAGTATATACCATATAGTGAATGCAAAGTAATTCCTTCATTGCAAACCACTGAAACGGTGTTGGACAAAGCACAGTTGTTTTAGTAAGGAATGATCCCTCCTTGAATAATTTTCATTACACTATATATTTAAATTATATTTCTTTTACAAATCTTTAGGTACAGTATATTCTTTTTTTTTTTTGCACCCATGAGGGTCTCTACAGTCAGAAAAGTGCACTTGCAGAGCGGGAAAAAGAAAGAACCACCACAGATCACAGAAACTGTACAGTACTTGTCTGTGGTAGGTAAAGAGGACGTGGATTAGGGAGAGGACAGGGCATGGACCAGCCCATCACCTGTAACAGCCACATGTAACCACACCTACAATAATTTGATCACCACACAAACAACTATGTTAAACTAGGCAACTTCATTAGGATGATTTTGGGTCACTGCACTGTGTGATGTTCTTGACATACCACATAGTGCAAAGAAGCTTTTGGGTTACATTATATACTCAAAGTATTCTTTATTTTTAAGAATTATTTTACTACTCAAATCAATCTCTTATGGGGCTTTTTTGGGGCATACATTACAGCATAAAAAGACTCCCATCAAGAATAAATAAATATTACAATCAATCTTTTGTGTGTCCATAAGGCTAGCATGTTTCACATAAAGCTGAGGCCTCAGATTACATTAATGGAATTGGGCAGACAGTGTTTGTACATCACAAGTTCTGAACTGGATGTGTTTCAGAGCACAATCAAAGGCTAAAAGGGGTTGAGCCAACAATTCATTCTTTCATTCATTTTCTGAACCGCTTCATCCCAACTGGAGTCGCGGGAGGACCGGAGCCCATCCCAGGAACTCACGGGCGCAAGGCGGGGACCAACCCTCGGCAGGCGCCAACACACCGCAGGGCTCACACAATCACACTCACATTTGCACATTACAGGGCCAATTTAGAGTCACCAATTAAGCTACATTACATGCCTTTGGACTGTGGGAGGAAACCGGAGAAAACATCGGGAGATCATGCAAACTCCACACAGAAACTCCACAATACAGCCGTCCCCGGGGTTCGAACCCAGGACCTTCTCACTGTGAGGCGACAGCGCTAAACACTGCGCCACCGTTGCCGCCCTGAGCCAACAATTAACGTAGGCAAATCTAAGCACACAAAGTGCTGATTATACCTACACATAATATTACCTCAAATGTGTGCAAATGCTGTGACATTCATGGTTACAGAAAATGTATTTTCTCCAGAAATCTGACCTGTTTTTTGACAAATTTTTATCATATTTGCTTTAACTTGCCACCCTGTAACTTGCTGAGGACACAATTTCTTAATCAGGCGATTTGCAAAAACATGACTAATAAATATTTTGACTGAGTAAATTATGTTTGGTTGTTACACAACCAATATGAGCATGTTTGTGTATATACATGTGATAATCACAGGATAAGGTTATATTTGCAGATCCCCTTTCCCTCTAGGCCGTGAAGGCCATATTACCTCTACTCGCCACATATCCTAGCTCTACACGTTGGGTCAGGGGGTTGTCTTCAAATAGCGGTGGTCCACTCCTTAAGGTCAGGCTGCAAAAGTTGTCGATGAAATATCTAAGAAAACATCCAGACTTCTCTGGATTCGAGGGGGTAAGACACTGCACCTGCAAATCCAGAGACAACCGGAGCAAAACTGTGAGTGAAAGGAAGAAGAGGTTGTAGAGAAACAGTAGGGTAGATATGAGCATATTAAAAATAACAGTTGTGCACTCTATTATAAACATACTATATAAAATATAATAACAATTTAACCGTTTTCACATGCCTAAACAATAGCATGAAAAGGGCAGTTCCCAAACCATTCTTTTGTTTCCTATTTTTAAAGACCTCACAAATTCCTCCTGTTAACAAATAACCAATCTAACTACATTAAGTTTCATAGGCAATTCAGATGAAAATTGTAAGACCAGATTGGTCAAACTGTGTTGCATTGGGCTAACCTGTAGAAGGGGAGGTGGTGTGTATGGGGGTTAGGATGTAGGGAGGGTGTGTGCCCAACCCTAGCAGTTACACTGTTGCTTGATTTGTGTAGCGGAACCCCGTGGCTGTCTCAGTTGCCTCAGGGACGCATCACCATACTGTATACCAGAGCCCATCCGCTCAGGGTCCAGCTCACCTAAAGACAGACATAGTACATTAGCAGACACGGTAAATCCAACTTCATCTAATCGAGTTTAACACATAATCCCTTGTGCAGCAATATGACTACCAAGAACTATACACAGAAACAACACGCACATTTATTTGGAAATGTACCCGCTAGATTGTCTCTTACCAGATTCTATCTTGTTAAGAATTGTGCGGGCACACTTAAGAAAAGCCTCCTCCACATTCTCTCCAGTTAACGCACTTGTTTCCAAAAACATTAACTCTGGCAGAATAAAGTGGAAGAAAAATGTCAGGTTAACTGAAACAGGAGACCTGCATTTTGTCCATATTCAATAGAAGTTCACAAAACATCCTTTAACATGTTTTTCAAGTTAATGTTGACAATGTGATTTTAATAGTCTATTTAATTAAAAAAAACCTTTTGAAATCTGAATTTTATGATAATATACAGTTGCACTCAAATTATTCAATCCCCATTGCAAATATGGTTTATTGGCAAAATTTACATACATTAAGGGGTTTGCAATAAACAAGTCAAGCAAGAACAATTTAAAAAGTTCAATACAACTAATATTACAAGAGGTTTCTCCACATTCAGCACAAAATGTCACTTTTAATGACTAACACAGTATCAAAATTATTCAACCCCTTAATGACAAGCATCTTTAGTACTTAGTAAAGCACTCTTTTGCTGTTATGACTTGCTGCAAACAAGTCCATAAGGTTCAGTTTTAGGTCCTTTGTATGTATTTTCGCTATACATGCTACCTTTAGGCTCATTTATTCGTAAGCATGGAGTTAGTTTTCATTGTTTTGCGAAAGATACACAACTATACACATTATATATATATATATATGTATATGTAAAAGCTAAACCAGAAGACAGACAGCGACTTCAGAAAACGAAAGAATGTTCAATTGACATAAAAAGTTGGATGTCAGCCAACTTCCTCTAGTTAAATCTAGACAAGACTGAGGTACTTCTTACTGGCACCAAAGCCATCTGACATCATGGTCAGTCTTGATGGATTATCTATTGCACCAAGTGCTGTTGTTAAAAACCTTGGTGTTACTCTAGACTCCGATCTTTCATTTGATGTACATGCCTCCAGTTGCACTGCGTTCTTTCAACTCTGTAATATTGCCAAACTAAGAAACATACTGTCCTTCCAGGATGCAGAGAAACTGATTCAAGGATTTATTATCTCTAGGCTCCAAATAGGTCATTAAATAAACTCCAGTCCAAAATGCAGCAGCTGGAGTTCTCACTAAGACTAAAAAAAATATGATCATATCACCCCAATTCTATCCCCACTCCACTGGCAGCCAGTTAAATTTCATGTCGACTATAAAATACTCCCCTTGACTCTAAATGGTCTTGCACCGCAGTATGTGAGTGACCGCATTCAGAACTACAGTTCAATTCGTACCCTTTGATCACAAGATCAGCCAGGCTGCCATAGTTACTTAAGCACTGCCGGAGGTTAGGCATAGTGCACTAACTCTCTTCTCTTTCTTCTTTTTTCCGAGGTGATGCTTCACCATCTGAACCCTCACATAGGCTCTATGGAGACCTCATCATCTGGAACCAGCTGGGAATTTTTCAGACCCTATGGACTGAATTACCAATTTAATACTGAACTAATTTTAGCTTAATGTTGCTGAGTGGATCTTAGCAAGCGGCCCCAGCAACGACATGGGATTTCAACGCGAATTTTCTTTGCCACTGACGCCTCAGGCTTGCTTGTTGGGGGTTTGGGCCGGTTATATGTAAGGCGCTTTGTGACAATAACTGTTGTTAAGAGCACTATATAAATAAAATAGAATTCAATTGAATCATAAATCTAGTCAGTCTAGGTATGAGTTCTAGCTCTCGCACACCTGATGCAACTAATGAGGCCAATGATTAGCTGTATTAGGTGTGCCTGAGACAATATCTGATTTGCAAACGTGCGCTCTTTTGAAGGATTTTATTCAGGAGGTTGAATAATTTTGAAACTGCAGTAGTCATTAAAAGTGACATTTTGTGTATAATGTGGAGAAACCACTTGTAATATTAGTTGTGTTGAGCTATTTAAATTGTTCTTGTTTGACTTGTTTATGCAAACAGTTGCAAGTTTGTAAACATTGCCATTAAATCAAATTTGCAATGGGGGTTAAATATTTTTGAGTGCAATTATATCTATTACAACAAGATAAGTATTAAGTGGGCAAATAAAGGTTTTATGCTGCGATTGCGTCTTCACCATTCTCCTGGGCAAAACGAGATGCTTCTAGAAAGGTGACCTCACGATCTGCATCCAGATCCTTCTTGTTTCCACACAGGATGATAACAATGTTGGGACTGGCCAGTGTCCGTGCATCCGTCAGCCAGTTAGTCAGAGCATTATAGGTCTCTCGGCTTAAGGACACACAAACATACACACACACACCCCAATTACTATTAGTGTTTTTGTTGATGGATAGTGTTACTACTACTACTTCCTCTATTAACGGCCAAGTTTTTAAAAGGCAAGTAAAGTATGATGTTGTACCAATCACCACAGCATCATAATTTTGGAAGTGAAAGTGAGTCATTATTTGTCATTGTGAACACACTACAGCACAGCACACAGTGCACCACCACGAAATGTGACCTCTGCATGTCACCCATCTGTGAAGGAGCAGTGGGCAGCGCCCAGGGAACAGTGTGGCGTGAGAAATGAGACTCACAACATGGACGTGAACTGGGATTATATTAACCTTAATGACAAAAGATGCATCAACCCTTTTTCATGCACTATCCCATAAACATAATTATTATGTTCTTCATTTTATTATTGTTCTTCGCTTTATTAGCAGTGTTCATATTACCAAAACTCTTCTTATTGTTTTTTTTTTTTTTTTATGAAAAATGAAAAAAAAAAAGTTTTCCATCCATTTCCTTGCACCACCCTTACCTTGTGATGTCATAGACAAGAAGAGCCCCGGCTGCTCCGCGGTAGTAACTGCGAGTCACTGACCTAAAACACGTCAAATAACAATGTTGCAACAGCATTCCAAACTAACTTCATCCAACTCAAACAATCGTGAACCTTTACCTAAAGCGCTCCTGCCCCGCCGTGTCCCAGATCTGAAGTTTGACTGTTTTGCCTCCGACATTGACCACCCTGGATCCAAATTCCACACCAATAGTGTGATTGGAGTCTTGCTTGACTGGAAAATCAGATAATAATTTAGTACCCATAACAGGACTAAAAATTGCAAATGTTGATCACTTTTACACAAAAAAAGTAGAAATGTCATTTTTCTAAACATTACAATGTTACTCCTCATAAAATACATGGGAGCAATGTGAGAAATGGTACACATCTCCACCTTAAAACCAGGAACTATGCCAAAATCCTTATTAGACTTCTACCCACTTAAGCATCAGGTAAGCTGAAGTATCTTTTGAAGTTCTATTGCATAATTCTTAAAGTTGTAGCATATCTAATTAAGGTTGTACTGAATCTAGATTTGTCCACCTTTGTTGTTATCTCAATCCAGACAAACAAATGTGACCCATTTTTGTATCCAACCAGTAATAAGAAATGTTGGAAGATGATTTTCTCAGCTTCCTGGCACTGCAGTTGTCATTCACACATTAAGATAATCTTGCTTCAAGAGCCCTAGTCACATTTCAAGAGAATTTGAAACTACTGTTCTTTCAAAGAGCTTAATAGTCAAGACATGCCGCTGCTGACAGTCCTGGGAATTAAATGTCACTATTTCATTAAAGTCTGTGAGAATGTGAGAGTGTGAGAATGCGCAGTTAAGGAAGTATTAGCAAGCACTTACACTTGTTCTCAATAAACTGGTGAAGGAGGCAGGATTTCCCAGTCCCTGCGCTGCCAATCACAAGGAACTTAAACAGGAAATCTGAAACCATGAGAGACAGATCAGAGAAGAGAGGGGAGAGAGTGATTAGAGGAGGGATATAAATCAATAACACAGAAGCAGAGAGAAAGAAAAAAATTAGAGGGCTCTCTTTATTCCAGCCCAGTTCCCATCATATAAGGAAACTCTTTGTATTTCCATCATGTGTGAATTTTTTGCTTATTCATTCCTGTAGTTATGTGAGGTCTGGTCCTTGACATAATTACACAATTATCTCCCATAAGTCAAGGTAATGGAAGACAAGGTAATGGAAGCTGGCATGCTGGTCCATTTCCTTCAAATGGGCAATTACTTCCGAAAGTCTTGACTGACAATCTGAGTGCTGATAAACATGCTAAGATATTGCAGTATTGTTCCCACTAATGGCACGAACATTTTAAAGTAGACTACAGCGAAAAGGTATTTGTGGATTGCATGGCGAGGAGTTTTGAAATGCACATTGTTCCACTGAACCAGGCAAATGTTTATGCATGTTGGTATTGCAATGATGGCTACTCGGAAAAAGACAAATAGCACAAGAAGCAACAAACCATTAGTGTGGTAGCTCGATGCCAGATTTAGCATATGAATTCAATCCAAAGATCCCTAAACAACCCTCTCAATCCAATTGTCACAACTGTTCCCACCAATCAGCTGATGACTTCATGTAGTTATGCCAAAGAATGACATTATTGGCAGCATTACATTAGGCTTTTGTTCTTCTTTGCATGTAATCTATAAAATTAATTTATGCCTACAAAAACATGCAAAAATTAATATAATCATGTTTGTGAACTAGAGGAAAGTAATGTGAACATAAAATACAAAAATATGGTTATACTGTACATTATACATGATAAGGCTAGAAAATTCAATTATGTCTTAAATTCTGAATTGAACTGTACAATTCTAAAATTGTACAATTCTGACTTTTACAACATTCTTGTAAATGACTGGCAGCAGCACTTTTACAAGGTTATTTTCTCTCTTAACTTTGTGAGAAGTTTACATTCAAAAGGAGAAATTCTTTACTTATTTGTGCCATTATGAGGTTTCTGTACTCTTTGTGAACACATCCTTCAACAAATAAATACCATAAATACTATTTATAGCATTTTAGGATTCCTGTGTGTTTTGTTTTGTGTACATGTGTTCTCTGACAACATAACCTTAATCTTTTCTTCACGGAAACTTAAATGGAAGTAATGCAACCCCAGTTTGTTGAGAAGAGAAACAGTGAAATTATCCCACATACATTACTTGGCCTTACATGCCTATCTGACCTTTTACCAAAATTCTTATAGCAGTAACAAACATCTTGCAACTTGATATGCCAAATCTAATGAATGTCCATGCATTACATTTCCTCAAGATGGCTCTTGACATAAACTGGACAGACCGTATTGCTCAAGACCAATTTTTTACAGAGCAATATACAAGCAAAGCAAGTTTTTTTATTATTTATTTGGTGTTCATAGCCAACATAACCAGCTTAATAAGCTCATCAGCATAAAAGTGAAAGACTTACAAAGTTTTAAATTAATCCATTAACCATCAAGGAGCACACTAAGTTTTGGGGGATTTTTTCTTTACTGTGAAAACATGTTTAATTGAGTAAGTTCCCAATTTTACAAGTCCATTAATGATAGGTTTATGATAAGTCTCTACAGTTTGCTTCCTATGGATGGTGAAAATAAATGGACATGTGAAGAAAACGTGATGCATTTTGAGATGCTCATACCAACAATTGTGCACATTGAACAACTCCCATACGTACACCTCTGGGGAGATGATCTGTAGCCAATATGATCGATAGAACAATGATAGTTCCCTGTCAGCATAACACACTAGAATGAATCTGGGGGCTCAATTTCAGTAGGGAAGGAAACCTGAAATGGATATCTACATGAATAATTTATCATACTACATTACAAATACATCAGGCAATAATCAGGCACAGGACATTCAACACAAACTAAATGCATGGACTGTAAAGGACTAAAAAGTCACAGAACAGTAACCTCAAGTAAATTTAAGGGTATATAAATAGCAACACCAAATAAAACATGCTGTTATTATTTGAAGAAAGCATAAGCACTGTGTTCCATTGAAATAAGGAAGTGGTGCACTCCTAACAGCATGCATCGGTTTACTGTTACTGCAGACCTCTAAACTCCAGCTCTGGACCACCTCAGGTTTGCATATTCCATGTACAAATGCCAGGAACAATAAACTGTCATTTATCTATTAAGGAAGACTACAATTAGACAACTAGACTGATTTCCACCTATGTAGGTGGTGTTATGAATGTAAGGTTCAAGTGATCCTCCTAACAACGCCACTGTTAATCAAACTCGAAAACATAATTTGCGTACATTAATAGAACAAAGCAATCCATGACAATTCTAACGTTACATGTTATGGACGGCGCTTGCTCTGCTTCTGGGGTCATAACTTGGCTGTGAGTGAGTGACGTCTTTATAATCGCACCACTGTGCTAACTAACGCAACTGACCTGGATTGTGTGTTAGCAGCTGTTAACCCTACACTAACTAAACACGAATTGCGTTCATTCGCGTACTTAACAGTATATGACAACACCCGACAACGACCAGCTCGATTATTTTGGTATGTTTGAGGAAGGAAAACGAGACAAGCAGAACAAAATCTACAAAGGTTAGATTAATACATATAGTTCAACCAGCTGTTATTGCAAGCTATGTTAGCTTAGCATGCTAGCTTCCATCTTTTACAACCGGATACAAACAAGACAGGAGTCGAGAATCAGTGAGAATATATTATATATACACATGTGCGCACGTGTGTTCGTGCGTGTGAGCTACGAATGAGTGAACTAACAAAATTTATGTATATCACACTGAAGTAAAGGTGTAGTTTGCAAGTTGTATGTTGTGCTAATCTATAGACAACGTTGTGGTTAACAGGTCAATATGCTCAGTGGCTAGGAGAAGCTCACTAGCATATTAGCTCAGCTTTTAGCTAAACTACTGCTTGAAAGCTAGCTGGCAGGAGTATGAAACATTACCGTATGTCTCTGACATGTCGACCACACTTTTGAAGCAACCCGGGCTTGTCGTTGGCGTATTTTACCCACCAAATTACACTTTTGTTATCGTTACTACGCTACACCGTGTTCGGTTTCCAAGTGGCGGCAGCCGAGAAGCTAGCCGAGCTACTTTCGGTTCCGCCTTCACTCTGTTTCCTAGTTTTACAGCGAATCCTTTTTTTTCATTGCGTCACTACTATGCCGAGTCAAAAGTGACGCCCACCGAATCCGCGTTTAATAAGTAAATTCTCTGCATAACGAGCATACGTCACTTAGATTGCATGTACAGTGAAAAGCAGCATGACAAACTCTCAGTAGTATAATTTTAGAAACCTGTGTTCTCAACCGGAGTTCTTTTCAAAGTTCTTGAAGACATTTCACCTCTCATTCGAAGTTTCATACATTATTTAAGTTGATGTACGTGGAAGAAGGATTGAGTTATCGATCAAATCAATTTTACACATTACCACATGTAATAAAACACTCGTTCTGTCAGTTTCACGGATATTAATGTTTACTGCACAATCGCTCTTATTAGTCTCTATGACTCCAGCGGGACGTATGTTTAATTTATCGTGGTTTCACACATGTGGCCACACTTGTGAAATTACTAGAAATAGCTCATAGAACCCAAAGGTTATACATTTATCATTTATCTGCAGTGCAAAACTGATGTGTTTGCCTGCATATAAATTGTTATATACTTAGAATATTTATAGTTAGGATCTTTCCAGGGACTTTAGGGTTAATGTGTGTCGGGAAAGTGTGAACGTTACCGGGGGTCCAAAGCGGAACGTTCCTAAAGGACCAAATGCGAACGTTATCCCCGGGGACCAAAGCGAGACGTTTCGGGAACGTTTGATTTACGTCCTCATTCAGAACGTCGCAGGACGTAAAGAGAACGTCCCAGTGACGTCTCGCAGAAGACGTTAAGAAAAGGTACCTTTAGCGAACGTTGCAAACGTCCCATAAAAGTCCGGGGAACGTTCTCTGTTTGTTGGGCTTCTACTCAGTCTTGTGATCTTTTCCCATGTGATTTTAACATGAGGGACCACCACAATGCTTTACATCTTGGCTAAGTTGAAAACAACGACTCACCCAGCAAACACGGAACGTACCCTAAAGGTTCCGCAAAATGTTCCGTTAAGAACGGACAACCTGTCCGCTAAGAACATTATCCTGCATTACCTTAGCGAAACGTTCGCTTGAATATAATTTTTCTCGGAGAGGCAGTTGAGTCAAAGAGGGCTTTATTAATTAATTGCCGTTTTGTTTCCCAGCTCGGATACTAGAGAGGTAGGCGGGCGTATGGACCCAGGCGGAAGCGGCGTGTCATTGCTTCTCTGTTACACAAAGGGATGTTCCTGACGTCGGCAGAGTTGTTAAGTAGAATAGTGAATGATACACATAGTGAAATTGTAAGTTGATGTCAGTAATTGTTAATTGCTTAACTTTATTTAAGGAGAAGGTAAGGCGATATTTTAACATTAATTTAGACAGCTTAGGAGAGGAAAGGCAGGGGGTCTTCCAGAGAAGGCAGGGAAGAAAAGAAAGTGAGCCAAATAACAGGTCCTGATAAATGCTCTTTAAATAAAAAAAAATGATGAAGCCTATGTAGATGTGATGAAAAATTTCCCTAACCACATCCCTAGGGGCTATGCCCCCATCTTTCAATCCTACTGACGTCCCTGTCCATTAGGTTACTACACATTCAGCTTTACGCTGTAAGAGAAGGTGAGTTTTTAAGTTGTAGAAATGATTGACAACAATCATCTTTTTTTATGAATTAAAATCTTCATAACTCCCAGCTCAATTTACCACTTTTGTTTAATATCCTAAAGAACCAGGCCAAAAGCCAACCAAGCTGACTCATTTTTTTTTATCTTTAGGTCAAATAAAAGAACTGAAAGAACAATGAAAGAACATCGTTTACTGCTGAGTTTTTATCTATTATTGTCTATTTATTATCTGTGGCGTAACATTCTAACACTTCTTTATCCGTTTGGTGTCCATCAGAATATAAAATAACATTTTTTTGATAAATACATTTTCTATATTTCTTCTTTCCTATTGATTACACTATAACATTATAAAATTTAAGTAAAAAAAAATCTGATCAAATGAAAATGAAGAAATACTGAAGTTTTTGGTCATTTTGAATCAATTTGGCCTAGAAAATGTGCTGCTTTTGGCTTTTCTGGGAGAGAACTACATTTCCCACAATCCCCTGCGCGCTCCTCGGTGACACGTCACAATAAAGCGTTTAGCGTGCGTTACGGAATAAACTATGGAAGATCTCTGGGAAACTCAATAAACGGCTGTATTGTGAGTAGAACGCTGCTTGTTGTGGTTATTCATCAGCTACATGTGCGTTTTGTCTGTAATGAAGGGTGCGTTTAAACCGAGCGTTGTAGCGAGTCATGACGCTGACGCGGGTGCTCGCGAACACAGGGCGCGTGTTTACATCGCAAAAATGTCATTTATGGGTTTTTACGTATTTACTTCTGTTTTAGTGTACAGAATATCTCACAAATACCTTCACATACTGAGGGATCAGGTCTTGTCTTGATCGCGTCTCTAAAAACAATGTGCATCATTAATAAGCATCCGTGTGAGATACAAGCGGCGCTTGCACTAGCAGTGAAACGAATTAAACGCAGCTTCGATTCTGAAAAAATTGCCAACGCATCGGCATTACCCTTTGTGCATGAGACAATAGAGGCTGTCACAGCACACTCAAGTTTGGTCAGCAAGGAAGAAATAAGATAAGCAGCAGCCCTTTGTTACTGTTATGTGAAAGGTAAGGATGATATTTTAAAGTTCGATAAGACATCAGCAACGGGGGGATTGCTTGTAGTGATGTTTGACAGGATTGCACCAACTCTGATAGAACATTTTACACAAAAATGTTTAGACAAATTACATACAGCTTTTTTTGTTTTCCAAATTATAAACATTGTATGGAAGATACAACTACATTAGACTGTAAATGCTGCAATTTATTCAAATAAATTATTAACAATATGTAAACCTCAATATGCACTTCAGCACATTTCACTTTGGTATGGAAGCATTGTTGCCTTTTATGCATCAAATAAGACACAATCTGAATATAATATGATTTCAGAATAGATAAACATTACTATCCCCTGCGGCGTGTTGGCGCTAGCCCAGGGTTGGTTCCCGCCTTGCGCCCGTATCTCCCGGGATAGGCCCCGGTCCACGCGACCCCGATAGGGAATGAATAAATGAATGAATGATAAATATTACTAAAAACTGCCTAATTAACTGTGAATTTCTTGAACGTATTTATAATGTGTGAACGAAGCTCATCAGAAGAGTTTTAATTTAGACATGAGAAATGTCCTTCAAGTTCTATTAAACGGCCTTCATTTTTACCATAGATTATGGGTGATCTTTTGTCATATTCAAAGGAATATAGGTGTAGTTTGTCATGTATTGTTGCAATTTGTACAAGACATTCTTATGTGGCTAATAAATGAAAGTTAAAGGTGAAAATACATTGGTGGGATTTAAATCATACAAAAGGGAAAAACAAATCCAAAATAAATGAAAATTACAGTGCAGCTTCAGTAATACTTTAACAAAATGAAGCTGCATGTTAATAACTGCACATGTGCGTGTTCCATTCTCTTAAAAAAATCAAACGGTTAAATTGCTGACTAGTCCTTGGTTACTTGATTCAACTTACAAACTCACATCACATACAATCTCCAGTTATTTTTGTTTCAAAAAGTTCTGATGCACCACCATATGTTCAAGGCTGTTTATTCACTAATATTTTTTTTTATTCTTCAAGATAATTTTTAGAAGCCTTAAAATTAAGTCTTACAGAGTTGAGGCCCAGTGCCTTTCATGTATCATGTCCCACGTTATAACTCCCTTTAAATCTGAAGGAGGTGCTCCAAAAACACTGTTAATTAAGACATCTGAGTGACAGCCCATAGCTTCTCACTTGCTTCCTGACTTTCTCACTGGGATTTGGGTTTGGCACCACCTGGGGTTGGGTCAGAGATGGGGCCACCTCCTTGAGCCAGTCGATTTAGGCTAGTTGAAAGGAGAATGAAATAATTAAAATGCACACAATTACTTTCTTTAGAAATAATTGAAGTTACTTATGATTACTTTCTAACAAAACAATGTTAAATGTTAAATAAAAGCAACAGAAATGTGCGGTGTCCAATAGTGCAGGTTGCCCACAGGGAGGCACTTCACTCACAAGTCCTTAAGGTTGTCGATGTGGGCTTGTACAGAGGCAAACAAGTTATCCACTTTTCCCTGATTATGTGAAATGGTACAAGATTGGTCAATATTTTGACAGCATGGTAGCAACCTAAAACATTCAGTCAGTTCCAGCTTACATTATAATTCAACAATGTCACAATATAGAAGATTTTTGGAATCAGACTTTAATGTTAGAACCTAAAGAATTACCTGGTTCTGCCTATAGAACTGGGGAAAAGAGAAGACTGCAATCACACCTGTAAAGGTAAAAGTAAAATGCAAATTATACATCAGATTTGTCATTTCTTTACTAGGCTGAATTCATATATTGTTTCTGTACCAATAATGAGCAGAGTGAGGCCATTGCAAAGAGCTCCCAAATATGTCACCAGATACATCAACAATAGGAACTGCAAAGAGATAAAAAAGAAAAAGTAATTCAGTTAACACCAGTCAAGTGGTCACTTCAACAATTTCACCCTGACCTGACCTGTGACCTGGTACCATGAAAAGCAACAGTGATATGAGATACAAGCATGTCACTTAAAAGTCAGACTTTCCTCTAACACGGGTAGGGGTGTTCATTTCAGTGCTCTCAGTCTGAAATTAGAGACGCCTGATGTGACAGAATGACACTGCTCTTAAAGCTCCACTTCTGAGGGGCATGTGTGTATCATGTCACATACCACACAGGTCAGAATGTGGGAAGATGGGACATGTCCCCTCTTAGTTTTCAAAGTCTTGTACAACATACAGAGTTTGCCCTGGAAAAACACTGATAAAGTATATGAGTCAGCTTTTTTTAAATAAGACTATGTGTCTTGAAAGTGTGTCTGCAAAGAGCTTATGTAAAGTGAATTAAAGGGTTATCATTGTTAAAAGGTAGCAGTCAGGAGAAGCAAACAAAAATCCTTGGCATTAGATATACCATGGAAAACAGGGAAGATATTGTTTATATGTCTGGACTATGGGGTGGGGTCACAAGATAGAAACCTTTAAAAGCATTGCATTACAATTTACTAATACTGGCAGCAGAGTTGCCTGCTATTTTCAGTATTTTAACAGCAAGTATACTGTATTTGATATGTACAGTACAATATTGTAATTACTAAATACAGTATGTCACTGTAAAAGTATTTGGTATTTACATTAATACAGTACTTTTTTCAGTATTGAGCCACTGTGGAGACCCCATTACGGGAGAAAAGCAGAAAGAAGAAGAAGGGTGTAGAATTGCGTATGGATCAATATCTAGCGATTGCTGAAATGTCCCCACCATTGATCCACTGATCAACGAAAACGCTATTATTTACATAAAATGTTCAATATTGTATTATATTTTAATAACACATTGTGAAATTATGGTCTCCACCAATTTCAAAGCCAAACCTACGCCCTTGGTATTGTTCTGGGCTGCTTATTGCAAATGTTGTCTTGGAAACTGAGTTTTTTCTAAAACCTATACTTCAAAGTTTGTGCACATTTGAATGAAAAAATAAACATAAACAAAATGGCTATTTCAGCTATGCTTAGCCATCCATAACTTTCAGCCTAGTTTCCAGTCACTGAGCATTTACAGTAGTTCAAAACAAGAACTAATTGACACTACATTCATTCATTATCTGAACTGCTTAATTTCTACTGGTGTCGCGGGGACTAGAGCCTATCCCAGGACTATGGGCACGAAGCGGGGACCAACTCTGGCAAGGCTATAGAGTTTAAAGTGTTAAAGTGAATTACTCTGCCAATTGTAGCTGTGTACCTGCCACATTGCACTAATGCTAACCTGGCGCTAAGCAAACGTGCACCCGGATTGATTTTTTTATTATGGCCGGTGACTTCAACCATGTGAATCTCCAGGCAGTTCTCTCCAATTTCTACCAGCATGTGGACTTTGCTATGAGAGGAGAGAACTGTTTGGATAAAGTCTACATCAACATTCATGATGCCTACAAAGCAGGCACACGGGCCCACATTGGTTACTTCAATCACACCATGGTGATGCTGCTGCCCATATACACATCACTGCTGAAACGTACAAGACCTGCCGGGAGAGGCATCAGTGTGGCCAAGTGGAACTGTCTCAGTACTTAAGGACAGTTTTGAGTGTACAGACTGGCACATGTACAGACAAGCTGCTACTTAGAATGGATGCATGAACTTGGATGAGTTTACTGAATCTGTGACTTTGTTCGTTAGGAAGTGCAAAGAGGATGTCCCCGTCTCCACAAACATCACCACAAGAGCCAACGAAAAGCCCTGCTTTACAGCACAGGTGTGTAGACGGCTGAGAGAGAAATACTGCTTTCCAGTCAGGGAATAAAGTTGCTCTCACAACAGCCAGGGCCAATCTCTCTCTTGACATCTGGCAAACAACTCGTGCACATGCTCAAAAGATTCGGATCCACTTCCACAATATAAAAGACTCTTGCAGTTAATGGCCGGGCATTCAGGCTGTAACCCAGCACAAATCTGCACCCAGCAGCTGTGACAGAAATGCCACATTCCCTGAAGAGTTGAACAGGTTTTAAACATGGTTTGATGCATCAAATAAAGAGCATACAACGAAAGCCACGCCTCCCACCACCGACCAGGTCATCTCTCAGCCTGCAGATGATGTGAGGAGAACTTTTACCAAGGTCAGCGCACGAAAGGCTGCTGGACCAGACAACATTCCAGGTTGTGTGCTCAGAGACTGCGCTGATCAGCTGGCCAGTGTCTTCACAGACATCTTCAACACATCACCAGATGATTGTTCCAGCATGCTTCAAGTCCACCACCATCATTCCAGTGCCAAAGAAATCTTCAGTATCCCACCCCATCGCTCTGACCCCCATCATCATGAAGTGCTTTGAGAGGCTCCTCGTGGCACAGGTGAAAAGCAAGATGCAGGAGGCCTTCCTGATGCAGCGCTGGTGGAAGATCTGCAGTGGGGGGAGAGACGGTACAATGATGTTGTCAGCTGCCCAAACAGGTAGCTGCCACTGCACTTCACCTCTACCTGGACTAGAAAAACACTTATGTTAGATTGCTGTTCACAGGCTTCATTCCCCAAAAACTGTGTGTGAAATTGAGCGAGTTGGGACTGTGCACCTCCTTCCGAAACTGGATACTGGATTTCCTGTCAGAGAGGCCTCAGTCCATCCGTATCCGTATCCGAACACAGAAGCTCCTTAGGGCTGCATTCATCCCACTGCTGTTCACGCTCCTGACCCACAACTGCATCGCCCTGCACAGCTCCAGCCACATCATAGAGTTCACAGACAGCAACAACAACAAGTCAGCATACAGTGATAAGGTTCAGCAGCTGGCTGTCTGGTGCAGTGAGAACAACTTGTTGCTGAATGTGGACAAAACCAAAGAAATCATCGTCTACTTCAGAAAACCTCACCAATCAGCGTCCACAGCTCCACGGTAGGGACTGTAAAGAACACTAAGTTCTTGGGAGTTCACATCTCAGAAAACCTCACCTGGACCACAAACACCACATCCATCCCCAAAAAGGCCCAGCAGTGTCTCCACTTCCTGAGATGCCTGCAGTGGGCCAACCTGCCTCCTCCCATCCTCACAGTGTTCTACAGGTGCACCATAGAGTGCGTCCTGACCAGCTGCAACTCCATTTGGTTTGGCAACACAAGAGCAAAAACATCTGCAAAGGATTGTTAAAGCAGCTGACAACATACAGTAATTGTACTGTCTCTCCCCCCGCTGCAGGAGGTCTTCCACCAGCACTGCATCAGGAAGGCCTCCTGCATCTTGCTTGACCCCTCACACCTCTCACATGGACTCACATGCCCAGTGTTGGCAAGGTTACTTTTAAGATGTATTCCACTACAGAACACAGAATACATGCCCTAAAATGTAATTTGTAACATATTTTGTTAGATTACTCAACGTGAGTAACGATTAATCCAATACTTTGGATTACTTCCGCATTGTCTTGCTTTTTACAACTGTATGAATGTGGCAATAACACCCTTCGTATTCTGCCCTCTTTCTTCTTTTAAGCCCTACAGCCCTATGAAAATTTAGGGCATTTTTCAACTTTTGTTTCTAGGCTTCTTTTAGAGCAGTGGTCCCCAATTATCTTTCCCCAAGGGCCATATCATGTAAAGCAAGTCAGGTTGAGTGCCAACAAATCTCACACCCTTGACACCCCACCCTGGTCAAAAAGGAGAGAGGTAGTCGAGCCCCCATCCAACCCTGGCCATTGGCTTTCTTTCTCCTATCTGAGCTATTTAACCTGCCTACTATTGTCTTCTGCATTGTCTTATAGACATTCATTAATTCATGAACCGCTTAGTCCCAACTGAGGTCGCGGGGGGACTGAAGCCTATCCCAGGAACTTACGGGTGCAAGGCGGGGAACAACTCTGGGTAAGCGCCAACACACCGCAGGGCACACACACTCACTCAATCACACTCACATTCACACCGTATGGGGTCAATTTAGAGTCGCCAATTAACCTATATTGCATGCTTTTGGACTGTGGAAGCATGCAAACTCCACACAGAAAGGCCCCACGGCCGACCCGGGGCTCGAACCCAGGACCTTCTTGCTGTGAGGTGGAAGCGCTAACCACTGATAGATAATAAATAAAGAATAAATGACACAGAAATTTGAACAGCTATTAATAAATTATTTTATATTAATATTATTAATAAATTATATTTGTATTTATTTATTTATCATTTGTTTTAGCTTTATGTTGTATAAAAGTGCTGAAACTGTAGACATAACTACTAAAAGTAGTAAGAACAGTGCCTGTTTTATTGGCTTGCAGAGTGTTTATTTTAATACATAAAATGAGCTGTTTTTGGCCTTTCTGGAAGAGAACTATGTTTTTGCGCTTGATAGTGTCCCATATCACAAGCGCTAACACGTGTTTACATTGTGAATAATGTAATTAATTCATTTTTACACAATTACTTCAGTTTTTGTGCACGGAATTACTCAGAAATAATTTCAGAGTAATGAATATAATGTACTGTAAGTTCAAAGTCTGTTATCGCAACTGTTATTGTTAAGATTTTACTCACTCTTAATGACTAGCTGACATGGAGATCGCTAATCACAGATAGCCGTTGGAAGCGCACATGTCTGTTTATGTTTGTTGCCAATGTGACATGAGGGGCCCTATATATCACTTGCTCAGGCCCGATCTGGCCTGCGGGCTGCCATTTGGGGACCATTGTTCTAAAGTGTGTGTAGAGGTTAGTCATACCTGCTTCATGTTGTTGTATTCAGGACCAAAAGACCGGTATCACTGAGGTACTCATGAGCAAGGTACCGTCCCCAAGCAGATTTTTTTTTATTATGCAGAGACATTCTGTGGCTTAGTACTGTGAGGAAAAATAAGGTTAGTGCCAGGCAGCAATACTTCTTTATCTATTTGGAATCCATCTGGATATAGAATAAAAAATGTTTGCTAACAAATAATTTTTCTACATTAAATATTTTCCTTTTAATTACTCTTTAACACTATAAAATGGAACAAAAATATTTTCTGATCAATTGAAAATGAAGCAATACTGAAGTCTCGGCAAATTTTAAGCCAATTTGGACTCATTTTGACCTATAAAATGAGCTACTTTTGGACTTTCTTATTTTCCACAATCCCCTGTGCGCCACTGAGTAACAAAAAAAATTCAAGCCTTTATTTCTTGTAATATTGATGATTATGGCTTACAGATCATGAAACCCCAAAATTCAGTGTCTCAGAAAATTAGAATATTATATAAGATCAATTAAAAAAGGGCATTTTAAACAGAAATGTCAGGCTTCTGAAAAGTATGTTCATTTCTATGCAGCTAATTAACTCAAAACACCTGCAGTGGTTTCCTGAGCATTTAATTGGTCTCTCAGTCTGGGTCAGTAGGCTATATAATCATGGGGAAGGCTGCTGACTTGACACCCTCCAAAAGGAGGGTAAGCCACAAAAGGTCATTGCTAAAGAAGCTGGTTGTTCACAGAGTGCTGGAGCCAAGCATATTCATAGAAAGATGAGTGGAAGGAAAAAGTGTGGTAGGAAAAGGTGCACCAGCAACAGGGATAACCGCAGCCTTGAGAGGATTGTCAAGCAAAATCCATTCAAGAATTTGGGAGAGCTTCACAAGGAGTGGACTGAGGCTGGAGTCAGCACATCAAAAGCCACTACACACAGATGAATCCTAGACACGGGCTACAAATGTCGCATTCCTCTTGTCAAGCCACTCCTGAACCAGAGACAACGTCAGAAGCGTCTTACCTGGGCTGAGGAGAAAAAGAACTGGACTGTTGCTCAGTGGTCCTCTTTTCAGATGAAAGTAAATTTTGCATGTCATTTGGAAATCAATGTCCCAGAGTCTGGAGGAAGAGTGGAGAGGCACAGAATCCACATTGCTTGAGGTCCAGTGTGAAGTTTCCACAGTCAGTGATGATTTGGGGTGCCATGTCATCTGCTGGTGTTGGTCCACTGTGTTTTTTGAAGTCTACAGTCAACGCAGACATCTACCAGGAAATTTTAGAGCACTTCATGCTTCCTTCTGCTGACAAGCTTTATGGAGATGCTGATTTCATTTTCCAGCAGGACTTGGCACCTGCCCACACTGCCAAAGGTACCAAAAGCTGGTTCAATGACCATGGTGTTGCTGTGCTTGATTGGCCAGCAAACTCGCCTGACCTGAACCCCATAGAGAACCTATGGGGTGTTGTCAAGAGAAAGATGAGAGACACCAGACCCAACAATGCAGATGGCCGCTATCAAAGCAACCTGAGCTTCCATTACACCTCAGCAGTGCCACAGGCTGATTGCCTCCATGCCACACCACATTGATGCAGTAATTCATGCAAAAGGAGGCTCAACCAAGTATTGAGTGCATAGAAATGAACATACTTTTTAGAAGCCTGACATTTCTGTTAAAAATATCCTTATTTTATTGATCTTATGTAATATTCAAATTTTCTGAGACACTGAATTTTGGGGTTTCATGATCGGTAAGCCATAATCATCAACATTACAATAAATAAAGGCTTGAAATTTTTCACTCTATGTGTAATGAATCTATATAATATATGAGTTTCACTTTCTGAAATGAGTAACAAAAAATGTTGAACTTTCTCACGATATTCTAATTTTTGGACCTGTATCTGTACATTGCGAAAAATGTCATTTATGCCTTTTTACGCAATTACTTCAGTTTTTTTGCACGGATTTACTCACAAATAATTGCACATACAGAGTAATCAATTATATAGATTCATTACACATAGAGTGAAAAAATTCAAGCCTTTATTTCTTGTAATATTGATGATTATGGCTTACAGATCATGAAACCCCAAAATTCAGTGTCTCAGAAAATTAGAATATTATATAAGATCAATTAAAAAAGGGCATTTTAAACAGAAATGTCAGGCTTCTGAAAAGTATGTTCATTTCTATGCAGCTAATTAACTCAAAACACCTGCAGTGGTTTCCTGAGCATTTAATTGGTCTCTCAGTCTGGGTCAGTAGGCTCAGTCTATAATGTCCATTAAGTTCAAAGTCTTGTGATTCTGACGGAATTGCCGAAATCTATTAGAGAGAATAAATGTGAAACAGAAAAATACTGTAATGTAATCCATTATTTTTAACAATGTAACTGTATTACATTGTAATCGGTTACCATCTATTTAAACTGTAACTGTAATGGAATACATTTACCCATATTTTGTAATCTTAATACATCGGTACGTGTACTTCATTACTCCCCAACAGTATTCATGCCACTTTGAAACATTTCCAGGAATATTGTTTATGTCCACAGACAGACTCTGCAGAGTACAATGCTGCTAATCTGAGTACATTTACTGCAAAAAGGTAGAATTATATTAAATGACTGTAATTGTAAAATTGAAATTGTACTTCTCTTGACTGCTGCTAAATTATTTGAGTATATTATTGAAATGCTATTTACACATATGTACTACTGATTGTAATTGTGTTAAACATTGTTTGTAATGGCATGAGTTATTGAACATTATTGTACCTATTGCCGGTTGTAGTTTTTTCTATTTGACTGTTGTCACTATATTTAATAGATCGCCTATTTTTTCAACTGCGGCCAAGCATATGCTCATAAAATGCAAAAAGGTAATGCCAGGGCCAAAAGTTTTGTTTTAAATTCCACATGTAACTATATTTGTATAATTGTATACAGTAGAGATGACAATAGAGTTTACGTTGACTTCGATGTAATAGAAACATGGATGACAGGATCAAACATCAAACATGAGGCTACCAAAAGCAACAGGAAAAAGAAGAGCAGTTAATGAAAAAATAAAGATTTGTCTACAGAGACAGACAATTGTGTGCCATTAATGCAAATAACTAAAGAAATACAGAGAACAGAGTACTTAACTAAACTATTCTAAAAGAATGAAATAAAAGAATAAAAGAATTAACTAAATATTCTATGGTAATCTTCCTCAATAGATGAGCTCAGTTAGGCTTCAAGTAACATGCCTCACCTTGAGAGAGTCAAACAGGCTTCCCACAAATACCAGGTGCTTCAATTTGTCTAAAGCTGAGCATGTTAGGACAATTATTCTCCGCATGCAATGTTCTGTCTGCTGTCCATGCAGACTAATGTCCATTTCCATGTATGACCTATAAGACATAAACACAGTGTCAACAAATTAAGGTGACTTACAAATGGGTCAAGGACAGAGAAGAGGTGCTTACTTGAAGGGGTGTTCAGTGTCTCTGAGCTGCAGGGCATTCAGCAATTTGCAGTAAATTCTTACAGAAATGGTGAAGCACATGATTGCCAGTGAAAGAGTGGAGAGCACAGTGATAATGCTGAGCTGGAAGAGAGAGATCAGACCCACTACCAGCCCAGTAAACACAATGCCTGTGCGCTCAGTGTCTTTCCAGTAGATTAGGTCCATTACTGAGGAGAGACACAGAAATAGAGGGAGAGACAGAAAAGTAGACTGTGTGAAGTAGCTTATCAGCAACATGGAATAGTGGTAACGCGAAATAAAACAATTGTCACTAATCTGTACCTCTATGCTAATTTAATAATATTATTTGTTGGCATCTAATGTCATCTTCATTCTTACCTATTAATTAATATAAAACCATTCCGCTAAAATAATAGATCGGCTTGTTAGAAGCAAAATCCTGCAGTGGACCATTGTGTGTACTGTGTGTAAACAGAGAAGCATGATATAAAATTAGTTATATTTTTGTGTGTAAACAGAGAAGCATGACATAAAATTAGAGTTATATTTTGGAGGGACAGAAATGGAAAATGAAAAATGTTATATGACAGTTATACTTTTGGACTTATACTTTTTCAAACCTCTCAATTAGTTGTAAATGAACAGGTGATCATCAAAAGTTTTCAATGTAGATTTTTGCCCAATCTCAATATTGATTGTTGTTCAGTGATGTTGAAATAATATCAGGAATGGTTTACAAGTTCTTTCGTTAGTGAGAGAGAAAATAGACATTATATAAATAAAGCATACAGCATTGTATCAGTCAGTGACATTCATGTCAGACCCTAAGACCTGAGTGACAGGCTGCAGCGGGCAGGCTATAAATATCTGCACGCTCCTGTAAGACACTGACTTGGCATACACCAGCTTGTTGTCTAAACAGGTGGCCAGACCAGCTTAATTCATGGTTCCAACTTTAGTCAGCACCCTCTAAAGCCACTCATCTCTGTCTGCAAGTCTGCACAGAAAAATCCCTATGAACCCTACGAACACAAAACAGTAACAAAAACATGATAAAACAATATCTCAGCCATCCAGGTAATAGTTTTGAGTTGACTAACTGATACTGATACTAAATGCATGCTTTAGTGGGTGTTCCATCACTGTTCAATTGCTAATGGCCAGCAACTTACTGCTACATCAAAATACTGCTACATTTAGCTTGTGTCTTTCAAAGTTCTTTGTCATATATTATTCTGTTTTAATATGCCACTTTAACGAGGACGTCAAATTGAATGAATGAACATATGTAGAAATAAGTGGTATTTCGTGTATCCAGAACAGTTCTTTAAAGGTTCTTCCCTGTACTGGTCATGGAGTGCCTCTGTGAGCTCTCTGTGATACCAACACAATTGATTCAACAATCTGTAGTTAATAAGACATTCAATAAACTTGTACGTTTGTGTTAATGTAGAAGAGATCAGGACTTGGAAACACTGATCTAGACTCAACCAGGAATCACAGTGACTATACAAACGTTCTAATGTGGAAGCATTCAGTCACTTTAAAAAGATCTTGCACTCAGCAGAACAAAACTAATAAACCAGCACACATCAGATTAGAAAGTTTAATCTGTTCCAGTGCCAGATTTATACAAAAGTTAAATTTAAACAAAACTGTCAAAAAAGTGGCTATCTTTTATGTCTCTGATAATGCTACTTAATATTTTGATTATATCGAATAGAAAAATAACTATATGCATTTCTATAAAAGCCCAGACTTTCGTTGAAATATACAAATCACACAATCAAAACAACTTGAACCAACAACATAATGTCCAAAAATACGGAGTCAACAACCCAGAACAATCTTTTCTTTAACCAAATTCCCTCAATGAAATGTAAGAATTATGTCAACCTTAGAAATCACAACACATTTATTGGCTTTTCAAAGTCCACCAGAACTAAAGCACTCCTTGAGACGGCAGCTTTGTCACTGAAAGAGATCCCACTCAGGATGCCCAGCTCCCAGTTCTCAGTATTTTAAAGATATCTCACCGTTACAGGCCATTCTGGTAGCTGCCGGAGGGTGAGCCCTCTCCTGCCTCTCTGTTGCTCTGCTCTGACCAGGCCCTAGGAGCAGTTGTTAGCCTGTCATTTTCTCTCAGCAATCCCATGTCCCTCAGGCAGGCCAAAAATAACATGCCCACACCCAACACCACCCAAAGTGGGAGGGATAGTCACAGATGGACACCAGAGGGAGACATAGAGCCAAACACCAAAAATAAATGTGCACATGCATCCTAGGCTGCTTGTTGATTTACAGTTTCCTCTGTTTATAATTGTTATCACCACTATGCTGGGACTAGCATGTACAGTATATATGTATGATGACATGGTGCATGGATACAGGCGTATAAACAAGGTTCCCACAATTAAAGAAATTATGGCAGCACATTCCCAGCAACAGAGCAAGAGTGCTTAAGCCAGTCTAAGACGGCTGCATAGTTTTGAAGGAAGAGCATGCTTCTTGTATTCAGCACAGTGAGGTTTTGACTTGAATGATTATCTCTACAGTATTTCAGTGTGGATGTTGTTGATAACACTTCCTCAGTCTGTATTGTGGCTGTGGTTACCAGGGGATCTGATACATGAATCTGAGCTGCACTGTTAACACAGATAACTATTTCAACTTACATTCCCTAACACTGCAGGCAAGTATGATCTTTCATACAGCACAATGTAACACATACAGCACATTATGTGGAGTTTACCTGACACTTTTGCAAACATTTGTTTTGTTCTTTGCTTAATTCACAATATGCAAATGCATTGTTTGTCATCAGTCATGTGTTATTTATTTATTTGTGTAGACTTAAAATCAATTTGCTGTCAGCAAATGTATTATAACATAAAGATCTTTAAATATTTCTAAGTGCTTCCTGTGACTGCATTACACTAATTGTCTATTATCATTCTTTTGGAGTCCAAATCATTACTACAAACATAAAGCATCAGGTAGACCTCATGTACAAGGGCACATATAGCTTGCACAGCTGTGTATTCAGGGCTGTATCATCTGAGTATTTACAATCAGCTCATATTGTAAGCATATTCTGTCCATTAAGACCATTTTTGCACTTAATCAAAGAGCTTAACATTTCTCTTATGTGACAGCGAGCACCTCTTCTGTAAAGAACAGCTGTTTTACCTTGTATATTATCTGTTTCACTGTGGGTCTGGTTGTCTGGCATCTCCTCCCCTTCTTCCATTGTCCCTGTGTCTTTTTCAGGAAAGTCTTCAATGCCTTGATTAAAAGACTCAGGGATCTCAGGGCAGTTCTCAGTTGGCTCTGGAAGTGACCCAATGGACTGATCCACCTCCTTTTCTTCAGTTGAGGCATGAGGGTTCCACTCCACAGTGGGGGAGTCCAGAGTCATAAGGGTTTCTGTAGCGTCTGTATGTTGCAGCAGGCTCATTCTTTCCCTACTACCAGTCCTGCATTGGCCTGAGTCTCTACGTGATGGGCACTCGCTCTCAGAGAAGGCAATGTAGGAGAATGTAAGCTCAAAGGAGTTCTGCCGGGGGGTCCCCCATGTGGAGGGACTGCTGAGACAACCATCATCATCTTCGGGGCCTTCCTCATCCTCAGACCACTCCCGTGCTGTTTGAAGCTCTGGAAAGTCTGAATCCTCATTACCACCTTAAAAGAAAAGAATATAAAAACATTTTAGACTCTTATTTTTGATAATAGTATAAACATGTTCTTTGTTCTCCAGTGTTATTAGTATTAACTAATAACACTGGAGAACAAAGCTTGTGCTACTGGAAGTAAAACATGTGAGTCACGTGGAATTGACTGTGTTGAATCCAAATCTGCACTCAGAACTTTCCTAACACCTCCAGATTTTAAATTATAGGCATAATATTGTTTTGTGACAATTTGGTATTTTGATACACATATAGCAAGACAATAACAGCTGTTTCTCACTAACCAGCAAGCTGTAAACTGAACTTGTAAACAAGATGCTCACAGCATACCAGCAGACAACATTCAACACTCACAAGCGCAAAAGCAAGTGCCTAAAGCACTTTTGAACAGTACATTATATTGCATCACAAGTAAATCATTTCTGTCTGCTACTTGGTTTAATTCATGTGTCGTACAGTAAATCCTGTGTGCTGAATTCAAATCTGGAGGCACATTTTGTCTATCACATCAAGATCTTAAGTTATATATGCAAAAATACTTCATATAAGGAAAGCTTGCCTTACAGGTGTGTGATGTTTCGAAAATGTATTTGTTGCAAGTGTTGGATGTTGTCTGCTGGTATGCTGTGAGCATCTTGTTTACAAGTTCAGTTTACAGCTTGCTGGTTAGTGAAAAACAGCTGTTATTGTGTTGCTGTGCAACAATACATGTATCAAAATACCAAATTGTCACAAAACAATATTATGCCTATAACTTAAAATCTGGATGGGGATTTTTTTTGTGATTCAGTGTAATAAATAACATAATAGTTGCTAAATAATAGTTACACATTTAGTAGCAATATTATTACAACATGAAAAAATGTGCCACATACTGTATATTACAAATGATTTCATGTGCTGCTTAGATAGCTAATCAGAGCTTAGAACCTGAATAACTAATCTAAGGTAACTAACTAATCTAAGTTCAAAGCAAATTCAGGCATATTTAATCTAATGAAGATAGGCCACAGGCAATTCAAAGAAAGGAAAAAAAATAAAAATGTTAGTATAAAACAGTTAAGTCAGTCTTCAGATAACATTTATAATTGAAATAATTATTAGGTTTTCATACAATAAAATAGCCTTACCATCTGTACATGGAGGAGTTGAGTCAGGTGTTGAAGAGACAGAACCAAATTCCTCTGAAACAGGAGTACAAAGACTGTTCACATGTACTCCAACAGCATGCAAATATTGCCTCATAATCCCAAGGGTCACACCAGCTTGTACCCATTTGAATGCAAAATTGGATTATGAAATGAAGTGGAACTGTGAAATATTATTGAAACAATAATATCTTTTTTTTGTCCTCTCGAGATCAAAACTGACTTTTCTCACAATGGTGAAATTGTGGTAAGAAAATATGGTAAAATTATTTTATTGAAGCCTACCTCTCTTTGACAGGGCATGTTACAACAGGAGAACTTGTACTTGAAGTGCAAAGTATAAAATGGACAAGCCTAGGAGATGACAGTTCACTTCATCATATTCTCTCAGGTGGCCATAACTGCATAGCTTCTTATGAACACATGACATTTCTTTCCACAGTCTGTATAATTATTATATAATGATGACAATAAATTACATAAATTCTAGTTAGCTTTAGTCTATTTGTGAAAACTATATAAAATACTATATAAAAAAGCAATTTGAATAATCAGTTTCATTTTAGTTTAACTATGTAAAAAAATATGTTTAAAAAGCCACAGTTCTATACACTGTATACATACAACTGAAAACTCTCAGCATACAGACAGTGTTGGTCACAGTAACTGTGACAGTGAAAGGTAGCGTGGAACCAACATATCACTAAAAACAAAAACACTGTCACCCCAGCCTATTATTAATGTTTTATTATTTACACTGAATTTTTCTCACAAATACACTTACTTTGACAGTCACATATAACCAGGTGGTGGGCCAGAGCAAAAACATGCACACACAGCTTTGCAACATCAGCACAACTCATATTTGGAGGAATATGCTTAAACAACCCACCTAAATTGACCAGAAAGCTGATAAGAAAAGACTGCCATGCCCTATGATGTCCAAAATACCTTATAGGCGGTGATGCAGATGAAGGGGGAGAGGTAAGGACGTGCTACTGGTGGAATAAACAAAGAAGCTACTCACTGCAATGTGAAAATCCAAGAACCTGACCCATTCTCCATCAAGACTCAGCTGTGTGCTACTCCGTTCGATGCCCCTCTCTCCCCTTTCTGGTTCCTTCACATTCTCTGGTCCTTCTCCCCCGACTTCTATCACACCGCCTCGCTCTTTCACTTGTTCCCTTGCTGTGTGTTCACCCTTCCCTTCCCTTCCCTTCCCTCTCATTTCAGCCCCTCCCAGATTGCCTTTCTCTCTCTCGCCCCCACAGGAAGAAGACAGAATAGCTGGCAGAGGCAAGATGGAGAGATATCTGGGTTGCACGCCTTCTTTATACCTTGAAACATTCCTGTTTTCAATGTATTCCTTCTTCATCAGTTTGTATTAGAATAGCACTGAGAAATAGAAATACATTAATACATTACAATGTAATAGAAACACAGAAGTACTGAAAGCATAGTGCAGAGAGCTTATTGTGCACATAAGCACTGACCACACAAGGTAGGTTTCAGGATGCTGTAGCATAGGCAAAATCCAGTTCTAAGCTCCACCGTGTAAAGCTACTCCAGCAAATTAGCTGCAGCCATGTGAACAGTTCATGATGATAGGGGACGCTGTAGATCTCTACAAATACAGTATAATACAGATTAATACCATAATATGTTCCTACCTATACACTGACTTAAAAGTAAGAGATTATAAGCAGGTAAATTTAAATGTACAATAAAGCTGCTAAAATATATGATATGATATAACATGTGATATGTGTGTGTGTTAGATAAATAGATCATGTGTTACATACTGTATATAATAGTTAGATTATGTGTTAGATATCTAATATATAATATTGTGTAGTGATCTAATAATCTGTACATATATATATATATGTATATATATATATATATATATATATATATATATATATATATATAATATATATATATATATATATTATGAGCATGCCAGGATTTTCACTAATAATATATCAGATATTAGATATATCAAATATTATTCACCCTGAACATATTGGGGGATACAACCCCCAATATACCCCCAATATGCACTTTTTTTGTGTTTTTTTTAGTGAAAAGCCTGGCATACTCATAATACAGAGACATGAACTAATCCAAGCTAATTACCGTAGAAGGGATTACTAAGAGTGTAAAACAGGTGGCAGGAGAACAGGGCACAGGTGTGACTGTGTTCATGTATGAGTACACAGAAATACCCTGATCAAGAACAGCTCTGTAAGACCAAGGACAGGACTAGGTAAGCTGAAGAGACACAACACCATAGCAGGGTACAGAACAATAGGGAGCAAATTTGGGCAATTGAAATTGATGTTGTGTGAAAAAACTGTAACCTAGGAAGGGACTTTAAGCCGAGGTGAGTCACTGGACTTAAGAGGTTAAGGAGAAGAGGGACCAGCAGTAGGATTAGGTAAAGGATCTTTGTTATGAGCATGGCCAGACGGGCCAGCACTGTGGAGGTACCGTCCTTTATCCGTCAGCTGGTAAAGGAAACAGAAAAGATGGTTGCATTCTTCTTCAAGGGAGGGCAGAAGGACAGGGACTCTAACTTTGACTCTGCGGATGATAAAGACGATCTGGAGGAGATACCTAGTCCATACCTGGAGAGACCAATAATGCAGAAAGAAACAGCAGAGGGGGATTCTAAATGGGGTGTCTGTTATGCCATGGCCAGCATGCAGGGGTGGCGTGCCAAAATGGAGGATGCCCACACCTGCATGCCTGAGATGACGGACAGGCTTCCTGGATGGAGTTATTTTGCCGTGTTTGATGGACATGCAGGGAATACAGTGTCACAGTATTGCTCAACACATCTCCTAGATCACATCCTTGCTACAGGTATACAGAATATCATATTTGCAATTGTCATAATTCATTATATTAATATATATAGAATAACTGATAGTAACTTAAAGTTGAATTAACAGCAACTATTATGCTGTTATTTGCATTATGGTAACCACTACAAGTCTCCAAAATGATTAGAACATAACTGTTGCACAAATCATAGCTCACTTTGGCATGGAGTAAGCAAGAACTTTGGAATATCTGTGTTTCAGTTTAAAAAGATGAATCAACAGAAATACTTTCATTTGAATTTGTGTCTGTGATGGAGGATTTTTGGGCGATTCTCTAGTGAAGAACTACTTTTAAAAAGGTATTTAAAAACTGTTCCATTGATAATATTAAAAACTTTTTGTCTAACAGGTTGTATAACTGCTGAGGAAAAAGTAGGGCAAGTGAAGGAGGGTATCCGTGATGGCTTCTTAGACATCGACCGTCACATGCACAGCCTGGCCCAGAGTAATGACTGGGAGCACAGCGGTTCCACAGCAACTGCTGTAATAATCTCCCCACAGAACATCTACTTTATCAACTGCGGAGACTCTCGAACCTTCCTGTGTCGTGATGGCCAGGTGGTTTTCTACACTGAGGACCACAAGCCTTGCAACCCACGCGAGAAAGAACGTATCCAGAACGCCGGGGGCTCAGTCACGTTGCAAAGAGTTAATGGCTCCCTAGCAGTCTCGCGCGCCCTAGGAGACTTCAGCTTTAAGGAGGTAGAGTGGAGGACACAAACAGAGCAGCTGGTGTCCCCTGAGCCAGAGGTATATGAACTAGAGCGCTCTCCTAGAGATGAGTTCCTGATTGTGGCTTGTGATGGAGTCTGGGACGCTATCAGCAATGAAGAGCTTTGTGCGTTTGTGCGCAACCGTCTACAAGTCTGCAATGACCTAAGGGAGGTCTGCATCCAGGTCATTGATCTCTGTCTTTATAAGGTTAGCACACTACCAATCACTAGGCTCTAAAGTAGTAGTAGTAGTAGTAGTAGTAGTAGTAGTAGTAGAAAAAGGAGATGAAAATCAACAAATCCATGTCAAATTATTTCTTGAAGGTTAATATACTTTAATTTCATTCAGATCAGTTTTTATTTCTAAATTTGTGGTTCAGGTGCAAGCATTGGTGCTTTTGAAAACCTTTAGGATAAAATGTGTGTATTTTCATATAGTGTGACATTTTTTATATCACATGCTGACACAAGGAAGATTAGAGCAGAACATAATAGGTACACCATGACCTGTTCCCAAAGAAGATACTCGTGTTCTGTAAATAGAGGGATTATGTAAAGGGAGGAGTGAGACAGATGGGATTAAGATAGTAACTGTCTCATTCTAAACTCAATGCTCTGACAGACATTTTCCTAAACCAGGTTTCCATAAACAAAATAATCCACTGTGTGTAAAATACCTTCCTCACTTTCAGGGAAGCCTTGACAACATGAGTATAATCATCATTTGCTTCAGTGGTGCCCCCCAAGTGAATCCTGACTCTTTGCAACGGGAGACTGAACTAGAACAACAACTCGATCTCAAAGTAGAAGGTAATTTAACAGAACTCTTGATACTCTACATCAGTGGTCCCCCATTTATCTTTCCCTGAGGGCCAAATTATGTAAAGCAATTCAGGTGCCAACAAATCCACGTCATATCTCACCCCCCACCCCACACCACGGTCAAAAAAGAGAGTTAGTCGAGTCTCCACCCGACCCCGGCCATTGGCTTTCTTTCTCCTATCTGAGCTATTTGACGTGCCTACTATTGTTTTCTGTCTTATAGATAACAGAAGAATAAATGACGAAAAAATGTGAACAGTTATTAATATTTTTTTATATTAACATGATTAATAAATGATAGTATTATTTATTTATTTTTTGTTTTAGCTTTATGTAGTATAAAAGTGTTGAAACTGTAGACATAACTATTAGAAATAGTACGCTTGCAGAATTTTTATTTTATTATATAAAATTAGCAGCTTGTCTGTTTACGTTTGTTGCCACTGTGACATGAGGGACCAGATATATCGCTTGCTCGGGCCGGATTTGGCCCGCGGGCCACCATTTGGGGTCCACTGCTCTACATCCTTAAAAATATTATATCATTGCTTTTACATGCCATTAATTTTAACTGCTTTAATATCTGGTCCATCAATCTTTAACAGAGATAATTAAAGTGATCAGGTCGAAAGGTGAGGAACTAGATCTTTTGTATGTAATGAAGTTCCTTGCAACAGAGGACATCCCAGGGCTTCCTCCAGGAGGCGGTATCACAAGCAAGTGAGTGTAAGATTGTCCTGTACTGTATGTATCATACAGGGAGTGCCTGTCTTATACCTAAATCAGAGAATAATTTTTAACTGCTACTTTCTTGTTTGCAGGAGAGATTGCATAATTGCTGCATACCAGAAATATGCTGGGGCATTCCAAACTTCTGAGTCTATGGTATGATTTGAACAGGTATTTTTGGACTCAGTAATCAGTTTCAAAAGTGGATTTTGTCATTCATGTATTTTAATTTACAGGAAAAACAATGTTGAATAAGCGTTTTAAATGCTTTTTAAAATCATTTTAGGATAATGGTGGCTCAGAGGATTCAAACTAGTGGTTGCCTTCAGACAAAAAATAAACCTTCAATTTCTATATTTTAAACAACAACACATTTACATCATGGAATTATGATCAAGGAGAACAAAAATATGATCAAGGAGAACAAATTACATACTTGGATACTGTGAAAAGACAGCTTATGAAATGATGACAAT
The DNA here is from genome assembly GCA_032718565.1 of Distichodus sexfasciatus. Lineage (NCBI taxonomy): Eukaryota > Metazoa > Chordata > Actinopteri > Characiformes > Distichodontidae > Distichodus > Distichodus sexfasciatus. Next base: position 371,648 of record JAVGVS010000266.1, read on the forward strand.
AAATACAGTTGTTGCAGTGTTGAAATAGTCAGCTGGTTATTGATAGTTTTTCATAACACTGGAAGTCAAACAGTGCCTATACACTGTCACACCTCAAAACAATATTGTACATAGTGATAATTCTTTCCTCAATTAAAAATTTAATACAATTTATACGAAAAGACAATTTACAAGAAATATATAAAAAGATTAACTAAAATGTTGTTAGCCTAATAAGCAAGCTACAGTTAATATACAATATTAAATAATTAACTACAATGAATATACTGATGAAAATATAGAATAAAATATCATTAAAAATAATATTAATATAAAAATCCTTTAAAGAGCATCAAACAGCAATTGATAAACCTTTCAGGTTAATTGCTAATGGAGTCATGTTGGAGTGTGTCTAAAGACTAGTTCACAAAATGCAAATGAGCTGAGAACCACTTCTTATGGATACCAACGTTAACTGTTCTACAAAATGTTTTGACAGTTTTGTAGTGTGTCCGTTAACACCATTTTGGATGTGTTTGATTTTTGACATTTTTAAATCCTGTTACATGCATCGTAATATCATACAAAACTATGTGTAGCAATTGCTCAGAATGTCTGCGTGTATATTTTTTTCCTTTAATAAAAATATTGATTAAAAAAACTGACTACATGATAAGGTATTTAGTTTTTATTTAATTTATGTAATTAGACTTTCAATTCTAGTTCCACTGTCAGCATGTGGAAAAGGCAACCTAACTTGGTCCCATTCATACATGACAGCAATCTTTTCTTATCAGAGATTGTGTATCTCATGACTAGGACTAATCTATCTGACTTTTGGAAGTGTATTTGTGCATAGGTGAGCCACAAATACAGTTAACAGTATGAACAGAATGTGTTACTTAAGTGTGACATTCATACCACATCTTTTCTAATTGCTCCATCCACATATTTGGTGACCCAGGCATTCATTTACAGTGAAGTGAGCATCGCACCTCTTAAAATAGAAAAGAAAGTAAAGAAAAAACAAGTAAAAAAGAAGAGTTAACTGTGAGCCCAGAGACACTGAGCTCAGGAGAAGCACATACACAACAGAGGAAAATTAGGGATTTTGTCGTGGTAAGCCCTGATATTTACAGCAATTTTGTATTTTATTGCAGAGGAAAAAGTTATTTCAATTAAACATTTGAATAAAATTAGCTAAATTGAATTGCTGTAATTTTACGAATTATATATTTTTTATTGACTAAACATTCTATTAATAGCTTTTACATTCTGTCCCTTGGTCAACTTTTAAACTTTTTAACAGGTGTCTCTCATTTAGGTGACTCATTACTCTTTAGATATAGGGTGCTTGCAAATTCCTGCTGAATCCAGTTTTCACAGGTAAGGTGTTAAAAACTTGCACTGTTCAGCTGATTTCCAATTTAGTTGGAATATGTCTTTGCGGTAGTTTGGACACTCCTTAAAGTGCATCCATGCTATTTTAAGTCAATTGTTTTTATGTCCCAGTAAGACAAAATGCCTTTGAAGGTAGAGGGTCACCCAGGCTATGGCAGCCTCGTAGGCTCGGGACCAGGTCTGGTAAATATTCCTAGGGGTTATGAGACAGCGCCTCTATTCATCATGGAAGACTATCTAAACACATGGAAGCCCTTGACCAGAGAAGAGCTGATGTTGACTGCTGAGGGACCAGGCTGGAAAAGGTTTCGCTCTCTCCTTATCCTGTTCTTCTGGCTGGGATTGCTGACTATGCTAGCAGCTGCAATTGTTGTGATTGTGCAGAGCCCCCAGCCTGTGGCCACCCCACTGCGCTGGTGGCAGAAGGAGCTCTTCTTCCAGCTTCAGCCAGCCCTGTACCTGGACAGAGAGAGCACAGGATCAGGTGCTATATGCAGTGAGTAGAGTACATTTGTTAATTAACTGTAATAATTTTCCTTTATTGTAAACCAGTCCTTCTACATTAATAACATCAGTTTGTCTGTCTTCTTCCTTTATCTGGACTTTTAACCTTGTTGATATGCTATTTGATTGAACTGAAATTATTTTTATGTTCTTCAAACCAAAAATATTTACTGTGTTTTCTGAACTAGAGGTATCTGAAACACTGCAATACTTCAAGCACCTAGGCATTGGAGTGTTGATCTTAAAGGAGTTATACAGGCATGATGTCTCACCACTCAATCTGACTGACATTCACATTCAGCTGGGAACTTCAGAACAATTCCACCAGTTCATCGCACATAGTCAAGAAACAGGTAGAATGAGGAGCTTTTGATTTGTATAGTCACTGCATTTTTCTGAGAGAAATAGACATAAAAGAGAAAAAAATGAACAATAATAGACAGCAAACTGTTCAGCCAAATGTCTATTAGATACATTTTTATGTAATGATAACACTACCATATCAACAAGTTACTTTAGTATTAATGTTACAGATGTAAATCCCATATTGGCAATTGGCTAATAGTATTTCAGAGAAGCACAATTCATTATTAATAGATATACTGTATGTGTAATACAGGTGTGAAAGTTATTCTGGACCTCTGTGAGTTCAGTAATGAGCTCCCAGTAACTGAGATTCTACCAGGTGCTTCCCCCTATGACCAGGTAAAACAAACACAAATTAAATGAAATTTGCCCACTTGAATCCAGCATTACGATAGTTAAAAATAAAGAACTGAATTGATAAGTGAATTAAAGTGAATGATTATTTATCAATGTGAACACACCATAACAAAGCACATAGTGCACCACAACAAAATGTGACCTCTGCATTTGAGCCATCTGTGAAGGAGCAGTGGGCAGTGATACCTCAGTGGTACCCTGACCAGTCCAAGACTTGAACCAACAACTCTCAGACCAACTTCCTAACTATTATGCTACCAATGTGTGTCCCTGTGCAAAATAATGAATCTGCATTTAGTCTACATAAAACAAATAAATTACATCTTATAATTATGTCAATTTGGTCATTGCCATGATCTCTCTTATCACATAATAATGGATGTGGTTGATTTCATGGAAAGTATTCTGTTGATCTATGATGCACCTTCTCTTTAGAGTTCACTACAGTACTGGCTTGAGCAGGGGGTGTCAGGATTTAGAACGTGTGACATAGACCCAGTGTTCTCAAAGAAGGTGAAGTTGCTATGGTGATGTAACACATTTTTGAACATATTGGGTTTTACACTCACAGTAATGTAAAATAATACATCTGTTAACAAACAGAATATGTATTATCTAATTCTTCAATTATTTAGACAAGAATTTCATTTCAGAATTTCAATTCCATGAAAAAATACAAGACTGTAATTTACATCAACAAAGAATAAAGGTTGATTATGACTTTCAGACATTGGCAGACTGGAAACAACTGTTAAAAAATTACAGCACAGAAGGCAATGAAAGGTATTTAGGCTAGTATGTTTCTATTTTTCTTGCTTAAGTATTTGATAAATGATACAGGGCATATTCTGTGTGACCACAGAAATGTCCATAAATGAGTAAGCAAATTATTTCATAGGATTTTGATGGTGAGGCAAACAAGTGATTCTTCACCATCAGTTAACATGTCCCGGGTAGCTGTGAACAGTTCACTAGTGGACTTGATCTCCAGATCTCTGCTACCACCATTTCCTCATCCATTATCTGTTGCTGAGGTTGTTGAAGTTATTGATACCAAGCTGAGGACACTGCAGGGGGACTGGCAAAGTTGGACAGTAAGTGGATTTATTTTTCACAAAATATAAATTTTCTGTGAAGACCTTTGACAAACCATGTTCCTGCATGTTCAAACCATATAGACCAACTATCTAAGTGAATGCTGATCTAGTGAAATTTTACTGCAGCATTTTAAAATAACAATCCTTTAAATATGATATCTCAGTCCATACTCCTCTTTATATAGTGTTTTTCTAATGACTTCGTAAACATATGAACGGTTTTGTCTTATCACTGCAGAAAAAAAGCAAAATGTAACAACTAATGACTGTTAATAATTTCTAATGTTGTAGTAGTGTTGTATATTATATTAGTGAAGTACAATCACTCAAGTACTATATAACACTGATTCCAGATGTATAATGTATATGTATTAACATAGTAAAATCAAAAAATTTTGGTGATCAATAGCACTGGCATGTAATGCAGTCCCTCACGGAAACATGTTGTTTTCAGCTGGATGGGAGAGTTCCATGGGAGCTGCATAAAGTTATAATGGTTCTCATAATGACTCTGCCTGGGACTCCTGTTATCACATATGGTAATGAAAACCACCAAACTCTGGTAAGCACAGAGCCATAACCTGCTGTCTCTGATAACAATAATAATAATAATAATAATAATAATAATAATAATAATAATAATAATAGCCAATAAAACTTAATCTGTATTTCTTGCATGTAGAATTCTTTAGTATACCTATATTTGCCTGAGAAAATCAAGGTGCATTACAAAAGGAGAGAAAGATTCATGCTTAGTATTTAGTAGTGTATTCAGTGGGTGTGATTACCCAGGACCACATATGGTGTTATCCCTTATTGTTCTTAGCTTTCATGGATAGCCTCCTACTGAACACACTCTCTTTTTTGCGCTCTTTCTCAGAATCTGTATGAGGATAGGAGCTCCATGGCACTCTTACAGTCTCTAAGCCACACACGTTCTCGTGAAGAAGCTCTTCTCTATGGTAGCTTCACTTTTCTGCCATTCAACAAAACATCACTCAACACCGACCACTTCAACTCAACAGTTGCGCCCCCGCTGGCCTTTTTGCGCTCGTGGGGGTGTGTATGCTTCTTGGTGCTGTTGAACTTGGGTTCAGAACCACAGTCTCTGGACAGTAACTGGGTCCTCAGACTACCTGAAGAGGGAGTATTTGTGACTAGCACAGGCCTTGACCGACTTGGCTCTGTGCCTTTACAGTCCATAAAGCTCCAGCCACGTGAAGGCATTGTCATTAAATTGATTGGAGTGGGCAAACATTTCTGAGAACTGTTTTGTCCATATTAGACGTACACATCAATAAAAGATGCATAAAATTGAGATTTTTAGGAAATGTACAAATCAAATGGTTAGAGGAGATTTCTTGTTGAATTTGTCTTGTTTGTAGTTTTTTGTGTATGTTTTAATGTCTACTTAAGAAAATAAGATTTTTGATTAATCGGAGAATCCTCTAAATCACAGCTGCACTTTGTGCTTTAACAGGCAGAACATAAGTGCAACCTGTGATGCTTCCCTGAAAATAAGCTTTGTTTATATTTATAGCATTTAGCAGATGCTCTTATCCAGGGCGACTTCCATTTTTAAATGTCAGGGACAGTCTACCTGACCTAACTTGGGGTTAAGGGTCTTGCTCAGGGACCCAATGATGGTAATGCCAGAGCTCAATGCCTGACCTCTTGGCCCAGAGGCGAGTGTCCTAAAGACTAGGTGTTTTCCACCTTTGATAACTATAAAGCACCTATGAACTAGCACTGTATTAATGCTTCTACTTATGTACAGTGTATCTGTGTTTCTTTACAGTGTATTTAAAAAAAAATTCTCTTATCAACTTTTGTTGAGTAACCACATGAGGGCACTGTTATAACACCATACCAGAATATTTTAATATATTTAATGCTTTAATAATAAATGAATGAATTTTGCAGAGTCAACATTGCTAATGTCAACTTGGGTATGTGCTATTTCATATTTGCAAATGCTTAATGGTAGAAGTAAATGAGCAGAAAAGGTAAAGGAATTGTGTGGTTCACATCCCACAGTAAAGCTTTTATTCTATTTTCAAAGTCATACCTTATCATTTTTGAATTCCCTTAGCAGTTAATGCACCACAAAGAGGAGTTGTACATTTTACAATCTACACTCATGAAGACATTTTTGATTACTAGGCTTAATGCATATGGCTTGTGTATGCCAAAGCTATTAATTAATTACACAGTCAGACTGTGTAAGTATATATCTGTACAAAGCACATTTGCTCAAAATCTTGATAATGACTGCATCAAACTGCTACTTTTCAATGCACAATGAATTAAGATCCAATCTCTGTGCATAAAACTAAAGTGCAAAGTTTCAGTTCTCTAAACTATTTCCGTGTTATTCGACTAGAGGAAACCTAAAGTAATCTTCAGTCTGCTCATTGTGGAATATTCACACTTTTGTGTGTGTTAGCAAGTTCTAATCTCTGCACTATAGTTGTCAAAAGCCATGACATATCTGCTTAATGGAACAAAGATGTATGTGGTACTTTCTGAAATTACAAACCCCATATTTATTACTAGACATTTTGGAGAGTGTTAGAATGTGTGAGCAACAAATTTTTCCTTCGAAAAGAGCCCTATAAACAGAAGTGTTGGATCAAGATGTCCAAGATGTTGAATCAACACTCCTGCTGGTGCCAGGTAAAAATAGTGATCAAGTTCTTTTAGTCAAATATTTTGAATGTCTGCCTGCAAACTTATTCATACAAACACTGATTAGTGGAAAAAAAGTTGACATATAGTCAGGGAGAGTATATCCACATTGGTACAGCGCCTGTTCTGGTTGTTGAGTCAGAAATGATTATTTTGTTTAAGTGTATTCGAAGTTAATCAGTGCAGTTTACTGGAACAACAGTATTTGCTAAGGATTTCATTTACCACACTTATTTAGTAGACAATCCATATTATAAGTTAATGCTCCCCATAATATACAACAGCCTCCCCTAGGCTTACGCTTATTTGGGCTTTATTTTAAATAAAATATGCAGACACTGCAGCAAAATTTCAAACACCAGATAACTCCTGCATCTAAGTCAGGCCTATGCAGGCTGTTGAAAAAAGCAGACAAGTTCATTGTACTGTAAGTGAGTTGGAAAAAGGGATGATGACTAAATAAGGGTAGACACACCAAACCAAATGCTGCAATGAGATGCTTCATAGCACTTCCTGCTGAGTGACTTGAACTTCATCTGCCGCAGATGTGCAAAGATATGATGAACATCTTTGTGTTGAAAACAAGGGCTGCGGTTTCATGCGTGGCATGGCAACTATCTAGTAATATCTAGCAAGTAGCATAACTGGGAAAATTAGTAACAAAGGTGTACGTTATCTCCCACTATCGCTTTTAGTTTATATTTCACATTCTGATGAACGGGGTTAAAGGATGGCGTATAAACTGTAACAGACACAAATTATGCTAATGTAAAATATATTACGCAGGTAAACTGAGTTATACTACCGTCAGATTCGTTAAAGCTGCGATAATATGCTGCAACTGAGGCTAATATCCCAAGAATGGAACTTAGCAAATATCTATGACTGTACTGCGATCGTTCCCCTCCCTTCTTTTCCGCATTCAACCACACGAGGGTAGTTATTACATCCAGACACACGAGACAAAGCTTACACTTAAAAAAACTTAACTTGTTGTTTCCGATTCAAGTATTAATCTGATTTCGCAACACTCTTGTAAGAAGGTTAGCGTGACTTTTAAGGTGATTGGCGAGTTTTTGGACTCGGTCGGTGCGCTATGGAGTTCCACTCATTCTACGTGGAAGAGACATGACTACAGAAAATACGAGCAGAATGAGTGAGATAATTTCTTTGGAGTTTTTCAACGGATAAGGAAATTGTAAACAGATGTTTGTACTGGTCCTTGACGAAGGATAGTTTATCAGCATAAAGCTGTTGTTTCGCAACGGAGACCGAGGTATGGAAATCCCAGTGACAGGTGCGTTCTTTAAGCAGCTACATTTTCCGCTCTTCGCGTAAACCAAGATCTAAATGCCAATAAAATATATTCAACGTAATATACTAAGTAATAAAATTCCAATGTACGAAGTCGTCCAATCTGAAATTAGTCGTTGTAAGATATGAGGGTTCATTCCCAGAGACGGAGAACTCACTTGAGACCTAAAGTTTCAAATGTGAAAAACATGTGGTTTATTTCCATATATTAACAATATACTTAAAAAAATCCATATGCTATTATAAACTGTGAAATATATTGTGTATTTTGCAACACGCTTCCAAATATTTATGTTGCATAGGTACAAAATGATCCAAACAGGAAGAAAATAGTTTTCATCCTAATACTGTATGTTCTTCTGGAAAGTTAAAGTACTTAAAATAAGTATGGAGCTGTAATGCTGAAAAATTTAACTTTTGTACAATTTTTTTTCACAGTCTTAATTTGAATGTGGTAAAGAAACAGACTGTTGGTTTAACGGACTACAGCTACAGCTACTATATCTGCTGCTGGGATAAGAGAAAACTCAAACCAAATATGCACCCTAACAAAACCTGCGAGAACAACACCCTCATCTATGTGCATGAGAACCCAGGGAACTTGGTGGTGAGCGCTATTATGTCTCTTGCTGGTGTCATGGGGAACCTTCTAGCTCTGGCTATCCTTGGATTCCACCAAAAAGAACGTCGAACCAAATCCTCTGTATTCTGCATCTTGGTGACAGGGCTGGCTGTGACCGATCTGGCTGGGACATGCTTGCTCAGCCCTCCGGTGTTTGTGTGCTACGCCCTTGGAACCTCTCTGGTGGGACTGACTGGAGACATGAGGCTCTGTGGGCTATTTGCCTTTGCCATGACATTCTTTGGTCTTGCGTCCATGTTGATCCTGTGTGCAATGGCTGTGGAGCGCTGCTTGGCCATCAGTCACCCATATTTTTACTCCAAACATGTGCGCCGCAGTTTTGCAAAGGCCATGCTTGTGCTCATCTACCTCTTTACGTGTGCATTTTGTCTCCTGCCCTTTTTCGGCTTTGGACGCCACAAGCAGTACTGCCCTGGAACTTGGTGCTTCATCCGAATGGAGGCAGAGGGTGAAAGTGTGGAGGAGGGGCGCCTTACACTGTCCTTTTCATTGTCCTATGCACTGCTAATGTCTCTGCTCATCGTTGTGGTCTTCCTGTGCAATGGCTCTGTCATCGTCAGCCTATGCCGTATGCATCGCAGCCAGATGACACGACGTGGTTCTGTGGTCTCGGCCAGCCGGAAAAGGCGACTTAGCTCCTGGTTTGGCCAGGGTGAGGAGGAGATCGACCATCTAGCCCTGTTGGCCTCTATGACTGTAATCTTTGTTATATGTTCCCTGCCTCTCACTGTGAGTACACCAACAAATCTTGTCAAATCCTGGGCTAATACAGATTAAATATAGAAAGAATAGAAAATTAATTATATTAACTTTAATTAAATGCAGTGTTCTGTTATAGCAACTTTTCCTGTATATCTAGCCTCAAAATTAACATTAATGAAAGCCAATATTGCTTGAAAACAAGTCTATTTGGAATGCAGTGTCTCTGAATATTATCAAATGTGAAATATCATTTAGGTCATCTTCTGTATCAGTTGCATTTGTGGACTGCACTGTGTAGATATTTCAAATGACTTTTTTATACAAAGCCGTTTTTGAGGGTTTTAAAAGTACAAGCTAGAGGCCACTAGGGCTGGGTATTGTTGCTGATTCCTGAATCGATTCGATTCCCATTCACAAGGTCATGATCCGATTCAATTCTCGATTCGATTCTATATTGATTTATTTAGAGATTTCTTTGCGTGAATACTAGTTTTGCTTGGTTATAAAATAACTTGTTTTAAAACCGAAGTGCTGCCAAACATCGGCCTTTAGGCCAGACGGTGATTTGAGCGGAGCAGCTTCAGCCATGGCTCTATTTGGTTTCGGTTTCACCGGTCTCACGTTTTTATAGCTCTCCTTGCGCGGTCACGAGAAGTAGTGCATAGCCGCAGGAAAAGATTGATCCACGAATTTTTGAATCCATATCGTATTTTTCGAATGAGAATAGATATTCGAGAATCGATTTTTTGAACCCAGCCCTAGAGGCCACAGTGTTGACTATGCATGGGCTGGTACGAAATTCTGATGGTAAAATAATCTTAAATAAAGAGAGGTAAGAATGCACATTCACAATAAGTTGCTGGCTAGGAAAATCGATAAACCTAAAAGATTAATAGCCGCACACTTCCATTTCTTTCTACTTAATTTCCTTGAACCTTGACGAAGCCCTTGGGGCCAGAATGTCAGAAATAAAGTAAATTCACGTGGAGTGTGTGGCTATTAATCTTTATTTTAAGGTATGATAATCTTAAGCAAAAATATCACAATATCACAGTATTGCGCGTACAGCTCTGAAATTTATGTAAAAATGTTTAGGTAAAGAACAACAATTTCTTTCCATTGAACATAATTTCTGTTATTTTTACACAATGTAGAATATTTTGAAGTTTAGTCACTGTAGATAATTAAATAATAAATAATTGAAATATTTTAAATAAAATTAACATAAATACTTGTACTTTCCAAGTAAAATAAAAACTTTCTAAACATTTCTAATTTAGTCCAAATTAAGGTGCTGCAGACATTGTAGAAGCACAGACTACAGCTGTGACTACTACTAAAAATAATGTTAAATAATTATCTAGTTACACATACATACAGAACGGAATGGAGGAGCGAACATGTGAGCGAGTGTCTGCTTGTTTTGATGCCTTTATACTTAACATGCCGGTAAACATTTATTATGGACAAAAAGTCAACATTTATTGTGGAGAAAAAGGCGTTTTTTTAACGGCATTGACTTAATTGACTGAACAAGGCAAAGAAGGGTCTACGCTTCACACCACATGGGCGTTAAAAAACAGCACATACCACGGTTTTGAAACAGTGACTTTATTAAATCATGGTATACCGGCCCATGTCTAATGTTGACCAAGAGCTGTATGAAAAAACTTCCATGCATTTCACCATTCAGCACTTGTGTCATACAACACATTTGACCAAAAGAACATTGATTTTACTCTGTGTTACAGATGTGTCACAACCTTGTGACTAGGGTGGTCACTCAGTCCATCTTACATAGGCCACTTTTAGTTTTATAAACTACTTTAAAATCGAAAGGCCAGTCTTATCAGCAAAAGGGTCAGTGTGGAAACACGTTTTTGGGACAACCTTTAGCAACCTTCCGTTGCTTTGACTTTTTAGCTTTTTTCAGATAAACAATGGTGACACATGCTTAATGATAAATCATGCTCTGAAAGGTCTAACCACTTGTTAGGCTGTATTGCTCAGTCCTGTCTTCTACTCACAAAGTCTGTCTTAGGTCTGACTATTCAAAAGGGCTGAATAAGTCCAGTTCTTCTTCATGAGTCCAGGTGGCAGTTGCAAGTCATTATTTACAAATTCTTGTGTTTCTGGAATGCATCCTTGATGTCAGGTATACTTCTGTGTAATATCTTCTATATTGCAGTTTACTCTGCCAAATAGTTTTCATAATTGATGTAGCATGGAATGATTCTTGTATTTAAAGAACAAGAAAGGAACATGTTCTAGAATTTTATAATGAAAGAAACAGCTTTGAGAACTAGCACATTGATTTTTGAAAAAACTGCTGGTTTCACTAAGCCACTGTGCTCTAGTTTACTTAATTTTTATCTTCTTACAGCATAGACAGCTTTATGAAGGTTTATGAAAGTTGTTTATTGGGTTCTGCTGATGTTTAAGCTACTGTTTCTGTAGGTCAGACCATAGATGAGAGTCAAGGACAATTTAAGAATAATTTCACTCGCTAGAGCATGCTCCACTTGTGTTTCACACGGACGCTTAATAGTGACGCGTAATGTTTAAGACCTGATCCCTCTGTATGTGAAAGTATTTGTAATTTCATGCACAAAAACAGAAGTTAATGCGCAAAAGTGTATATATAAATTGCATTGTTCAAGATGTAGACACGCTGTGTTTGTGAGCACTCGCGACTCTCATGTGGAACGCCATTACTCGCTAAAACGTTCAGTCAGATCTTCCCCTTTACAACAGACAAAACTCTTATTTTAGCTGATAACTAACAACATCCAGTGTTACACTCACAATACAGCCATTTTCTGTGCATTGTTACATGGCTCTGATTCGCACACAAGTGATTTCGCATGGAAATGTAGTTCTCTTACAGAAAGGCCAAAAGCAGCTATATTTATAGGCTCTATTATATTCTCATGGATACCAAATGTTTCTGCCTGGCACTAACCTTATTTTTCTTTATAGTACTGAGCCATAGAATGTCTCTGCAAAATAAAAACTTTGCAAGCCAATAAAACAGACACTGTTCTTACTATTTCTAGTAGTTTTATCTACAGTTTCAGCACAAGTAAAATTTCCACAGGCCCAGGTTGATTTTTATCAGAAATGGGCTGATTTCAAGACTGTGTCAGCATTTATGCATCAAACTATGACAAATTTGAGGATTGCAGGACATCCTGAATACAACAGTATAAGGCATGTGTGGCTAATTTCTACACACACACTCTATAATAAGCCTAAAATCAAATTCTCTTTGGGATAAAAAGGAACACACAGGAATAAAAGCCAGTTGTTTGTTCCTTTTCAGAATTTATCTGATTGCTCGATTTATCGCTGGAAAAAATTGATAGATACTCAATTACAAAATAATAGATAGCTGCAGCACTAGTAATTTTTTGTCATCTCTGCGATGTACACTTATACTGTGTGAAAGATGATGCACCTTTAGTTTTAGCAGTATACAAAAAGACAGATTGAATTAAAAATATATAAATATACTATATAAATATCAGTTATAAGCAAGACTAAAATATGCAATAGGTATTCTTCTTCTTCCTCTTTCGGCTTTTCCCTTCAGGGGTCGCCACAGCGAATCATCTGTCTCCATTTAGTCCTATCCTTTGCATCCTCTACCCTCACACCAACTAACTTTGTGTCCTCTTTCACCACATCCATAAATCTCCTTTTTGGTCTTCCTCTCAGCCTCCTGCCTGGTGGCTCCAACCTCAGCATCCTTCTACCTATGTACTCATTGTCTCTCCTCTGGACATGTCCAAACCATCTCAGTGTGGCCTCTCTGACTTTATCTCCAAAACATCAAAAGTAGGAAATCAAACAACAAAGTGGAAAATTAACTCGTCATGCAGCACCCAGGACTAAATGCAGAGGGATTGGGTGATTTGTAACTAAAGGTGTTGAAATTAATCGAATAATCGATGCATCGTGATGCAGAGGTGGACGATTCTCCATCGATGCAATGGCAGACCATAATCAATTATAACGGAGGTTTTCAACCGGCAGTCTGGTAATAGTCTGCGGTGGCATTGCAGGTGGTCTTTGACATGCAATCCACTTTCACCACTGAAATCAGTTTTAAAAAATTATTCCTTTAATGCAAATATCTAAAAAGTAATAAAAAATGTACTCTGAGTCTGAGTGGTTGTGCCTGGGACAGAAGCAGTTGAAAACCCCTGAATTATTGCACGTGATTTTCTGGCTATGGCACTGAAATTCCAGTTAAAAAGAACATCCCGGTAGCAACTATGGCTGTCTAATCTGTGTGCAAGTTATGTAGAAAAAATGATGGCATGCATTGTGATGAATTGAGATATCATATCAAATCGAATGACTGACAAAATAATCATAATCGAATCGAATCATAAGACCAGTAAAGGTTCACACCTCTATTTGAAACTGTCTGCCTCTCTCTCTGTACCTGATTTTCCAGTTAGGACAGTTTAGCTGCTTGGAAATGGCCAACATGTCTGTACTACTACTGTTATTGTTCCTGTGATAATTAGACTCTATAAGAAAAGAGAGTGGGAGAATAAGAGAGAGGACAAGAGACTGGGGAAATCACTAACAACGACAATAGAACTGGTCTTGTTTGCACAGAAGGTCTCACCAAAGTAATTGACATGCACTAAAAACACATATTTCTGATTATATAAAAAATCTGATTATATACTGTATTAAGAGGGGAAATGCTAATTTCACTAATAACAAGTACTAATAACAGTACTGTTGCACATGCTGGATACTTGGCCATATTCAAATTCTGTTGCTAGATGTATGGAAATCAGGACATAAATATCTGAATTACCTTTTGCAAATAATATGAACCCAAAATGATAAGGAACTTGAAGAACTTAATTGTTAAAAAAAAAATAAGTATATACATATTAAGCTGCTTGATTGACATTTGGCATTGATATGTTTTTGTATTTTGGGGGCGGGGGGGCGATGGGATGGGTGTTGCAAATGTACACAGTAGCTTTCTGGTGGTGCACAGAACATATGAAAGCAGTAATAAAAGAAATATCAATTTATGTACATCAAATTATGTACATGAATTACTTATCGCAAATAAAATGTGCCCAAAATAAGCCAGGCATACTTGAAGTCACCAATGTTTATTTTTCATGAGACTATGTGTGAATAATACATTTTCTTAATGCCCTTTAGGAAGTTCTATACATGACTTGCATCATGTGTGTCAGTCAGAGTTATCTGTATATAGTGTGAGCTGAAAAATGAAGTGTCATCTGGGAAATGGGATGTGATTTCTGCAGATGTTAATAAAACCAGCCAGGCCTCAATACATGTTCTTCAACAACATGATAATAATGCATCTGATGAGTGAGCTAAGCCCCAACCGGTTTCTACCTGTTTCCCTCTTGAACAAATGACAAATAAAGGAGATCATGCAAACATGATGAGAAGCTCTTTGGATAGCAGTATTACATAAAATGCAGTTATATTAACTGTGCTGAAGCAATGAAGATTTAAATTAAGCGAAATTATCATGAATTGGGATATATTAAGTCAGAGTAGAGTAAAAGACACTGAGGTATTTACTATTCTTGTTGCATGTTTGCCCCTTCATGCCTAAATGTACATGAATTATGTTTTGTACATGCTTTTTCTATCCTTGGGAACAGCAGCAATGGTCTGATCTAAAATCAGATTTTACAGCTATTTTCCATAATCTGATTACCCTAATTATTAATTCCCCAGAATATGCACACTTTTATTGCATCCACTCATAATTACATAGTTGTGTTGTGTTTGTTATATTATTGTCATATATATTTTGCCTTTAGGTCTGTATTTCTGACATATCTCAGTAAACAGTAACAGGAAATAATGTTTTTATATTGCATGTTATTTATATGATGAACTTCAAAGTCAAAGTAAACTTTATTTCAGATATATACAAGTATACAGAGAGATGAGACGACATGATTCCAGTTTTACAGAGTATAGGAACAAAAAGGCAGAAAGGTTTAGTTATGTATATGCGCCATTTAAATTATTATACAATTATGGTCCTGGAATTAAAGTTGAAAGACAACTTCAGTGATCTCAAAAGTGACCTTACTAATAGCTGATACATTCTTTCTTTATTTATAAGTATGACTGGTATAAAAGCCAAAGAAAGACTATTATAGTACTGACTGTTTAAAATCTGATAAAATTCTCTTCCATATATGACATTGGGGTATGTGCTAAAAAAGATAAACCCTGAAAGCTGACAGCTGACTGTGATAAGTGCACTACATTTTTTATCGTCTATGTAATCAACCAAGTTATCCATCCAAATGTCTCAGGAGCGCCGGTATAAGTATTGACAATGAGAACAGTAAGGAGTTACCTAGGAATTGGTATACTAACAATCAAAAGGAAGGTTAGTTTTAACCTTGCAATAATAATTTTGGAGGTCAGTTTTGAAAAAAGAAATGTGAATGTTTGTGTGATTTGTTTAAGAATGCTTGCCCAATATCTGCCATCTTCTAGATAGCAACTCGGATCAGCAATCATTTTTATAACTCTTGCACAGCCTCAGAGCACATAGTTTGCCTTAATGCTCACTACATTGGCTTGTAAGTGAAAGTGAGTGATTATTTGTCATTGTGAACACACCACAGCACAGCAGCGCCCGGGGAGCAGTGCTTGGGGGACGTTACCTTGTTCATGAGTACCTCAGTGGTAACTTTATCGGCCCTGGATTCGAATCTGCGACCTTCTCATCACGGGGTGAACACCATACGGTTATGCCACCAACTGCATAAACATCCTCCTCTGACCTTTAACCCTTGCTCTATATTCCATGAGTGATCAAATCTAATAGGGTCCAGGCACATATCTATATATATCATACATTTTTATGAAGACCACAAACCTCGAATTGCTTAAATAGTCATTGAACCCACATTCCTTGACTTTCTTGACAGGCAATTCCTGATCTAATTTGTCTAACCAGTGCTATAGAAGAGAAGGAAGATTTTTCAGTTAAACAGTATTCCTATGCACCCTTTAATCACCCTCTTCTTGTGCCTATATGCTATAATTGAAGTCTTTAATATTTATTTTAATTTTGGGAGTTAAAACATTAGTCATTAAAGCAGCATACATTCAAGGATATTGTTTATAAATTGCCCTTAAGCATTTCATAAATGTTAGAGAAAGATAGAGAGATATAAGATACTGTATGTAAGGTAAAATCATTAAACTTAACATAAAATATGATTGTGTCTTACAAAAATTCAACATATAATTCAAATATATAATTGAACTAGTGATACTTTTTAAGCTTGATCTAAACACACTTACTGACTGTAATGTGTGTGTTACTTTATGCATACCATTCCAAATGACAGATCATTTTGAAATTGGCCCAGCATATTGCAGCCTTTCAAACTGCCTTACTGGACCAACTGTCTCAAGCTTTAAATATGCTTTGTAAATCTTCAGTGTCCATGACAACACCAAACATATTTTACACAATAATCCCTGTGATTTATTAGATTTAATATAGAACAAACTAGAAAAGCATGTTGGCTCTTACTTTGAATCTGGTCTGACTGAGAGTCATTTTCAGCGTAACAAAGATGCCTGATAAGCAGCAAGTTTTATGTTGCAACTTTCCTGTTTTCTCAGGCAGAAGTGAGGTTGTCAGCTCATGTGGGAAATACTGTTGCTGTTCAAACTGTGTGATTCAATTTAGCAAAAATGTTGAGAAAAACATCAGTTCCTTTTGTAGCTGTCACTGCTGTTTACTGCAAAACAACATAATGTTGTGTTTAATCCACCTCTCCAACCTTTTTTTTTTGACATATTTCTTTCTTCCATTATGTGCCAACGGACTGCACTTGAATTTGAGCCAGCAGTATGACATAGACTAATGTTTGCCAGTACCTGCTGCCGTAAAGTGTCATTTCTGCATTAGTATCAGGATTAAGATGAGTCTTTTTTGAGTCTGCACTGATGTGTTGCACCACATTCATGCATTCATTCATTCATTATCCAAACTGCTTAACCCAAACCTGGGTTGTGGAGACTACAGTTTATAAAGGAAACCAACAAACTGCAGGACACATACACTACACCACCATGTTGCTTAATTTTTAAAAATGATTTTACAGATGCTAATCTTTTTGCAGTGGCATGTTGTTTGAGATTCAGCTAGACCATCTGATTTTATTCAGTAAGGAAGACCTTCTGTTACAAACTTTTCATTTTCTTACACAACAATTTTTGCTAACTGAGACCAGATTTTTTTCACATCCCCTTTTTCTCCATGTGCTGAAATCATCAGAGTGCTACATACACAAGTGCACAATGTTAATCTGAGTCTGTAATCAGGTCTGCAAAAGAGATTGGTCATTTCAGCCTGCTGTGTACTCTGCTAACCTTCCTCAGACTTCCAGACCTAGCTGGGTAATGTGTTATCTAATGTCATTACTACACTGGCACAATCCATTTACTGACATTCATTTATGTCAATATTGACATTAATTTCAGAGTCAGCACTGAACCAGATCCAATCTAACTGAATTGACTGGAATGTCAGTGACGTAAACAGCTAAATTCATATTGCATGTCATATTTTTGGTATGGCCTCTCAATACAGCTCACATGTCAAAGTGAACTGTATTGTCCTGTCAGCAATATAGAATATAGAGAGTATAGAGAGAAACAAGATGACATGGCCCCAGTTTTATGGAGTAAACAGCACATCGAATATGCATATATAAATAGACTATAAATATAAACTCTGAACTAAAGATAGAAAAAGGAAATGTGCAATTTTAATTATGTGAGGTATTCCATCTTTTTTCGGCTTTTCCTGTAAGGGGTCACCACAGTGGATCAACTGTCTCCACTTCATCCTGTTCTTTACATCTTCCTCTTTTGCCCCAGCCACCCACTTGTCCTGTTTCAGCACATACATAATCTTCCTTTTAGGCCTTTCTCTTTTCCTCCTACCTGGCAGTTCCATCCTTATCATCCATTCCTCAATATACTAATACATAAACCACCTCAGTCTCGCCTCCCTGACGTTGTTCCCAACTTGAACTGTCCCTCTTATATACTCAGTCCTAATCCTGTCCATTCTGTTCACCTGCAACGCTAATCTTAACATCTTAAGTTCAAGAGCAAATCTCCACCTCACCAGGATCTCCTCTATCTGCTCCCTAATCTCACCTCTGATCACGTCATCCGCAAGCATCAGAGCCCCTGGGAACTCCAGCCTAATTCATGTGTCAACCTGTCCATCACTAATGCAAACAAGAAAAGGCTCAGTGGATGTAACCCCACCTCCACCTTGAATGCATCCGTCACTCCCACCACAGTCCTTACCACTGTCATGCTGCCCTCATACATATCCTGTACCACTCTTACATACCTCTCTGCCACTCCTGATTTCCTCATACAATACCACATCTCTCTAGGCACCCTGTTTTCTCTAAGTCCACAAAGATGCAGTGCAATTCCTTCTGACCTTCCCTGTACTTCTCCATCAACACACTCATAGAAAGATTGCATCTGTGGTGCTTTTTCTTGGCATAAAACTATACTGCTACATTACAGGCTTCAGTCTGTTCTTATCGTAGGACTACATTTCCAGCACCAGCAGAATGAGTACAGGAGCTCCTTAGGGCTGCGTTCTCAGCCCACTGCTGTTCACACTCCTGACCCATGTACTGCTGTGCACAACTCAAACCACATCATCAAGTTTGCAGATGACACAACTGTGGTGGGGCTTATCAGCCACAGCGACAAGTGGGCATACAGAGATGAGGCTGTCTGGTGCAGTGAGAACAACCTGTCGCTGAATGTGGACAAAACCAAAGCAATGATTGTTGACTTCAGAAACACTTGCTCCACCCACGCACCACTCAGCATCCACGGCCCCACAGTAGAGACTGTAAAGAACAGCAAGTTCCTGGGAGTTCACATCTCAGGTGACCTCACCTGGAACACCAACACCACTGAAAAGGCCCAGCAGTGTCTCTACTTCCTGAGACACCTGAACCGGGCCAACGACCCTCCTCCCATCCTCACAGGGGCCTGACCAACAAAATGTGACCTCTGCATTTGAACCACCCGATGTATATTGTTATTTGTTAAACTGCTGCTAATCTTGAGTACATTGCTGCACAAAAGTAGAATTGTATTTCAGAATTAAAATTGAACTCATACCCCGCTCCACTCGACTGCTGTTAAAATATTTGCATACAACCCCAATTCCAAAAAAGTTAGGAGGTTGTGCAAATTGTAAATAAAAACAGAATGCAATGATATGGAATTTTCATAAACCCATATTTTACAGAAGACAGAAAACATATCAAATGTTGAAACTGAGACATTTTGCAATTTCATGAAAAATATAGGCTCATTTTGAATGTCATAACAGCAACACATCTCAAAAAAACGTGGCAATAGAGATTCAGACGGGGCAATAAGAGGCTGGAAATGTTAGGGGTACAAAAAAACAACAGTTGGAGGAAAAATTAGTGTCACACGCACTGCCTAATGCGACCGGCACTAGGACCCGGGAGTGGTCGGGCGCGGTTCAGGAAGTATAAACTTCTTCTCTAAATTTTCTTGCAGCACATTGCTCTGTCATTGAGTCTACCAGCCCACCTTCTGACTCTGCTCGGCTTCAATTGTGAGTACTCCGATTATTTGGTTAATCTCCATGATAGATTTTGTCAGTTATAACGTGGGTTCGTGTGGGAGTCCTTGCTCTTTGCGTAAGAGAGTTCTTATATCAACTCGCATGGAAATCCTGCCTACTCGCGCTCTCAGCCATGTTTGGGTTAACCACCACGATACATGGGCTAACGGCTAACGTGTAGCAGTCTGCTATATCCTAACCAGATCACTGGCAGGCTGTGAGTGTTTGGCATTCGGTTCACATCCTAATCAAATCACTGTCCGAATCGTGAAACAGTCTGAGAGCCGCCTAACCTGGCCGCTCAAAGATTGCGAACGTCTGTCTTTCTCGTTAAATCCTAATCAGATCCCTGACAATTAGCAACTAATTAGGACAGTTGGCAAAAGGTCAGGTCAGACTGGGTATGAAAGGAGCATCTTAGAGTTGCAGTGTCTCTCAGAAGTAAAGATGGGCAGAGGATCACCAATTCCCCTAATACTGCGTCAACAAATAGTGGAGGAATTTCAGAAAAATGTTCCTCAGTGTCAAATTGCAAAGAGGTTTAATATATGATTATCTACAGTCCATAACATAATCAAAAGATTCCGAGAATCTGGAGAAGTCTCTGTGTGTAAGGGACAAGGCCGAAAAACCATACTGGATGTCCGTGATCTTCGGGCCCTTAGGCGGCACTGCATCACAAACAGGTATGATTCTTTAATGGAGATCACTAAATGGGCTCAGGAATATTTCCAGAAAACATTGTGACTGAACACAATTTGCTGTGTTATCCACAGATGCCACATAAAACTCTATCATTCAAAGAAGAAGCCGTATTTGAACATCATCCAAAAGCGCCAACGTCTTCTCTGTGCCAAAGCTTATTTAAAATGGATTGTTGCTAAGTGGAAATCTGTTCTGTGGTCAGACAAATCTAAATTTGTCAGTGATCTGGTTAGGATATGACACAATGCTAGCCGTTAGCCATTAGCCCGTGTAGTTTGGATGGTTAACCCAAACGTGGAGTAAAGCGCGAAGAGGTAGGCGAACCACACGGGTTGATATAAGATCTCTCTAAGATAATAGAGTAAAGATTCCCACCGGAATCCGCATTCTAAGGACACATACTCAATCGAGGTGATGAACCAAATAACTGGAGTACTCACAGTCGGGCCAGGTTGACTCAATAACTGAGCGGTAAGCCATGAGAGAAAGCCTCTACTTATACTTCCTACTGTGCCTACTACTTCCGGGTCCTCATGCCGGTCATGTGATCGGAGCGCGTGTGACAGTAGCCCCCCTCTAGGACCGGCACCAGACGGACCTGGCTGAGAGGATACCTGGTGACGGTAGTCCTGAATAAGCTCTGGGTCAAGTACAAACCAGGCCGGAATCCATGACTGCTCCTCGGGGCCGTAGCCCTCCCAGTCCACAAGGTCCTGAGTACCTCTGCCCCAAGGACGTTCATCGAGGATCCAACACACAGTGTACGTGGGACCACCCTCGATGATGCGGGGAGGGGCCGGTACAGGGGGAAGCATGGGCGACGTGATGAAGGGCTTGAGTTGGGAGGTGTGGAATACTGGATGGATCCGGAGCACTGCAGACAGCTGGAGCTGGTAGGTGAAAGGGTTAATCCGATGGGTGATGCGGTAGGGACCGGTGAAGCGGGAGGTGAGTTTATGTGAGTCAGTGTGGAGGCGGAGATTCCGAGTGGAGAGCCAAACCTTGTCATCTACATGGTACAAACGTCCTGGAGGGTGCCGGCGGCGGTGTCAGATGACAGAAGGCCTTCCAAAATCTGGGGGTGAATTGAGGCCCTCTGTCCTAGACTATGCCCTTGGGGAACCCATGCAAATGGACTATGTGCTCTAATATCAGCTCCGCTATGGTCTTAGCTGATGGGAGTCCTGATAGGGCCACCAGAGAAAATTGGTCGACGATGTACGATGGTGTTCTTCCCGTTCGAGTCCGGCAGGCCCGTGATGAAATCCAAGGCAATGTGTGTCAAGGGCCGCCGGGGAACTGGGAGAGGTTGGAGTTCCCCCGGGGTAGGTTGGTTGGAGTCCTTGGCCCTGGCACACACTGGGGATGCCTGGACGAACTCCCTGATCGGAGGGCCACCAGAAGGCATAGCGGGTGAATTGGAGGGTCCTCTGCACTCCTGAGCGACCCGAGATGACTGAAGAATGGGCCCATTTGAGGACGTCAGGTCAGGTGGAAGCTGGAGCGTTGAGTCATTCCAGGTGGCACACCTGCCAGAGTGGTCTCCAAGGCTTGTGCCTGGTGCACCCTAGTTTCCAGTTGTCATGTTGCTGCCATGACATTCAAAATTACCTTATGTTTTCCTTAAAATTAAACATTTCCTTGGTTTCTACATTTGATATGTTTTCTGTGTTCTGTTATGAATAAAATATGGGTTTATGAGATTTCCATATCATTGCATTGGTTTTATTTACAATGTGCACAACATTCCAACTTTTTAGAACTGGGGTTGTATATTATTGGAACACTATTCACACATACTTGTGATTGTAATACTATGAACCATTATTAGTGCAGATTGTTTTTCCCTCTCAACACTTGACTGTTACGATATTGCATGTTATTGGACTATATTGTAGACTGCCTGTTTAGCATTTTCATAGCCAATGCACATTCAATGAAAAAACGATTATTTCAGGACCAAAATGTAGTTGTACTCCACATGTAATTGCACATATTGCATAGTCTTTTGTTCTACCTTTAATTTAAAGTTAAAAGTTTTAGATATACTGTATATATACTGTGTGTGTGTGTTATATATATATATATATATATATATATATATATATATATATATATATATATACATATATATAAATGCCTTATTTGTTCTTACTGTAGAAACTGGAGCCATGTTGTCTCCTCTCTCTATGATCATGTATATATTAGACAGGACAATATATTTTACTTTGACATTTACTTTTTTTACTTTACCTTCCTTCTCTTCTTGATCTGCTTAGTCATCCCACAGCATTACTCTTCACAGCAGTTTCCATGCTCTTTTGCAAAATCTGGCAATCATCTGACCCTCTGTATTGTGTATTTACCTCCTTGACACCATACCTACCCATCACCTCCTCATCACCTTGGCTCCCTTGACCAACACACTGCTCCAATCACCACTCTCTCCCAATTGCGTTGGATGGAAGGCCACTTGGTACTGGTCACATCACTAACCAAATCACACAGACATTCACGTTGGAGATTTTGCATCACAAACTCCTGTCCTTCCCTTTCAATATCTATTCCCATGGAAACCCCTACAGTTTCTTGGTCACCCCTGGTTAGTCTTGCATGACCCTCAAATTTCTTGGAGAGCAAAAGAATTAACAGCCTGAAATGCTTTAAACACTGTCTAGCCCTGCCAGTCTGTGCCACCACAGTTGAAAGTCCCTCTTCCACTAACTTGACACACATTCCCCCCATGTACTCAGCATTTCTTGGCATCTTTAAAACCTGCTCACCCAACCCTGCCACCACACCGCCCCTGGACTGTGCCCTAGACTCCCATAATACCAGGACGCCCGGCCAAGCCCAGGAGTCGAGCATACCCATTATCCCTCCCAGAAACCGATGACATGAATGTGTTCATTGAGGAAGCCCTAGATACAGGAACTATTCACCACACTACACCCCCAGCAGCATCCAGATTTTTCTTTGTTGAAAAGAACGATGGGGGACTGCGTCCCTGTATTGACTACCATGACTATCATCCCTTGATTGTCCTCGTACAGCAAAAGTCTTCACAAAGCTAGACCTCCAAAGTGCTTATAACTTAGTTTTCATAAGGAAGGGAAACGAATGGAAAATAACCTTTATTACAGACCATGGGCATTATGATTATTTGGTTATGCCATATGGCCATAGTAATACACTGTCTGTGTTCCAGTCGTTCATGGATGAAATATTTAAGTATCTGATAAGTTTGTTTTGATCTACATTGACAACATTTTAATTCACTCCCCTGACCTCTCGAATCATGTTACTCATGTCCTGCAAAGACTCCAAGATCACCAGCTGTATGCCGAGGGGGTGAAATGCAGGTTTCATCAAACTTCAGTTGTCTTTCTAAGTCACGTTTTAAGCACTGAAGTAGAACCCCAGAAAGCTTATAGTTAAGGCAATATTCATAAGCCTGATAAGAAGCATTTATTGCATATTGAATATGATACAGCATGGCAGTGATGCATTCTTTCACTATATATACATATATATATATATATATATTATATATATATATATATATATATATATATATATATATATATATACATCTAATCATTTTAACCTTATGTAGTGCACCTGAGTGTAATTCTAGACATTTTAAATTTGAATGAATATGAGTGTGTCCTAACTTTTGTCCTAACCTCAGTATGAATTGGCATTTTAAAAAAATAAATAACTAATTAATATTAAGAAATATTTAAATAAATAAATTAGTTTCTTGTTTTAGCACAGAAGATGCTAAAATGGTATAGTAATGGTAAAGTTAAAGTTAAAGTAATATAATGATATAGATATTACCATTATCTATAGCTATAATCTGAAAGAAGGTTTAATATTGATATATTGATATATATACACAGTGCCACAGTGGTTAGCGCTGCCGCCTCACAGCAAGAAGGGCCTAGCTCTGGGTCGGCCGTGGGGCCTTTCTGTATGGAGTTTGCTTGCTTCCCCTGTGTTCGCGTGAGTTTCCTCCCATAGTCCAAAGGCATGCAATATAGGTTAATTGGTGAATCTAAATTGGCCCCTTAAGATAATGAATGAATGAATATGTTTTTAAAATAAAGATAATGTGGCCTTTAATACTCTATGCTGTGTGTAACAATACAAACTTGCTTGTGGAAAGTTTAGTTATATTTCTTTTATGCAAGGAACAAACCTCACACCATCTGCAATGATTTTTAAAAGGAGTAGCAACATGAAGCTCAAGCCTCACTTGTGAATGGAATCCATTTAGTGTTAATGCACCATTAAGTACAGAACTAGATTGGAAAGCTTATTTATAATATGTATATTATGACATTATGAATGATAGTGCAGTTATTGTAAGTCAAATGCATGTCTCATTATACATTTATAAAGTGTAAACTACAGTACATATGCTTTATATCACATATATTAGAATTTTATAAAAGAACTTAGTGCATTCAATGTAAAGTCAAGTCATTAGCAGCTCTCATTATGCATTCACAAACTAAATTGTACACCACATAGATGTGCATTAGGCTATATTAAACATACATGTACATTGTAACTCAGAAACAGACTTGATTATGTGAACATTAATAACAAAACACGATACAAAACACAAGATTTCAAAACAGAATCAATTCAAACAAAATTAGGTGGTCTGCATGGCGTCTTCGAGAGCTGGCAGGAGCTGCAGGGCCACTTCTTGGACTGACAGGACCGGCGCTGCCACCTTGTTTGTAGACAGGGCCAGAGCTGCCACCTCTTTACTTTGCTGGAGTGCAGCTATTTCTTTAGCCTGTCGGGGAATGTTTGTCTTTTTCCCTGGTCCAAGGGTGGCTGGCCCTGCAGTGACGGCAGACAGAGAACGAGATGTTATAAGTAGGCATGCAAGGCCAAACAGTGGAGGAGGCTGCTTCAATTTAAATAAATTCAATTCGATTTTATTTATATAGCGCTCTTAACAACAGTCATCATCACCAGCCCAAACCCCCCAACAAGCGACCCTGAGGCATCAGTGGCAATAACATTTTGAACAATACCCATGGAGTCCAGTATCTTAGTAAAAGCTGCTGTCAGAGGATCTTGTTCATTATCTACATGAATATTAAAATCCCCCACAATTATTGCTCTTTTGAATGAAATAACAAAGTCTAAAAGAAATTCTGCAAATTCAGTTAAAAATTCAGAATAAGGAGGTGGACAGTACATCATAACAAGAGTGAGCAACAAATATTTAAATTTTGCAGACACGTCTTCAATTCTAAGGAATAATAATTAGAATGATTTAAATTTAAGTCCTGACTTCTGTGTTATTGAAAGAGATCTTTCATAAATGGTTGCAATGCCTCCCCCTTTACCACTGATTCGGGGTTTGTGCTCCTAACTATACCCTGGAGGTATCGCCTCATTTAAGGCTAAATACTCATTGGTACCTATGTCTCGGTTAAACAGCACATTTAGGACATGGTCTGAAATCATTTCATTAATAATAAGTGCCTATGTGCTCTAATTTAATACGAATTAGATTTGAAAAGGACGCCTTTTGCATTTTACTTGAACTATTTTTGGTTCGGAGCACAGAGACAATGTCAATATAGTGGAACCTAGGTAACAACTCAAGGCAACTCGGTTTAGCATTTCTGCCTGTGGCCTGGCCTTGGCATACCTGGACCTGCATAAAGGCTAGCTGCTGTGTTCATTGAAATACGGGCAGCACCCTCCCACAAGGGGTGGATACCATCCTGACTCAAAAGACCAGACTTTCCCTCAAAAGTGGAACAGTTATCTACAAAACCTATGGTATTTTCAGAGTATCACTGCTGACAGCCAGCAGTTCAGCGACCAAAGCCTGCTGTAGGTCTCAGGGCTACATCTAGCTTGGAGGGCACCAGAGAGAATTACTGCCTGTCCTATGGTTTTGGCTAGTTCACACACCTCTTTAAAATTATTTTTGGTTACTTCAGACTGTCTGAGCTTGACGTCGTTGGTGCCAACATGGACGACTTTCTTGGAATATCTACGTCTATTACTGGCCAGCACCTTAAGATTGGCCCTGATGTCCGGCGCTCTGGCAACCGGTAAACAATTTTCCTCGACTGCTGGTGCCGCTAAGGGTCTAGCTATTTTCACGTGCCGTAGAATAAAATCACCTATTACCACAGCACTTTCAACAGTCGTCTCAGCAGATGTTTCACTAAGCGGGGCAAGGGGAAGAAACTGTCAGAGCTTCTTCCATCTTACACCTTTTACAGATAAAGTTACCACTATTTAAGCTATCACTGCTGACTGAGTAACTAAGACTTAACATTCTGCACTTGCTACAAAAAACATCACCGTTAGCCATCTTACTTACAACCAGATATCACTTACTTTGTTGTTTGTTGAGCAGATTTGCTTGCCGTCAGTTTTTGTGTCTCAGTCTCCACGGCGTTTGGAGTTAAACTACATTTTAAGATTTAAGGTCAGGGGGAGCCGTAACACCTGTAAATTGAATAAGTAGAAACTGAATATGTCTAATTTTAGTTGTATGAGTAGTTCAATAATAATATGTGCAACTGGTTGATTGCAACAGCAGTCAAGTGGAGAAAAAGTGGAGAGATGCTCCAATGATGTCGGTTGTATTAACAATCTGGAGTTTTTTCCGGTCCATGGTGCTAGCACTGCTGAACCAAGTGGAAAAGTGGAAATTTAGCCCACTTTAGGCTTCATAGGAAGTGAAGACACTGCTGATCCGTTTTGGTGATGGAGGTGATGTTGGAGGTCCACGTAAGGTCATCTGAGATTGAATTTCCAGAAACTTGGTGTTCTTTACTGTCTTTACCATGGAGCCATTGCGGCATGTGTGGGTGGAGCGAATTTTCCTGAAGTTGACATTCATTTCTTTAGTTTTGTCCACATTCAGTGACAGGTTGTTCTAAATGCAACAAACAGCCAGCTGCTGAACCTCATTTCTGTACACTGACTAATCATCGTGGCTGATGAGCCCCACCACAGTCGTGTCGTCAGCAAACTTGATGGTTTGAACTGTGCATGACTTTGTAGCTGTGCATGGCTTTGTAGGCATTGCGCACATTGGTGTAGACTTTATGTAGACAGTTCCCTCTTCTTGTAGAAAAGTTCATGTTTTGGTAAAATTTAGGAAGAACTGACTGTAGAATTGCATGCTTGAAGTTGCCAATGAACAATGAAAAATCTGCCCAGGTGTGTGTTCTGAAACTCATTCATACCAGACAAAGAGGCTTCTCTGTCAGCTCACTATCAAGCTAGCATGTGCAATGTCTAACGCCTGTGAGCTTGTCTCACTTGTTTTTGGGCACAGAACTTGTGTTGATGTTAGCAGGCCCAGACTCTGTAGTGTCTTTGGCGGTACTGTTTGGATGCTGCCTGTTTCTGTTCCCCCATCACCTACTGTTACTGTGGTTTGTGTTTATCTGCCACTTTTCACTCTCTCTTCAGGGCATTGCTGATTGGCTTGGTTTGTGTCTGTTTCTGGTGTGTTAAGAAACCTTGGTTTATTCAAACCTCACTCATGTACGTTGCCTTCTCTAACTCCCACTTGTGGAACAGGAAATATAAATAAATGATGAGCTGACTGTTGTAAATCCTGGAATGTGGAAGGCATATCCATTACAGTACCAATGTTCTTTATTAAATCAATATATCCTTAAAAGAATTTTAAAAATTGGCCTTTCGTAAAACATTCAGAAAAAAAAACCTTGGTAATTGGTTGATAATGTGATCTAAAATCCAAAACCCATATTGCTACAGTGAAATGGCTGTACTAATTTCTTAGAGTTATGTAAGAGTTATGTGACAGGTAAAGCCTGTAGAATTTTAAGCTGAACTTACAAATAATGAAATAAGCATAGGGAATGTGGTGGTTTAGGGCAAGACAGGCAATAAAGCATTATAGATGGTTTACTTGCAGACCAGTCTCATGTAATGAATCTTGCATGAGACTTTGGGACTAAAAGCTATTGATTAATTTCTTTCTTTCCACTCATTAAAAATGCCACTTCAACCACATGATCTCATAAGTAACAGAATACTTGTGTTGCTTCTTAATTCCTCACTCTTCCTATGTAATTTTATATTCTTTGAAATGAGAAAGATTCACCACATTAGATGGTATCTTTTAACTGTATCTTACTTAACTGGATCTCAGACTCCTATGTCCTGTTTTCCATTGGTTTATCTAAACATAATTCTTTAACTATGTAATTAATGTAATTGAATGTCTTTCAGGCAAGTTATGAACAGTTTTTAAAAAAATAACAGTGGGCAAAAGGAATTTTGAGAGGGTGCAGTAGTATAAAATGGGTGTGTTAAAGCAGTATGCATTGGTGAAACCCTATTATTATCGTGGAGGTGGGCAGTTTGTGACATAGATGCTGAGGAAGTGAGTGTTATGCTGGTGAGAATTAAGATTAATAGCTTTAATAGCCGACTTATAAGAAAATTTGTGGTGGAAACTAAGTCACAGAGGAAATGGTCTGTGTGTCCGGCGGCGCCACGAGCAGGCAGCGTCTAACAGCGCTCCAGCGAATTCAGTATTTATGCTGCAATTCTCGTTCGTCTTGTTTACTTTCTGTTTTGTTTGTGATCGAGTTACGATGCGTATCACCTACGACAGACACAACCTGCTTGAAATAAAAAAAAAATGCACAATTCCACCGCCAAATCTGCCGTCTGAGACGCTACGGAGTATGGGCGAGACAGTGAGGTGCAGATCAAATCAGCACCGACCAGATCATCTCTCTGCCTGCAGCTGGTTAATACCAAACAAAGAGGCTTCTCTGTCAGCTCGCTATCAAGCTAGCATGTGCAATGTCAACATTTAGCCGTGTTTCTCAATAAATAAAGGTGCAAGAGTTCTTGTTACTAACGCCTGTGAGCTTGTCTCACTTTTGTTTTTGGGCACAGAACTTGTGTTGATGTTAGCAGGCCCAGACTCTGTAGTGTCTTCGGCGGTACTGTTTTGATGCTGCCTGTTTCTGTTCCCTACCACCTACTGTTATTGTGGTTTGTGTTTGTCTGCCACTTTTCTCTCTTCTCAGGGCATTGCTCATTGGCTTGGTTTGTGTCTGTTTCTGGTGTGTTAAGAAAGCTTGGTTTATTCAAACCTCACTCATGTACGTTGCAGAGAGAATTCTCCGTGGCACTAGTCGTAGCCGTGTACCTGCTGCCTAGCGCTAATGCTAACCTGGTGCTAGCCAAATTGTACGAGGCTATTAACAAGCTCCAGACCGCGCACCCAGACAGATTTTTCATCATTGCCGGCGACTTCAACCATGCAAACCTGAAGTCAGTTCTCCCCAAATTCCATCAACATGTAGACTTTGCTACGAGGGGGGAGAACTGCCTGGATAAAATCTACACCAATGTGCGTGGTGCCTACAAAGCAACAGCGTGCCCTCACATCGCCTCTTCTGATCACGCTACAGTGTTGTGGCTGTCCGCATACTCAACGCTGCTGAAACACACACCAAGAAAACCATCAGAGTCTGGCCCAGTGGAGCTGTCTCAGCACTCCAGGACTGTTTTGAGTGCACAGACTGGAATGTTTTCAGACAGGCGGTGATGTACCACAACTTCGTTAATTTGGATGAGATTGCAGAATCTGTGACCTGCTACATCAACAAGTGCATAGAGAATTTTACCGTCCTAAAGAACATCACCACTAGAGCCCTGGTTCACAGCACAGGTGCAAGCCAGTACAAGCCAGCACCACGCAGCTGTGAGGGGGACACCACAGTCCCTGAGAAGCTGAACAAGTTCTACGCATGGTTTGATGCACTGAACAACACGCACACGATGAAAGCCACGCCTCCCATCACTGACCAGATCATCTCTCTGCCTGCAGCTGACGTGAGAAGAACTTTCACCAAGGTCAACCCCCAAAAGGCTGCTGGTCCAGACAACATTCCAGGTCATGTGCTAAGAGACTGCGCTGATCAGCTGGCCGAGGTCTTCACAGACATCTTCAACACATCACTGAGTCAGATGATCGTCCCAGCATGCTTCAAACCCACCAACATCATCCCAGTGCCAAAGAAATCTTCAGTATCCTGCCTGAATGACTACTGTCGCTGTGACCACTATCACCATGAAGTGCTTTGAGAGACTTGTCATGGCACAGGAAAAGCAACCTACCCCACTCACTGGACCCGCTGCAGTTTGCCTATTGCATAAACAGGTCAACTGAGGACGCCATATCCACTGCACTTCACCTTTCCATCTCTCACTTAGACAATAAAGACTCTTATGTTAGATTGCTGTTCATAGACTTTAGTTCGGCTTTCAATACCATCATTCCCCAACGATTTCGTGTGAAACTGAGCGGATTGTGACTGAGCACCTCACTTTGCAACTGGATACTGGATTTCCTGTCAGAGAGGCCTCGGTCCGTTCAAGTCGGCGACAACATTTCCAGCACCACCAGACTGAGCACAGGAGCTCCTCAGGGCTGCGTTCTCAGTCCACTTCTGTTCACACTCCTGAACCAGTCCGTCTGGTTTGGTAACAGCACTGTTGCCATTATCAGGCGGCTACAACGGATTGTCAGAGCAACTGGCAACATCATCGGAGTGTCTCTCCTGCCGCTGCAGGACATCAGGAGGGCCTCCTGCGTTGTGCTTGACCCCTCACATCCTTCACATGGACTCTTTACACTCCTCCCATCCGGCAGACGCTACCGCAGCATCAGGACTCGATCCACCAGAATGCCTGATAGCTTTTTCCCACAAGCCATCAGACTCTTGAACACACCCTGTGAACTGACTCTGTTGCACTCTGTTGCACCCTGCGAACTGACTCTGTTGCACCTCTGTACTTTACACATCACCGTCGCTGTGATGCACATGTTGCACTGAAAATGTCTCTGAAAAGATGTTTAAGAATAATGTATATTATTTTTACAAACTGTACAGTATTACTGTTGTGACATTGTATTACAGTGTAAATGTCAATTTCAACCTGTTAAGAATACTGCATCCTGACTTGACAATTTTTTTTTACCTCTATGTCTATTTCTAGCCTCTAATTATATATAAAACTCCCTGTCTAGTTTAAAATGTATATTGCATATTGTCTGGTTTAAAATGTATATTGTTTAATGTATATTTTAGTATTTCTACTTATTTATTGTCTATCCCATGTGCCTAGTCGTGCCACTGCCTATTTATTCTCTGTTCGACTGTTCTTTGTTTGTTTGCACTGGAAATAACCTGGAGCCACGTCGTCTCGTCTCTCTATGTATCTGTACAGTATATAGCAGAGATGACAATAAAGTTGACTTTGACTTTGACTTTGACAACATTGCCATAACATTTACACATTTTTTGCACTGCCTCTACTTATTTCTCTTTCTACTTCTATTTCTAGTTTAAAGTTTATATTTAATACTGCAGTTCTAGCTTAAAATGTATATTTTGTGTTCTATTTATATATTGTTTATTCCATGCACCCCAGCTGTTCTTTGTTCTATATTTCTTGTTGCACTGTGTAAACTGGAGCCACATTGTCTCATCTCTCTGTACATCTGTACAGTATATAGCAGAGATGACAAAGTTTACTTTGACTTTGACTTTTTGACTCTTCTTATGTTTATGTACAGTGCTGTGCAAAAGTTTTAGGCAGGTGTGAAAAAATGCTGTAAACAAAGAATGCTTTCAGAAATATAAATAATTGTTTATTTTTTATCAATTTACAAAATGCAAAGTGAGCAAACAAAAGAAAAATCTAAATCAAATCAATATTTGGTGTTACTACCTTTTGCCTTCAAACCAGCATCAATTCTTATAGGTACACTTGCACAAAGTCAGGGATTTTGTAGGATTATAGTCATTATATTATTTTGTAGTCATTATATTATTTTGTAGGATTATAGGATCATAGATCTGTGGTTAGTTCTCCAAGATGTTTGGAACAACCTACCAGCCGAGTTCCTTCAAAAACTGTGTGCAAGTGTACCTAGAAGAATTGATGCTGTTCTGAAGGCAAAGGGTGGTCACACCAAATATTGATTTGATTTAGATTTCTCTTTTGTTCATTCACTGCATTTAGTTGATTGATGAAAATAAATGATTAACACTTCCATTTTTGAAAGCATTCTTTGTTTACAGCATTTTTCACACCTGCCTAAAACTTTTGCACAGTACTATATGTGTGTGTCTGTGGAAGTGTATGTGAGGGCTGTGTGTTGTTTGCTTGTAATGGCATGTATTAGTATTGGGAATACCACCTATGATGGAAAGCTAGAGAAGATTCTTGTAGGAGAAGAATGAATATGAATGTAGTTTCTGTATATACTGTATATTATGCACACATAATTACAAAGCATTGTATAACACAAAAGTAGAATAGACTACAGCAGACACTTGAAGCTTCCACAATTATGATATTAGGAGAGAATTAGCATGGGTGATATGATTCATATGACAGTTTTTACAGTTGCTAACATCTTTTTGACCGTCCTGTAGCCACTTTATCACTCTACACACAATTAATCTCCGTCTGTTGAGCCCATACTTCTGATACATTACATGTTGGTTCCATAAAAATGTGTCATGTAACACATTTCAATAATGCATACATTTTTTCTTTCATTCAAGCTTACCCACTATCCAAAATATGGATCTCTTTTGTCTTTTTACCAAATGCTTACACACAGCATACAGCAGTGGTCCCCAAATGGCCAGATCCGGCCCAAACAAGCAATATATCTGGCCTCTCACGTCACATTGGCAACAAATGTGAACAGACATGCGCTCCCTATGGCCATCTGTGATTAGCAATCTCCCCGGTTTGTTGACATCTCCGCTAGTCATTAAGAGTGAGTGAAATCTTAACGATAACAGACATTGAACTTACCCGATATTATATTCATTAGTCTGTATGTGAAATTATGAGTAATTGCACAGTAATTGCACAGTAATTGCGTGAAAATGCATTAATTACATTATTTGCGATGCAAAAGCGTTAACGCTCGCAACTCTCATATGAAACACCACCATGCGCAAAAACGTAGTTCTCTTCCAGAAAAAACAAAAGCTGCTAATTTTATATAATAAAATAAAAACTCTGAAAGCGAATAAAACAGACACTGTTCTTACTATTTCTAGTAGTTATGTCTACAGTTTCAGCACTTTTATACTACTAAAAGCTAAACAAATAATAATAAAAAAAACCATAATATAATTTATTAATAACATTAATATAAGATCATTTATTAATAAGTGTTCATATTTATATGTCATTTATTCTTCTGTATAAGACAGTGCAGAAGACAACAGTAAGCAGGTCAAAGGAGATGTGTTGGGAGATGTGAGGTGGATTTGGTGACCCTCAACCTGACTTGCTTTACATAATCTGGCCCTCAGGGAAAGATAATTGGGGACCAATGACATACAGTTACACACACAGTGTTGAAAACATTACATAGAGTAAAAAGTAAATTTAATTTTATTTAGCAAGTATGCATAGAGGCGAGATGACTCCAGTTTTACAGGGTATAAGGAAAAATAAGGCATGTAGAATAAGCAATAAATTTAACATGAGTATATTGTACAGTCAGCCAGATAAACAGTATCGGTAAACGGTAAAGTAGAGCTGAAACGATTGTTCCAATAACTCAAATAATTCTATCACAAAAATGGTCAAGGCAATTTTTCTAGAAACGAAGCTTCGTTTAATTCATTTTACTTGCTAGAGCATGCTCCTCTTGTATTTCACACGGAGGCTTAATAGTGACATACAATGTTTTTCAGTGGCGTGATCAAGACAAGACCTGATCCCTCTGTATGTGAAAGTATTTGTGAGATGTTCCGTGTACTAAAACATAAGTAAATGCATAAAAACATTTTTCAACATTTTTCGCAATGTAAACACACGCTGTGTTAATGACCGCGCGCATGAACGTCGTTACTCGCAAAACACTCCAGTTCGGTCAAAATGTCGCCTTTATTACAGACACAAACCATTTTAGCTGATAAATAACCACAATAACCAGCTCAAGCACAACCACAATAACTCACAGTTCTGCCGTTTATTTAGATTTTCCCATAGATTTTCCATCGTTTATTCTGGAACGCGCGCCCAACGCATCATTGTGACGCTGCTCCGGGGCGCGCCCAGAGGATCGTGGGAAATGTAATTCTCTGCAAAAGCAGCTAATTTTATAGGCCAAATTGGTTCAAAATGACAAACTTCAATATTTCATTTTCAATTGATCAATTTATCAAATTATAATGTAATCAATAAGAAAGAAGAAATATTTATATGTCTAAACAAACAATTTTTGAGAACAAATAATTTAGCATATACGTGTGTGAAATTATTACATTGTTTTAGTTAGAAGCATAACAATAATCAAATATCCAAATTTACAATATCGGTATCGGACATAAAAAAGTGGTATCGGCCCATCTCTATGTAAAACAGTGATGAGTAAAGTGCAGAGGTGCAATAGAGTCAGGTCACAGTGGACGGTAGGTGGACAGTAACTAAGTACATTTACTTGAGTATTGTACTTAAGTAGAGTTTTTGAGTATCTGTACTTCACTTGAGTAGTATTTTATTTGGAAACTTATGACTTCCACTTTGCTACATTTTAAAGACAAATACTGTACTTTTTACTTAACTACATTTCTATCAAGGTTCTTGTTACTCGTTACTTTCAAATCTGTTGATAAAGTGGATGTTGTTCCCCCTTTTCTACAACGTGTTTGGTTGTTTGGCAGGTGACAGTCCATCAGTCTATCACTAGGGTTCCATCACACCTGTATACTGGAACTCTGCCATTTTCTGTCTTGATTAAAATATTGCTGCTGTTGTAAAGTCATGAAACTAGAGTTGTAGACCTGGGTTTTAAGCAGATCGGAATGTCAATTTTATGTTGTGAGCTGCATTTACAGCTATTGCACTGTCCTCCTGATTAACATACACATACATGTGTGCACACACTGCCAGACCTGGGTCAGAACACTACCATGCTGTTTTGTGTAGTCTTACAATTAATTAATAAAATAAACTAATGACTGGTTTTCTTTATCAGTTTAGGTTATATTTCATTCTGTAACATTCTACCAATTCCTTTTTCTACAGCTTCTACAAGCTAGTCAGAGGCATTAGGTATTATAAGTGTTGTGGCAATAATGCAACAATGCGGTGAAAGAAGATGTACTTTTAATACTTGAGTATTTTTTAAAACAAGTGCTTCAGTACTTTAACTTAAGTAAGAATCTGACTGTACGACTTTTGTATTTGACTAGTGGGGTCTGTACTTTCACTTAAGTAATGAAGTTATTTGCTTTGCCCACCTCTGTCTGGGTGTGTGGGAGGGTGTGGGAGGGCAGGCAGTGTGTTTAGGAGTCTAAAGCTTGTGGGAAAAAGCTGTCGCGCAGTCTGGTGGATTGGGCCCAGATGCAGAGGAGTGAGGAGTCGAGCACAATGCAGAAGGCCTTCCTGATGCAGCGCTTGTGGAAGATCTCCTCCAGTGGGGGGAGAGACACTCCAATGATGTAGGGAAGTTGTTTCAGGTGTCTCAGGAAGTGAAGACACTGCTGACCTGAAATGTTGTCTAGTCCAGCAGCCTGTCGGAGGTTGACCTTGATGAAAGTTCTCCTCATGTCAGCTGCAGGCAGAGAGATCAAAAACTAAAAAGACTAAGAGACGTTGAGACCAAAATTGTACACAACAGTCAGATCTTTCACAACATTCACTGCATCAGTCTGACTATCATTGCTTAGACTCTCTGAAGCAACTGTAAAAGTTTGTTTAAGAAGGAAACAATGAGCAAGTCAAAGGACTTTGTCAACAATAAGAATACGAAAACGTTATTATCCACAAATGTGGAAATAAAATGTGCT
Source organism: Distichodus sexfasciatus (assembly GCA_032718565.1). Taxonomy (NCBI): domain Eukaryota; kingdom Metazoa; phylum Chordata; class Actinopteri; order Characiformes; family Distichodontidae; genus Distichodus; species Distichodus sexfasciatus. The sequence goes on from JAVGVS010000266.1 coordinate 407,987, forward strand.
TTTTGTTTCATGATGACACAATACACAACAACTTAAGAACATGGAGACACATCATCAAATACCAACATCAGCAGACAGCTGGTCACACAATAAATTTCAAAATTACAGTATCCATCACTCTATAGAAATAGTCCTAGGCCCAAATCCAAGTATTATTTATTGTGTTAACTGCATTGGAGACAAGGTACAGTTAGGCCCAGAAATATTTGGACATTGACACAAGTGTTGTTATTTTAGCTGTTTACCAAAACATATTGAAGATATAGTTAAAATCAATATGGGATTAAAGTGCAGACTCTTAACTTTAATTTGAGGGTATTCACATCCAAATTGGAGGAAGGGTTTAGGAATTACAGCTCTAATATGTAGCCGCCTCTTTTTTAAGGGACCAAAAGTAATTGGACAATTAACTCAAAAGCTTTTTCATGGGCTGCATGGGCTATTCCCTCATTAATCCATCATCAGTTAAGCAGGTAAAAAGTGGAGTTGGTTCCAGGTGTGGCATTTCCATTTGGAAGCTGTTGCTGTGAACCCACAACATGCGGTCAAATGAGCTCTCAATGGAAGTAAAACATACCATCCTTTGGCTGAAAAAAAGAAGAAATCCATCAGAGAGATAGCAGAAATGTTAGGAATGGCCAAGATTCAAGATTCTTTATTTGTCACGTGCAAGTTATACAGGTACAACAAGCAATGAAATGTATCCTGATCCGCTCTTTTAACTGTGCAATAGACAAGGAAGATAGAGACGCAATACAAACTTACAAACATAAATACTAACTTAAATACGGAGGCTGGGGTAACAGGACAAAAATAAAACTATATATTATACAATAAGGAACATAAGGAACATAAAGTTAAATAAAGTTAAATGTGCAAACCTGAGAATGTAAACATTGTAAAAATTGTAAATGGACTAGGGCAGGACAGGTGCAAAGAGATGATTTTTTAAAGTGCCAAGTGCAGCTGCAGCTGCAGCATTGTACATAGCAGAGTAGAGCATGTGACAATGAAGTGGCAACCAGTATAAGTTATCGTAACAATAAGAGGTATGTACTAGCAGCATATAATAACATGGACATTTACAGTATAGTTATCGTAACAACGATATGAGGTATGTAATAGCAGCATGTAATAGCATGGACATGTACAGTATAAGTGATTGTAACAGCGAGGTATGTATTAGCAGCATATAAAGAACTGAGACCTAGAAAGGCATGTCCTGGTTAAGGAAACGGATGGCCTGAGGATAGAAACTCCTCCTGAGTCTCTCTGTTTTGGCCATGATGGTGCGGAACCTTCTGCCTGATGGCAGAAGATGAAAAAGCCTGTTTCCTGGGTGAGATGAGTCTTTTAAAACCCTGATTGCCCTGGTCTTACATCTCTTGGAGTAAGTGTCCTGCAGGGAAGGGAGAGGTGACGTGCAGCAGCGCTCCGCTGCCCGGCCAAATCAACAGTTTGGTACATCCTCAAAAAGGAACTCAAAAAGGCCTGGACGTCCAAGGAAAACAGCAGTGGTTGATGATCGCAGGATCCTTTCCGTAGTGAGGAAAAACCCCTTCACAACATCCACCCAAGTGAAGAACACTCTCCAAGAAGTAGGTGTATCAGTATCTAAGTCCAAATCATGAGAGCAAATACAGAAGGTTCAAACCATTAGTCAACCTCAAAAATAGAAAGGCCAGATTAGACTTTGCCAAAAAACATCGAAAGAAGACAGCCCAGTTCTGGAACAGCATTATTTGGACAGATGAAACTAAGATCAACCTGTACCAGAATGATGGGAAGACGTTTTGGGTAAAACGTACTGAGAAAGCAACCCAGGAGTTTTTTAAGGCAAAGAAGTGAAATATTCTGCAATGGCCGAGTCAATCACCAGATCTCAACCCGATCAAGCATGCATTTTACTTGCTTAAAACAAAACTTAAGGCAGAAAGACCCCCAAACAAGCAACAACTGAAGACAGCTGCAGTAAAGGCCTGGCAAAGCATCACAAAGGAGGAAATCCGGCATTTGGTGATGTCCATGGGTTCCAGACTTCAGGCAGTTATTGCCTGCAAAGGATTCTCAACAAAGTATTAAAAATGAAGGTTTTTATTTATGGTAATATTAATTTGTCCAATCACTTTTGAGCCCTTGAAATGAGGAGACTTTGTAGAAAAATGGTTGCAATTCCTAAACATTTCATAGGATATTTTTGTTCAATTCCTTGAATTAAACCTCAAAGTCTGCACTTCAATTGCATCTCTTCAAATCAAAAGTGGAAGTGTTAATCATTTATTTTCATATATCAACAAAATGCAGTGAATGAACAAAAGAGAAATCTAAATCAAATCAATATTTGATTTGCCTTTGCCTTCAAAACAGCATCAATTCTTCTAGGTACACTTGCACACAGTTTTTGAAGGAACTCGGCTGGTAGGTTGTTCCAAACATCTTGGAGAACTAATCGCAGATCTTCTGTGGATGTAGGCTTCCTCACATCCTTCTGTCTCTTCATGTAATCCCAGACACACTTGATGATGTTGAGATCAGGGCTCTGTGGGGGCCATACCATCACTTCCAGGATTTCTTGTTCTTCTTTAGGCTGAAGATAGTTCTTAATGACTTTGGCTGTATGTTTGGGGCTGTTGTCCTGCTGCAGAATAAATTTGGGGCCAATCATACGCCTCCCTGATGGTATTGCATGATGGATGTCTTCTTCTTCCTCTTTCGGCTTCTCCCTTCAGGGGTCGCCACAGCGAATCATCTGTCTCCACTTCTGCATCCTCTACCCTCACACCAACTAACTTCATGTCCTCTTTCACCACATCCATAAATATCCTTTTTGGTCTTCCTCTCAGCCTCCTGCCTGATGGCTCCAACCTCAGCATCCTTCTACCTATGTACTCATTGTCTCTCCTCTGGACGTGTCCAAACCATCTCAGTCTGGCCTCTCTGACTTTATCTCCAAAACACCTAACATGAGCTGTCCCTCTGATGAACTCATTCCTGATCCTATCCATCCTCGTCACCCCCAAAGAGAACCTCAGCATCTTGAGCTCTGCAACCTCCAGTTCTGCCTCCTGTCTTTTCCTCATTGGCACTGTCTCCAAACCATACAGCATGGCTGGTCTCACTACTGTCTTGTACACCTTTCCTTTCATTCTTGCTGAAACCCTTTTATCACACATCACACCTGACACTTTTCTCCACCCATTCCAACCTGCTTGCACACGCTTCTTCACCTCTTTTCCACTCTTTCCATTGCTTTGGACCGTAGACCCTAAGTACTTGAAGTCCTCTACCTTCTTTACTTCTACTCCCTGTAACTTCACTGTTCCACTTGTGCCCCTCTCATTTACACACATGTATTCTGTCTTGCTGCGGCTAATCTTCATTCCTCTCTTCTCCAGCACATATCTCCACCTCTCTAGTCTTTCCTCTACCTGCGCCCTGCTGTCACTGCAGATCACAATGTCATCTGCAAACATCATAGTCCATGGAGACTCCTGTCTAACATCATCTGTCAGCCTGTCCATCACCAAAGCAAACAAGAAGGGGCTTAGAGCCGATCCTTGATGCAGTCCCACCTCCACCTTGAACTCCTCTGTCACTCCTACAGCACATCTCACTGCTGTCTCACACATGCCCTGCACCACTCTGACATTCTTCTCTGCCACTCCAGACCTCCTCATGCAATACCACAGCTCCTCTCTAGGCACCCTGTCATATTCTTTCTCTAAATCTACAAAGACACAATGCAGCTCCCTCTGACCTTCTCTGTACTTCTCCATCAGCATCCTTAAAGCAAAAATAGCATCTGTAGTACTCTTTCTTGGCATGAAACCGTACTGCTGCTCACAGATGCTCACTTCTGACCTAAGCCTAGCTTCCACCACTCTTTCCCAAAGCTTCATTGTATGACTCATTAGTTTTATTCCTCTGTAGTTGCCACAATCCTGTATGTCTCTCTTGTTCTTAAAAATCGGCACCAGAACACTTTTCCTCCATTCCTCAGACATCTTCTCACTCGTCAAGATCTTGTTGAACAACCTAGTCAAAAACTCTACTGCTACCTCTCCTAGACACTTCCATACCTCCACAGGTATGTCATCAGGGCCAACTGCCTTTCCCCTCTTCATCCTCTTCAAAGCCTTCCTCACTTCATCCTTACTAATTTCAGCTACTTCCTGATCCACAACAGTCACCTCTTCTACTCTACTCTCTCTCTCTCATTTTCCTCATTCATCAGCTCTCCATAGTACTCTTTCCATCTTCCCATCACACAATTGGCACCTGTCAGTACATTTCCATCCTTATCCTTAATCACCCTAACCTGCTGCACATCCTTTCCATCTCTATCTCTCTGCCTTGCCAACCTGTACAACTCATTCTCTCCCTCCTTACTGTCCAACCTAGCATACAAGTCATCATATGCCCTTTGTTTGGCCTTTGCCATCTCTACCTTCACCATACGCTGCATCTCCCTGTACTCCTGTCTACTCTCCTCAGTCCTCTCAGTGTCCCACTTCTTTGCTAACTTCTTTCTCTGTATATGCTCCTGGACTTTTTCGTTCCACCACCAAGTCTCCTTATCTACTTTACTCCTTCCAGATGACACACCAAGTACCCTCCTACCTGTCTCCCTAATCACATTAGCTGTATCTGTCCAATCATCTGGGAGCACCTCCTGGCCACCAATAGCCTGTCTCAACTCCTCCCTGAAAACCTCGCAACACTCTTCTTTTTTCAGCTTCCACCACCTGGTCCTCTGCTCCACCTTTGTTCTCTTCACCTTCCTCACCATCAGTTTCATCCTGCAGACCACCATCCTATGCTGTCTCGCTACACTCTCACCTACCACTACCTTGCAGTCACTAATCTCCTTCAAATTACAATGTCTACATAAGATGTAGTCCACCTGTGTGCTCCTCCCTCCACTCTTATAAGTCACCCTATGTTCCTGCCTCTTCTGGAAGAAAGTATTCACAACAGCCATTTCCATCCTTTTCGCAAAGTCTACCACCATCTGTCCCTCTTCGTTCCTATCATGGATACCAAACCTGCCCATCACTTCCTCATCACCTCTGTTCCCTTCACCAACTTGTCCGTTAAAGTCTGCACCAATTACTACTCTCTCAACTCTGGGGATACGCTTCTCCTCTTCTCTCTCTGCCTACGCACACGCCTTCCTCCTCTCGTTTCCACCGGCACCCTGTAGGTCAACAGCACCGGTGGCGTTCGTTGTTAACCCGGGCCTCGACTGATCCAGTATGAAATCCCTGTTTGTGATTCGCATGTTTGATTTGGCTTAGGTTTTACGTCGGATGCCCTTCCTGACACAACCCTCTGCATTTATCCGGACTTGGGACCAGCACAAGCACTCACTGGCTTGTGATCTCTTATGGTTGCATTGAATGATGGATAACTATCTGCCTGTATTTCTCAGCACTGAGAACACCATTAATCCTGACCAAATCTCCAACTCTGTTTGCAGAAATGCAGCCCAAAACGTTCAAGGAACCTCCACCATGCTTCACTGTTGCCTGCAGACACTCATTATTGTACCGCTCTCCAGCCCTTCGACGAACAAACTGCCTTCTGCTACAGCCAAATATTTCAAATTTTGACTCATCAGTCCAGAGCACCTGCTGCCATTTTTCTGCACCCCAGTTCCTATGTTTTCATGCATACTTGAGTCGCTTGGCCTTGTTTCCACATCGGAGATATGGCTTTTTGGCTGCAACTCTTCCATGAAGACCACTTCTGGCCAGACTTCTCCCGACAGTAGATGGGTGTACCTGGGTCCCACTGGTTTCTGCCAGTTCTGAGCTGATGGCACTGCTGGACATCTTCCGATTTCGAAGGGTAAGAAGCTTGAAGTTTCCTTGGCCGACCACTGCGTCTATGATCCTCAACGTTGCCTGTTTCTTTGTGCTTCTTCAAAAGAGCTTGAACAGCACATCTTGAAACCCCAGTCTGCTTTGAAATCTTTGTCTGGAAGAGACCTTGCTGATGCAGTATACCTTGTGTCTTGTTGCTGTGCTCAATCTTGCGATGACATGAAACTGTCTTCCACAACCTCACCTTGGTAGCAGAGTTTAGCTGTTCCTCACCCAGTTTTAAGTCTCCTACACAGCTGTTTCTGTTTCAGTTAATGACTGTTTTTTAACCTACGTGTGACATTGATGATCATTAGCACCTGTTTGGTATAATTGGTTGATCATACACCTGACTATAATCCTACAAAATCCCTGACTTTGTGCAAGTGTACCTATAAGAATTGATGCTGGTTTGAAGGCAAAAGGTAGTAACACCAAATATTGATTTGATTTAGATTTTTCTTTTGTTTGCTCACTTTGCATTTTGTAAATTGATAAAAATAAACAATCATTATTTATATTTCTGAAAGCATTCTTTGTTTACAGCATTTTTTCACACCTGCCTAAAACTTTTGCACAGTACTGTATGTATATACAGTATATCAGTAAATCAGAAGACAGCAACTTCAGAAAATGGAAGAGTGTTTAACTGACATAAAAAAATGGATGTCGGACAACTTCCTCCAGTTAGACTGAGGTTCTTCTTACTGGTATAAAGCCACCAGAAGTCAGCTATCTGACATCATGGTCAATCTTGATGGATTATCTATTGCACCAAATACTGTTGTTAAAATCCTTTGTGTTACTCTAGACTCCAATCTTTCATTTGATATACATGCTACTAATATTAGTTGCACTGCCTTCTTTCAACTATGTAATATTGCATAACTAAGAAACATGCTATCCTTCCAAGATGCAGAGAAATTGATGCGTTTATTTCCTCCAAGATTCAAGATTCTTTATTTGTCACATGCAAATTATATAGGTAGAACATGCAGTCAAATGTATCCTGATCCGCTCCTGACTGTGCAATTTAGTCAAAAATTAAAATAAAATAGTTACAATTAGGGATGCACCGCTGCCACTTTTTTACAAACCGATATGAGTATGAGTATTTTTATTTGTGTACTTGCTTGAAGTTGAATGGATTTCACCTTGAAGCACTCTGAGCGCTGCGGTAAAACCCCCCCGCAAAAAACCTGTCCACCAAATACTTTTTTTTGTGCTGAGAGTGGATCAAAACCTCACTTCCAAAGCACTTTGTTGTTGCTAAGTTACAAAAAGCATTGAGAACTTCTGCGTTCGGTCCTATTTCATATAAACATCGTAGTCATCTTCTTTTGAGTTCGGACGTTTTGATGCCGCTATTAGGCTTCATCGTAATGCAGTCTTCTTTTACTGTCTATGGATACAGCAGGATTTTTATGTTTATTTATTTATTTTCCCCACAGGGGACGTCGTCACAACGGCCACCTTAACTATAAAGCGTTGTGGGAAACGCTGGGGCTGAGACTATCTGCGCATAATTAAAAGCCGTTTCTTGCTTCTTTAAAAAAAAATTCCCTTGGATTGAGAGAGACGTTTGCCATTGGCGACTGGTTAAATCTAGTTGGGAAAAAAAATCCAGTCGCACTGGCGAACAATGTAGTCGCCATCTGGAGCCCTGGATTTCACACGAGCTTGTGGGCAGGACCTCTGAACGTAAGTTTCTGGATGGTTGTCTCCCCCTAGACATTGAAGTCAGGGGGAGACAAATTACATCTGCTGACTATGACATTTCCAGCTCATTGTCCAGCCCAAAACTACACAAAATGAAAGTTAGGAAATTAGGTCAGTGTTATAATTCAAAGATTCAAATAATCATAGAAACTCTTCCACACATTCATTCTTGCCAAGTAAGTCACTGTTATACACATTTGTGTCACATTATTAACCTACCATTAACTGTCATGATTGTCTAGTCCTAGTCATTGTATTAGCCTTTTTTTTAATGATTAAGTTATTAAATATTGCATATCATTTTTTGCAGTGACATCAGTCTGACTAATGCACGGCATCAATTACATTACACCCTCTTCTGTCATTTATTTTATTGCCTGCTCATTATTTTCTGTTCTCATTGTATGTCCTCTTTACACACAGCAAATACTAGTCGACGTCATCACATCCTGGCAAAACATCCTGGCAAACATAGCTGTCTAATAAACCACATTTTCCAGAGACATTGCACAATGTACTGCTGACCCAAAGACCTTCTGCAAAGCTAAATTCCATAATCAAACACACCTGAACAAGCTAGACAGGTTGTAGGAGGCTCTGAATGCTGCAGTAAGGTGTGCTGCTTCAGGGATGGAACTAAACTCATTCTGAACACCTTATTTGCAGTTCCACAGCACAGGTTTCTGTGAACACAAGGAATCAGCAATAACAGAGAAATGTTTTGACCAGCAGTCAAAGGGAGACAAATCCTGGCATTTAAGTTAGTTAAACAATGAGAAACCATGTTTAACTCAGTCCATAAACATTTCATGTAGATAGTAGATGGTACTTATTTGCTTTTTTATTATCAAATAAAAGGTAAAACACTATAAAAAGTTTGTCCCTGTCCCTGCCAATGTCCCTTAAATGTAAATATTCATTCATTCATTCATTATCCAAACTGCTTAATCCCAACTGGGGTTGCGGATGTAAATATGTAAAATGGAAAAATGCTAACCATACTTCACACTTGGTGTGTGGTTCATCATCTCTTGTAGCATTCTGAACACCAACAACATATAGCCTCCAAAACAATGTCTCAAAATTCGCTGCTGATATTAGCTACAAAAAACAGGCTCATCAATACATGTTTAATGGGTGCTGGAGGCCTTACAGTTTGTGTCCAAACAGCCCTGTCAGAACTTGATTTGTAAGCCAGCACAATAAAATGCATGTGCCTAAAGACCATATGAGGTCTGTTGGATAGGCAGGGAATGCTGTGGGGCATGTTTGGTTTGGAGTTGTTTTGACAACGTTTGACAGAGAGAAGCACTGCTGTTCTCTTGATGCCGTGCAGACGCAGTACCATTCAGCACAGATTGCTCCCCTCCATGAAGAAGGTAGTGGGGGAATGGGGATGGGGTGGCCCAGGGAGGAGGTGGGGGTGGCAGCATTTAATATAGATGGTATGACACTTCAGTGATATTGCTATGAAGACTGCTTAATAGCTCCAGTGAAATACTGTAGCTCACCACATGTTAAGGGCACTGTATGTAGACATTGTCCATTAGTTCAATCTTGAAGTAATGTTTACTTGTGTAGTAAATGTTCATGCACCCCGGTCGTCCAGAGGAGGATAGGCTCCCCTTCAAGGTCTTGGTTCCGCTGAAGGTTTCTTCCTCCCCAGGCTTGCTTGTTGGGGGCTTGGGCCGGTTAAATGTAAACGTTTTGTGACAATGACTGTTGTTAAGAGCGCTATATAAATATAATTGAATTGAATTGAATTGAAATGTATTCTTATAATACCATATAACAGAAAAACAAAAACAAAAACCATTTTAAGTGAATTACCAGGGAAGAATAACATAAAAAATTTATTTAATCAAAAAAGAAATAGCAAATTATTGCAATACTCCTCAACATCTGAATAGCATTTCTCTCTATCAGAATCTGGGCAGTCACTTAAGACATGTCTTGAAAGATACAGTTAGGCCCAGAAATATTTGGACAGTGACACAGTTCTCAAGATTTGGGCTCTGCATGCCACCACTTTGGATTTGAAATGAAACTACTGAGATGCAATTGAAGTGCTGACTTTGAGGTTTAATTAAAAGGATTGAACAAAAATATCCTATGAAACATTTAGGAATTGCAATCCAATTTTTAAAGAATTTTTCTACAAAGTCTCCTCATTTAAGGGGCTCAAAAGTGATTGGACAAATTAACATTACCATAAATAAAAACCTTCATTTTTAATACTTTGTTGAGAATCCTTAGCAGGCAATAACTGAATGAAGTCTGGAACTCATGGACATCATCAACACCTGGAATCAACTCCAGACTTTTTACCTGCTTAACTGATGATGGATTAATGAGGGAATAGCCCATGAAAAAGCTTTTGAGTTAATTGTCCAATTACTTTTGGTCCCTTAAAAAAGAGGCGGCTACATATTAGAGCTGTAATTCCTAAACCCTTCCTCCAATTTGGATGTGAATACGCTCAAATTAAAGTTGAGACTCTGCACTTTAATCACTTTACTGATTTTATAACTATATCTTGAATATGTTTTGGTAAACAGCTAAAATAACAACACTTGTGTCACTGTCCAAATATTTCTGGGCCTAACTCTTGTCAGCTACCACCTACACCTTTGTCTTCCACATCATCATGTCTTTTTTTTAAGTAAGCATGTAAATCAGGTGTCATTTTTATGTCATAAAACTATATTGAATCACATTGCTAATACAGTTGTAAAATTTGGAAAGAGGGTAGTGTAAAGGTAACTGTGTATGCCTCCTCTAATCAGAGACAGCAATGGAAGCTACCACTATCAACATTCTAGTTACAGTGAACAGTCTTCAAATTTAAATAAACAAAGCAACCACTAACATCTTCAAATATTTATCATGGAATTATTTTATCAAAGTCTATGAGAACACATTTGCAGATTGCCAGACAAGCATGAACCAAGCAGTTAACACAATGTATCCTCCAGGAGGGACACAGCAGTGCAGATTTTAGCATTAGTAGATTTTAGACAGATTTCACTCACAAAATTTTTATTGCATTATAAGTTATTAAGCTTTTAACGATCGTTGTGTCATTGTGTACATATGAACATTAGACTGTGACTCAGATGTACTGTATGTCACTGGGGGATTCCTTACATTGAAAGAAAACTACATTTTTATTGCATTCTATGCACTATTCATACTCTACACCTCTGCAGTCAGTTGTTTTTCTCATCATAGCTGGCTGTAAAGTCAAAAAGCTGTCTTTATTCATGGTCTTCACTCAGAACTTCATCGGTTTGGTGAAAAATATATTCCTCAAACATGCAATCTAGTAAAAAAATATATGATATATGAATATGAATTTCACATTCATATATGAATAATCTCAGTAAAGTAGGATAGCAAACTAGGGTAGCCTGTTTTAGTCAGTTTCTATAACAGGCAATGATGTTAATGAGGACAGATGTTTTTGTTATTATTGCATACTATGTGGCGGCATGGTGGGCAGGGGTTAGCGCTGCTGCCTCACAGCGAGAAGGACCTGGGATCGAACCACGGGTTGGCCGTAGGGCCTTTCTGTGTGGAGTTTGCATGCTTTCTCCGGGTGCTCCAGTTTCCTCCCACAGTCCAAAAGCATGCAATATAGGTTAATTGACAACTCTAAATTGGCCCCGTCAGGTGTGAATGTGAGTGTGTGCCCTTCGGTCTTATTACCACATTGTTCATGTTTGGTCTTGCGGGTACAACTGAAGAGTTTGATCATACGCAATAAACACTGACAAATATAATAAATGTTTCTCTGCTTTAAAAAAAGATAAATAAATACTTTAAATTTAAACTAATAATTTGAGCATCATCCTTGACCTTCTTCTCTTTTTTCTCTCTCAGATCTTTGGATTTGTTAATGCCATCAGCCCAGTGGGCAATGATCAGCAGAACCTGCTGGCATTCCGTTTCTCGGCCCTCAACCCAGTGGTGGACCCCTGGGTGTTCATCATTTTTCGCAAATCTGTGTTTAAACATGTCTGTGCATTTTTCCACTGTCGTTTCGGAAATGTAACTGTGAAGCACACAGTTCATGGAAGACTCTCCTTCCCCCTGGAGACTGGAGCACCTTAGCTCTCTAATGACATCCGGAGCAAGCTTTATTGCAGCCTCTCCCAGTGATAGCTTCAAACAGACCTGGGGACACATGCATGCCGAAGTGGAAATATTTGAAAATGCTTGTATGTCAAAGGACTACTTTTAGTCTGCCCTAAGACAGAAAGAAGAATAAAATTAAGAACTAAAATACATTCTTCTTAAGAATACTATTCAACTGCTGAATATAGGTCTAATGAGTTCTTGTCAAAAATTATGTGCTTTTTCCCTGTCACGTGCGCTGCCTCCCGCGGCCGATAGGAAGACCTGGAAGTGGTCGGTCGCGGGTCAAAAAGTATAAAAGAAGTCATTTCCTCGCGGCGCATCACTCTGCCATTGAGTCACCCGGCCCATCTTCCGACCCTCTCGGCATCTACCGTGAGTACTCTCAGTTATTGGGTTTATCTCCTTGCTAGCGTGTGTGTCTTTAGAATGTGGATTTATTGTGGAAATCCTTACTCTTCTTGTAAGAGAGTTCTTAGATCAACTTGTGTGGCAATCCTACCTACTCGCGTTCTCAGTCGCGTTTGGGTTAACCACCACGCTACACGGGCTAACGGATAACGAGTAGCGGTTTGCTAAATCCTAACCAGATCACTGGCGAACTCTGAAAGTTTGGCATTCGGTTCAAATCCTAACCAGATGTCCGAATCGTGAAGCAGTCCGACAGCCGCCTAACCCAGCCGCTGGAAGATTGTTAACGCCTGTCTTTTGTGTCACATCCTAACCAGATCCCTGACACTCCCAAGGTCAGGTATCACAATAGAGACGTGAAAATAAATATTGAATATTGTAATATAAGTGTACTATGTCTACTATGTACTATGTCTTCAGTAAAATAAAAACAAAAGTGGTAATCCTTTCAGTTGTGGAATGAGAGTGAAATAAATTTAGAAGAAGCAGATTGGAACAACCAAGGATGAATACTTTACCTTTATTTATCTTTTATACAAGGTATATGGTTATTCTTGCAAAACTACTAGGAATATAAAATATTTTACAAAGTACCATTCCACACAATTTAGCTATCATCTGATAAAGGCTAATCCCAATTATGAAAGCATTCAAATTATTCTTTTATTCACTTTTCTCCCTTCAGGAACTTGTTACTATTTAAATTCACTGCATTTAGCCATTTCTATTGCAACATGTGAAGTCCTTAATTATCTGTTGCAGGTAAATGTAACTAAGTCAATAAACAATTGTGCGTCATGATGGTGCAGTGGTTAGTGCTGTTGCCTCACAGCAAGAAGGTCCTGAGCTTTCTGTGTGGAATTTGTGCTCTCCCCGTGTCTGTGTGGGTCTTTGAATGTGAGTTGAGAGCCCCAAGGCTTTCAGCTTCTGGGACAATATATGCTGTGCACAAAATAGCTGCCGCTGTTCCCCAGGATGTGAGAGTGTTTGTTCTATCAAATTCATGAAGTGTAAAGTGCTTTTGGTATGAGAAAAAGTGCTATATAAGTTTAAGGAATAATAACATAAAATGTTATTGCTTTTCTGGAACAGGACTGGCACCTAAATCTGCTGTATTTTGTATATTTATTTCTTAATTGTGAGGCACATCTTGCAGAATACTGCTTCTGAATGTTTTTTTTGTGCAAACTTACCTGGGATGAAAAGTCTCATAACCCAGACAGAGAAATTTGTACTGTCCTTTACAATCACATGGTCCTTCAATTCAAATGTTTGAAATGTGACAAAGGCCGCTTTAGAAATGTATGATATTAATCCTTTATTTTGCTCAGATTTTACATTGTCTTTGATGTCCTTGTTTTGACTGATCTTTTCTATCCAGTCATTGGACATTTCTAATTCATATTCAGTCTGTTTCTAAAATTGGAAACAAACTTTTCAAAAGTACTTCCTGACATCATCATAACTGTTCTGGAACAACAAAAAAGAATCCTGGTGTGTTTGAGCATAAGTTTCCCATGACATCCTTATTTGGCTTATTTTTTTATTGGAACACAGCTACTGTTTCAGTTGTGAGAGGAGAGTGTTTATGGGAAAGGTTACACAACAGAACGGACTATTCCATAAGAATGATTTCACAAAAATACCTACATGTAAATTACAACTATAACTATCAGTTTCTATGAATTATGTGAAATATTTGTATTAACATTTATGAAGTACTTGATTGTGACTGTACCTCCCACTACATACGTACTTGCTAAAAGAGTACTTTTTACAAAAGGAATGCAGTTTGTAATGGAATTCAGTGTCATGTGTGCAGTAGTGTAGTGTTTGTGTGTGTTCACATGTTTTGAGTGAGTTTCTGAGTTGCAGTGGTGTATATTGCACTTGGCTTTTTGTGTATTTAAGAATTCTGCATTCATTTCTGAAAGAGAGATTGTACTTTCCGTAGTCATGCTGTTAACATTAATAAAAAGTAAAAAAAGAATGTGCTTTTCTTTGTCCCTTAATCAAGTCAACCACTCTACAACGTGTCTCTTATGGTCTTAAGCAGTTAATTTTCAGTCCCTACCAAATCTGTGATATGAAAATGAGAAAAAGATAGTATCCATAGAATTTCAGCTTGGGGTTGGCATTTTACAATAGTCTGTTGTGCCAGAAGGCATGCTGATTTGTAGATCCATTAGTGGCATGGTCTGCTGAATACAAGCAGACTGGCTCAATACCTTTAGCAGAGTAGCTCAGAAATCAAGGAGTGCTTGAATATTGGCTTGAATACTTTCTGCCAGCATTGGCAGAAAGTAAACAGAAGACACAATGAACAAACTATTTTCCACTCTAGAACAGCCAGTTTAATGAAGCCATACATCAACCTTGTGCTGAAACGCCCGAAGTTCTCGGGGCCAAGCTCATTTGAGAGGACGGAAAGACAAAGAAAGACTGACCTTAAGTTTTAGTTGTTTTTCGGGAAAAATGTCTGTGAGTATCCTACACTTTCTGTCAAAACTGTCAATCAAAGTGATTTATGACCCCCTGATTTATGACCCTATGACAGATGTCAAACATATTGTCTTGATTTATGGTATATTTTCCTTTCTTGATTTATGATTCTCTTTACCTTGATCATACACTCTCTCCCCCCTCACCCCGCCCCCGACCCAGGTCCACAACCACCTGGTGTTAGATAAGGTGTTAGATAAGACAGACCCCCAATCTTGTTAAAGATCAGACACTTAGTTCTTCCTGACCAGACCCCTCCCTGTTAAAGATAACGTATTAGTATACTTTGTGTGTGTGTGTGTGTGTGTGTGTATGTGTTCATGCATACATAGTGTTTTGTTGGTACGTCTTGCATATTCAAACGGCTCTATTACATGCTGTACTGATGGACGTATCATCTGAAACAAAGGGTATTGATTGTAAGAAGCGTGTTGATCTTATAACAGTTTCCAGCTTTTTTCCGGACTCTCCAAGAAAGAGAAAACCTGAAAGTTTGGTACGTTTTCTACAAAATATACCTTATACTGTGGAATACGAATGGAGCTTGTCCGACGGACGTGTTGGTGGATATGTTTTTGACAAAGACCAGCGCTGTGTGAAATTATACACTGTAGATTCATATAACACAACAGTTACCGATGGAGTACATAAGTGCACATATCATTCGGTGTCGAAGATTGGAAATTGTTCAGGAATAAAGTATGGCAAGACCTTCAAGTTCCAGGTCTGGAGAATGTCTACAGCGCTGGGTGGGCCAATGTTTCCCCTCAAAGGTGTTACTACATACCTGCTAATCATCTTGGGCAGGCCCCTGGGGATTACATTTACATGTGTGAATACGCAATTGTGAGGAAATTGATGTCGAGAGAGTCCTGAAAGACCTGAAAGTGATGTATCTCTGGAAGGATGTACCTATCACACGAGGTTTTCAAGAAGATAGACAGGTTGTTCAAATGGTGCAACCTTTTGGACAGATTCCGTGATATCAAGGTGCAACTTTTCAGAAAAACCTCCTGGATCCGGCGTGTAAATGTGGGCCGGAGCATCTGGAATCCCCACCCATTGTCTATAAACATTAGAGGCCTAGGGGTCTCAACCATCACAGAGACTGACGATTCAACAATGGCTATGCTGCTAGTTGACGAAGTTGCGATGGCTGAGGCGCGCGACAGTGTTGATTTCTTGTGTGAATGTATGCTGCATATGGATGTTTCCGGTGAACAAAAGACAGAATCTGTCAATACGGATTTCCAGCGGGGCTGCTGAAGAGTGTGATGTCGGATGCATGGGGACCTTGTCGTCAAGCTCATAAAAACCTGTGTATGTACCATTCTACAACACGTCACTGGGGAAAAACATCGTGAGGAGTGGATGTCAAGTCGACCACCCCAGTCAGCTCCAACACCCCATCCTTGAGGTGCTTCAACCACACTATTTCGGTGCGAACGTAGAAGACATAAAGAGGCTTTTCAAACCATTGTTCATACGTGTTATTACTGATGTCTTGGATGCATACGGTATGAATCCGGGCTTTCAAAAGACCATTGGAGGCTACTGTCAACATGCTCGAAGACGAAGCGTGCATCAACGATCGACTGGAAGTTATTCTTATACAGGGTGACAAGTGTTGTGGACAATTTATTTATGACACCCTGATGAAACATCTAAAAAAGCGCTACTGTCCTTTGTGAGATATGGGCTGTTGCTGTGGTAAAACTGTGATAAACAAAAAGAGTGCTGAACAGTGTGTGTGATGTGTACTAACAGACATGCTGGGTAATATGTTTGATGACAATGTGTATGAATATTCCCCCGAGTATGTGGTGTCTATCCAACATTTGAACAAACTTGAAAGCTGTGATGCTTGTCAGAAAAAAAAATGTATGAAATGTGGTTTAATTTGTGGGTCTTCTTTTATGAAATTTGGATGATTACTCTTTGTAGTTTTTGTATTTGCATGTTTGTAAAGAAAATAAATACGTCACGTCTGCGCTTCCTCCCCGACGCTCGGACTCGCCAGAGTATTAAACCTGAGGTTTGATGTGTCTCGTCTGCTTGTCTTGGTAACATGTGTCTGCCCCTTTAAGGTTTTCCCGTCAGTCACTTCCGGGTGACGGGTCCCCCCCTCCTTCCGTGTGTCACTTCCTCATTGGTTGTTTATGATTAGGTTCTCCTATTTAACCAGTCTGATCCGGTGATATGTTGTGTGTTCATGACGAAGGTGTGCTGTGCTCTCTCCCGCTTCTAACCAGCCGCTCACCGCGGACCCAAATCCTGCCGACTCGCTGGACCACCGCTGAATCCACCAAGCTCCGGTCAGCTCGTTAGCCTAGCCGCTAAGCTAACCGCTAACGCGGACTTCTACTTTTGCGGGACTCAGGTTGTCTTTTGCTGGACTTGCACTGTAAATAAAGAGCACATTGCATTCTACCTACCTGCGTTTGCGTCCTCGGTCCGCTGCACGCCAGAACATGACAAAATACAGTAAAATCAAAACAATCTAAATCATTATTTGCGAGTTCTGTGGCATGGCGGACCTTCTAAAATCTGTTTACTATACGCCCTCTAATGAGGGGTCTTTTGGTGGTAAAACAAGATTAAAAGCGGCAGTGTTTAAAGAGTCAGGGCGATGTTTATCAGACAAACAGGTCACAGAGTGGTTATCTGGTGAGGATGCCTGCACACTTCAAAAACCCATACGTGTTAACTACAGTAGGAATAAGGTGATTGTGTATGGTATAGACAAACAGTTTCAGGTCAATCTGGTCGATATGACTGTATGGAAAGGAGAATGACAACTACAAATACATGTTGACCTGTATAGATGTATTTAGCAAATACGCGTGGGCACGTTTTAAAAGTAAGACGTGTCCCGAGGTGGCTACAGCATTCAAATCTATTCTGAAGGAAGGGCGTGTAACTCAAAAGTTACAGTCTGATCATGGAAAAGAGTTTTTCAACAAACACTTTAAGACCGTGTTAAATAAATACAACATTTCTTCCTACAATAACAGCTACCACCGGAGTATCAGGATGAGGCCTATAGAAGTGACCAAAGAAAATGAACAAACTGTGTTTAAAACATTGTACGGTGTAATGACCGCCAAGGGTAAAGATGCAGTGTTTAGATACAAAATCGGCGATGTGCTTAGGATATCTAAAGTGAGAGGTCCATTTACAAAGAGGTATGAACAAAACTATACACAGGAATCTTTCACTGTTTCCAAATGTATTGCTCAATCACCACCAGTCTACAAATTGAAAGATTATGACGGGGATGTAACAGACGGTACTTTTTATGAGGAAGAGTTACAAAAAATCAGGGGGCAGTCATTTAAAGTTATTAGTCATTTAAGATATTAGAAAGAAAAGGGGGGGGGGGACGGACATATGGTCTTGGTAAAATTGTCATCAAAATTTAACAGCTGGGTTCCTGAAAAAGATGTGATCGACATTTAGATTTATTTTAAACCAGGGTCCCCCAGACACAGAGCTTCATTTAGTACTGTCATGGTGCGGTTGTGAGATAGAGGTGAGGACACTGTTGCAGGCATAACAAAAAAGGGTTTATTGAAGGGAACAAGCAGGGTGAACACAATGGTGGCAAAAAGGCAGCAATAAAAACCAGGGCAAAAAGACAAACAAAAACCAGGGCACAAATGCAGGGGAAAACCCAGGACAAAACTACATGAAAAAACAGGAGCAAAGTACAAATGAAAAATGGGGCTTGTGCTTGCAGTACTTATTCTGTGGTGAACTGAAGAATCCTCCGTGAGGAAACGGAAAGAGCAATATCCTGGTACTCTGATACCCACGAGGCAAAAACTGAAACGATCCAGACACTGGAAACAAACGGCAGTCTGATCGGATGGGGATTTAGTGGGAGATACGAGCCTGGGGAAAAACACAAGAAACAGGGGTGAACAATATATGCAAATAACCAGAACGAAATGGAATCCAAAAATCCAGGGGGAAAGAGCAGAGCTGAGACAGGGTAACAAACTGACAAGAACCAAACCATAAACCACAACCACACATCACGAAGGAGACAGAGTTAGGGAAACACGGGTCAAACAGGATTAAATAAAGCCACACAACTCAACAAACGAGTGCTTGCACCAATTCCAAACTCAAGGCAAACAAGACACAGGTGAAAGTAATAATTAAGCGCAGGGGTGTTCTAAACAGACACTTACCTACTAGGTAGGGAGCACACAGTGCATACAACACATATGGAAGTGGGGTGCGCTCTAAACAGAGAGTGAACTACTCACGAAGGCACAAAGTGAAGACACAGAAACCTGGAAGTGGGGAGCAAGCTAACGGGAGAAAGCTAAGGCTAACCGAGGAGACAAGAGGAGTAAACACCACAGGAATAAGACCGAAAGTAAACCCAGAGAACAAGAGAAACAGAGAACAGATACTTAGCTGGGTTAAAGGGGGCACTGTCCGGGCAAAGTCCAGAGGAGCCGTGACAAGTACGACAACACCATGAGTGATGAAGGCTTTTACGTGACACTCCCGAGCAATTCATCCCAAAGTCTCTACCCTGACAATGAAATTTCAAAATACAGAACAAAAATTGCAAGACCACTACACCTGAAGAGTTCATGGGAGGTCGGGCTAATCGAATTCCAGTACCCCAGAACATGGCATACTTTCAGTGATGACGACGGAGTGTTCAAAATATATGGTAAAACTTGTGAAGGCAAAAAAGTGTGTAGGTTACGGTGCAGTTATTACCAGAATATTGATGGAATAGTAGCAGAGATTAACAGTTGCATAGCGCAAAACAATGTGAAACTCGGTCATGATCATGTAGTAAACAAAATTTATGTGGAAGCGGAAGGTAGCATTGGTCTAAAGTTCCATGGCAAGCTCGCAATAATTTTAGGGTTTACGATTTACAGGGTGCACAAGTGAAAAAATTTGTTGATCACCCTATAGACATGTATGGGGGCGAGTATTCCCTATTTGTATATAGCGACATAATAGATTATCAAATCATAGGTGACTATTTTGTGCCCCTGCTGAGGTGTGTACAAATAACTGGAAAAGAAAGTTTATCACAATAAAATACAAGCCACACTACATACGTGTCGAAAGCGCACATCAGTGACATAGCCATCGAGGTGAAGATGGATCAGAATTACAACGTGCCGTTAAAGTTGGGAAAAGTTGTCACAAAACTCCATTTCAGACCTTTGAAGAAGCACAGCATTTTTAAAAACAATGAAAATGTTTAACCCATATGCGGTTCCGCAGCGCTATATTGCTTATTATCAAAATCAGGCAGGAGGTCTACTCCCGGGATACGTTGGGGGTCCAACCATGTATGGGGCAGGTATCGGCAGCCTTTTTAGAGGATTGTTCCGAATGGCCATACCGCTACTGAAAAAAGGTTTCAGTATCGCCAAACCACATCTAAGAACAGCTGCGAAAAACATCATCGGTGAGGTTGTTAGTAATGTGACACACCCCCGCTACAAGGAGGCGTGTCAGGAAGGTTCTGGAATGATGGTAATGCAACGTCGATCTGTGAAAAGACCGCCTGGTGAGAGGCATACAACAGTACCAAGAAAAAACAACGTAAAGTATAAAAAGAGACCAGTACCAAGAAGACAGTTGCAGAATAAGCAGAGAGGACCACCACGCAAGCGACGTAAATCTATCTTCTAATCATGGTTTTACTACATGGTCTCTCTGAGGACTTTAACAAGACAGAGTTGGACTTGTTTACAGTCCCTATGACAAACGGCGATTCACACATATCTTGTCAGCATTCAGCCATATACCCTCCCTCTCAAAACAGTCATCGATGTAGGCCTGCTTCTATGCATCTGACATGGCGTATGCAGGGTAACCACTAGATTCCTGTTTGTATTGCAAAAAAGTTTTCACAGTCTGAAAACAGAGTGTTCGATGTCTGAGAGAAATGCCACACTTCTTCCACTTTGGCCACCGTATAACCCTTCTCAATAGCTTTAGCTAGCTCAATACTAACCCAACAACCTAAAAGCACTCTTTGTTCATCATTGTGTTGACAGGATGTAGTCTGATTCTCTTGTTCGTCGCATGTTCTACAGAGTGGGAACATAAATTTACCGTTACAAACGGTATGGTAGAACAGGGTGAAAAAATGCATGCGGTGGATAGACAGTAGCCTTGATTAACCCGTAATAATTTTCAAGAGGTTCAAAGACTTTCAAAATGATCTGTGGATGTCCGATTGGGTATGTTTTCTGAGCCTGACAGTAGGGGTACAGACTTGTGAAATCTACATACCGGATTTTCTCATCACCTTCAACTTTGTAGTTAAGTTTGTATGCATTTGTCCTACCGCCGAAGAAATTGTTTCTTGGTTTTAAGCGCTCGGGGTGATTGTACGTTGACATGAAAGCAATGACATCTGGTTTGTTTTGCTTAGCATGTTTCTACTCACACTCCCACGTAATTTCAACTTTTAAACCATAAACAGCGGTGAACATTTCTACCATGTCATCAAAGTGTTGTCTTAAAACAGCATAAGGTACTTTCGACAAAAAGGGTAAGTGGTGCGGGCTATAACGATACGCATGACCATGGTGCATGCAGCCGTTGAATTCTAGAGCAAATTTAACACCGTCTTTTTCATAATAGCCATCAAGATAATATTTCCCTATCAAGACCTGACCGCCAGCTATCACATGTTGTACATGTTGTCAACATTTCTACCCACCTTGGTACATTCCAACCATTCAATGGATATGTGTTACAAACCACCCCGGTCTAGGACAGGGAGGCAAACAAAAGCGTGTGACAGGTTAAGTGTGCGGGGTGGAGAACCAAACTGACAGAGACTAACACACCATAGGAGTCTTTTAACATGTGTCTTTTATTTTTACCTACAAGCAACAGGCCAGAGGAGTACAGACGGGGCTAAAACAAAGAAACGAGTAAAAGAACACTTGCCCTTCTCCTGCTCTTCGCTACACACGTTTGTTGTCTAGCTAGGCTAACTAGCCCTCAAAAACATTCAGGGGTTGGCACCCGCCTGCTAACTCTAGTGTGTTTGAACAAACCAATGCCTACGGGTATTATGTAGGTGCGCACATGTCTACCTACCTCCTCCACTCTGCTGTCGCGACGTTGGGCGACACATACATGTAACTTATGATGGAAACAAGTACTTACAATGGAAACAGGTACTCGGTAGGAACAGATGACAAAGTAACAAGGTCTCTCTCTCGCTTTCGTACCTCTGACAACCCGTAACCCACAGCTTACATGAATAGTACCATGACGTCGTTTCTACCGTAGGTGTAGAGTTCTTTTTGACAGTCGAAAACACCGTTAGCAACTTCGCTGTACCATTTGTCAAAATCTACCCGATCCTTATCGGACATGTTGTCGTAACCATAGTAAAACTTGTCGGGGTAAGCACCGCGGTAATTGTCATTTTCGCATTTGTTAAATCTGTGTGGGAAATAACCCTTCTCGGCTGTTGTTAGATTTAATGCAGCAGCCTTTGGCCAGACGCATCGTTATGAACGAATAACTGCTATGTACCGCTGTTTGAAACACTCATCATACATGAAAATCAGCCTACACCCCATCATTGTTGTTTTTGATGTGATACACATTTCGGAAAAATGTTCCAACAGGATAAAATTGTCAAACCCCGCAGTGTTGTGTGCAATCCATGTATAGCCTTCATGTTTCTTGGTTCTAAATCTGTTCAAAAGCCTGGCTACACAATCGTACCCTACTGCTGTAAACTCCTTCCCACCATAAGTTATAGCATGGACAAAGTTCGCCTTGTGTTTACTAGGGGTGTTGAAATTAATCTTATAATCAATACATCACGATGCAGATGTGGACGATTCTGCATTGATGCAGTGGCAGGACATAATCGATTATATCATAATGACATTGTTTGGTGATTTTCTGGCGGCGGCATAAAAATTCTAGTTAAAAAGTTGTTTCGGTACTGACTGTGGCTGCCTGATGTGTGTACAGCACTGCTCCAGGTAGAAGTAACTCTCATCTCACTGAGGACACTGAGGAATGGTGGAGGGAGTAAATTTCGCGTAATAATATAATATTGCGCGTAAACTGTATTTTACCTCTCTCGAATGTCTTTTATCCTCTCAATGTGTTAAATGTTTTCGCACGCAAAGTAAATTACAGACGAGCGGCTTTTTTGCTCGAGTGAGATTTCTACACGCAGTTTGAAAGGGGCGGGTTTTGGCAGTTTGGGGGCGGGGTTTTGGCAGTTTCTGCCTGCGAATCCTATTGGCCGATGGCTCCTGGTTTTGTGATTGACTGCACACTACAGACAGTTTTTACAGAAAAACCAAAGATGATGGAGGAAGAGGAACGGCGGCAGGTAGGTTAAACGCAAGTTATAGTTTATTGACCTTATAATTATAATTTAATAGTTAGGTCTTACACGTTTAATAAGCACGCAATCAATGGCTCCCCTTGCCCACTTGCCTGTCCCCAATTCAACATAAACACAGATGCAGTTACAGACTGCAGCGAGGCACATCGTTGGGATGCTGAAGCAGGCGTTATAGCTCCATCATTACACACACACACACACACACACACACACACACACACACACCCCAAGACTGATGGCCCAGAATTAAACTTTTGTAGTATCTGCATAATCCTCCATTACGTTTTGTGCTTTGTTGATCCTCTGATGGTATGTAAGGTTGACATACTTATATTAGTTGTAATCCTAAAACAGCTTGCAGACAAGTGTCAGAATACCAGAAGCGCTTCTCCAGTAAAGCCATGGTACGGGTGATACCAGGATGCCCAGAGCCCAAGGTGGAGTGCGTCCACTGCAGCAAGGTGTTCCGATGCTCAACAGGCACAAACATCTTGTGTGGCGGGGTTTCGGTTGGAGGAGGGTTTTGCAGGTTGGCCTCCTTGATCCGGTCCACTATTTCCCACCTGATGGGTCCCACGATGCAGTCGGGAGCAAGGACGGTTGTTGGAGTTGCAGTGGTATCCTTCCCCTCGTGTTGCCGTGACAGGGCGTCAGCCTTTAAGTTCTTGGATCCGGGGCGGTATGTGACCGTAAACTGAAACCTGGTGAAGAACAGGGCCCACCGAGCTTGTCGGGGGTTGAGGCGTTTGGCCTCCCAAAGGTATTCTAGGTTATTGTGGTCCGTGAACACTGTGAACGGGTGACTGGCTCCCTCAAGCAGGTGTCAAAGTCAAAGTCAAAGTTAACTTTATTGTCATCTCTGCTATATACTGTACAGATACATAGAGAGACCACTCCTCTAGGGCTAGTTTCATTGCTAGCAACTCCCTGTCTCCCACACCGTAGTTCCTTTCAGCGGGGGACAGTTTACACGAGAAGAAGGCACACGGGTGGAGTTTCTGGGGTTGGCCTTGTCACTGTGAGAGTACGGCCCCAACTCCGGTTTCAGAAGTGTCGACTTCTACTTCAAACGGGAGATCAGGGTTTGGGTGACAGAGAACTGAGGCCAAACAAAAGGCCTCCTTGAGAGACTGGAAGGTCTGGGTAGCCAGTGGGTTCCACGTCAATTGCTTGTTACCGCTCTTGAGGAGTTCAGTTAGAGGAGCCGCCTTCTCACTGAAGTTACGGATGAACCGTCGATAGTAGTTAGCAAAACCCAGGAAGCCCTGGAGCTCCTTGAGGGTCTTGGGTTCAGGCCACTCCTTTACAGCTTGGGTTTTCTGCGGCTCCATTGTTACTGCTCCAGCACGGAGGACGTGACCCAAAAAGGTAACCGAGGACTGGTGGAACATGCATTTCTCCCCTTTTACGTACAAGAAGTTCTCTCAAAGGCGTTGCAAGACCCTCTTGACATGCGCAACATGAGAGGTGAGGTAGGGAGAGAAATGAGGATGTCGTTGATGTAGATGATGACAAATGTGTCCAACATGTCCTTGAAGACCTCATCCATGAATGACTGGAAGACGGCGGGCGCATTAGCGAGGCCATAAGGGACCACCAGGTATTCGAAATGGCCCCGCGAGGTGATGAAAGCCGTCTTCCACTCGTCCCCCTCCCGGATGCGGATGTGGTTGTAGGCACTCCTAAGGTCACGTTTAGTAAAAACAGTAGCCGCACGAAGACGTTCGAGGCTCGACGGGATAAGTGGAAGGGGATACCAGAATTTCACAGTTCAGGGCGTGGTAATCGATGCAGGGATGAAGTCCTTCATCCTTCTTCTCCACAAAAAAGAATCCAGAAGTGACAGGAGATGTGGAGGGCCGGATAATTTCTTTTTCCAGGGCTTCATCAATGTAGGTGTTCATTGCCTTGGTTTCAGGTTGAGACAAAGGGTACGCACGACTTCGTGGTAATGGAGCATCTGGCAGGAGGTCGATGTCGCAGGAGCAGTGTGGAGGAAGGCCCGGGTCCTGGGGTGAGCGAAAGACGTCGAGATAATGAGCATAGGCAGACAGGATATGGGTTAGAGCAGGCTCCCCGGGACTCTCAATTGATGTTGTTCGCACTGGAAGTGATAGGCACTGGTTAAAGCACTGCGAACCCCAGGCTACTATTCCTCTATCTGTCCAGGATATCACGGAGTCATGGAGGACCAACCAGGGGTGACCCAATATAACGGGATTATGTGGAGAGTGAAACACGAAGGTATGAGTTCCTCTCCTAATTGTCTCGCCAGTTTCTTGTCAATGAAATTTCCTGCTGCTCCCTAGTCCACTAGCGCAGAGACTGTACAAGAAAAAGAGCCGAGTGAAAGGCGGATAGGAATAGTGAGCTGTTGAGCAGTAAAGACAAGAGAATTATTTGTGCATACCTCCTTTTTGGGTGGACGGATAGGACAAGCTGCGATCACATGCCCAGGTTCTCCGCAATAGAGACAGAGACGAGCCTGGAGCCGCCTCTGTCTTTCTGAAGCTGAGAGAGGGGTGCGCCTGATTTGCATAGGCTCCGCCTCTGCCTGCTGACAGGGAGGAAGCGGAGGAGGAGGCGTGGCCATGGACGTCCGAGTCGACGGCGGAGGTGGACGGCGGCGGTGTTGGAGAAGTTGATCCACAGCTATGGCAGTCTGGATGTACTGTTCTAAGTCGGTAACATCTCCGCAACACGCGAGCTCAGTCTACAGCTCACGATTGAGTCCGCATCGGAAGATAGTGAGGAGAGCTGGGTCGCTCTAGCCGCTCCTGGCCGCGAGCATGCGGAACTGAAGGGCAAAATCGGCGGCCAAACTGGACCCCTGTCAGAGATCGTAGAGCTGATTGTGGATGGATTTTCCCGATGGAGGATGATCGAAAACTCGGCGAATTGCGGAGACGAACGTTTTATGGCGGTCGAGGACGGGATTCCGGGCCGTCCAAAGTGCTGTGGCCCAGTCGCGTGCTTTACTGGTGAGTAGAGACATGATAAAGTGTACCTTGTCGCGTTCGCTGCAGAATTTTGCTGGCTGGTGTTCGATGTAGAGTGCGCATTGCATCAGGAATCCCTTGCATTCGCTGGCCTCGCCTCCATACGAGTGCGGCATTGTGAGTGTTAGCTCATTAGCACTAGCGGCAGCGCCAGCGGCTCCTGCCCCGGGTGGTAGGCTTGGCGTCGCCGGCGTGAGGGACGCCATGGCTCGGGCGAGGTCAGTAATCGCTCGTGCTTGTTCCGCCAGCAGCCGCTGCAACTCCGCTGGGTCCATTGTGGAGGCGAAGTATTCTGTAACGACAGGCAGGTCAACCCAAATGCAAAGTCGACAAAACCAGGTCGTAGGCACAGGGGTAAATTGTCAAAAAACTGTAAGTTTATTCAGGCAGGGGTCAATATCAAAATACACAGTCCACGAGGCAAACAAATCCAAATCGCCAGAAGCAGAGGGGTAATCCAAAAGCAGAAAGCAAAGGTCAAAACGGAGACAGGCAAACACAAGAAACGCTTGGTACGTAGCACAAGGCATAACAATACTTCGCAAAGAACTTGTTGCAACTAAGGGTCTTTAAATACTGGTGATTTGGCTATGATAGGCTAAAATTCGGGTGACGTAGATCTGGTAGGTTGAGGTTGTTGTGGAGATCTGGAACTGGAGTCGGAAGAGGCGGACTCCTGCCTTGGTCTGGGCCGGGCTCTCACAACTATACCCTGCATAGCAAAACTGACACACGTAGGGGACACCTAAGAATGCTTTGAGATTCGTTATGCCATAGTAATGACCATTGTGGAGGTATAAGTACACCGTTCTAGGTTGTGGTTTCATACCCATTTGATATTTCTGCAATTCACCTGTATCTGATTTGTGAAACACAATGATTTTAAAACCCAGCTCGTACTCAAACTTGGTAACATCATTAAAACTGATTTTGTGTTGCTCTGTAAAACCAACACTGCTATGTATGTCTGCAGCTAGCCTCTCTAACACATCAAATGGTTCTCGTGGTTTCAGATGACGTGCCTAGACAAATTGCAAAACACAAATTGTTTGTGACATTAGCAGGGCAGAATAAATTCATTCTCTTCTTCCTAATGACATCATTATGAGCGATATCATGTAACTTCCTGTAGGCCCCACCATTTCTGCAACGCGCTATAGAAACGACAACCTCTAAGCTATCTTAATTTCTAATTTCTTCATTACTCTGTAACACTTTTTCAATAGTGCCAGTGAAATCGGCTAGATCATAACCGTTTGCTGACGTTACCATGGCATTTACATCAGAAGTGAGACTGGGACGCCTCATTGAAATATTAACTACACCCCCATCAGCAGAAAACTTTCGAGAGAAATCAACTATGTTCTCCAGAGTGTTGTGTAAATGATTTATGTATGCTGCCATGTCTGTGTTGGGCACATCTCTGAAATTAAGCGAGCCTGTGCAGACGACATCGAGTTTGCGGATGTAGCAGTTAGCTTTGTTAGCAAGCTTGTGAATGAAGTCATCCCAACGGTGAGAGTTAAGACCTTTCCTAACCAGAAGCCGTGGGTGGACAGATTGATCCGCACCGCTGTGAAGCCTGAACCGCAGCTTACAACGCTGCTCTCATTACCGCCGATATGAGCACTTACAAAGTGGCCTCTTACGACCTTTACTGCTGGATCCGAGTTTGCAAGTGAAATTTCAGACAGACAATTTCATCAGGGTGATGCACGAAGCTTGTGGCATGGACTGCACACGATAACAGACTATAAACCTAAAGATACCGTGACGATCGGCGCCGACTCTGCATTTGCCAATGAGCTGAATCCACCATCGTCCCCGTGCCCAAGAATAACAAACCTTCATGCCTGAATAACTACCGCCCTGTCGCACTGACATCGGCAGTTATGAAGGTGTTTGAAAGACTGATTAAGCACATCATCTCTTCCTCCATCCCAAGCACCATAGACCCACTCCAGTTTGCCTACCGCACCAACAGATCTACAGAGAATGCCATCTCCCACGACCTACACACCTCCCTCAGCCACGTGGACAAGAAACAGGGTAACTATGTGAGATTGCTGTTTATCGACTACAGCTCAGCGTTCAACGCAATAGTGCTCTATAGACTGTTTACTAAGCTGAGAGACCTAGGGCTCAACTACCGCTTCTGCACGTGGGTGCTAGACTTCCTCACAGGCAGATCTCAGGTGGTGCGGGCGGGCAAGTGTGTCTCCAGCAGCATCACCACCAACACAGGAGCTCCTCAAGGCTGTGTGCTCTCTTTGCTGTTGCATTCACTCTACACTTTGGACTGTGTGGCCACTCACAATTCCAACAACATTGTCAAGTTTGAGGATGAAACAGTGGTGTTGGGATTAATCTCCAACAACAATGAGACGGCCTACATGGACGAGGTGGAGAACTGCCTCCAGCTGAACGTCAGCAAGACAAAGGAGCTGATATTGGACTTCAGCAGGAAACACCCTGACAACAGACCCCTCATCATCAACGGTGCTCCAGTGGATAAGGTGTTTTTTTTCAAATACCTTGGCGTCTACATCAATGAGGACCTGACATGGACTGAACATATTAATGTTCGAGTCAGGAAGGCAAAGCAGCGTCTGTACCACCTTAGACAGCTGAGGAAGTTTGGGGTTTCTACCATTCTGAAAGTTTTCTATTCTGGCGCTGTGGAGAGCATCGTCACTCAGAACTTCTTGTCCTGGTATGGGAACTGCTGTGTTCAGAACCAGAAAGTCCTCCAGAGAGTGATCCGGGCAGCAGAGCGCTGCTGCACGTCAGCTCTTCCTTCCCTGCAGGATATTTACACCAAGAGATGTAGGGCCAGGGCAATCAGAATTGTTAAAGACTCAGCTCATCCCGGAAATTGACTTTTTCATCTTCTGAAATCAGGCAGAAGGTTCTGCACCATCATGGCCAAAACAGAGAGACTCAGGAGGAGTTTCTGTCCTCAGGCTATCCGTTTTCTGAACAAGGACATGTCTTTTCTCTAAATGTCTTAATTTGTCATACCATACTGCCTCGTAACTCCATATTGTTATGATCATTTATGATGTCTGAAATTTCACTGTTCAATATCTGCTGTGCAGCTGCACTTGGCAGTTTAAAAACATGCACACTGCACTCATTGCACCTTTTTAATCCATCACACCTTATTGTATATATCACAGTTTATTTTCTTTTTTTATTTCTTTCCCTTTATCTCCTTATTTCTAAGTTATTCTAAGTTATTTCCCTTATCTCTAAGTTATTTTAAGGTTCTATTATTCTCCTTGTTATTGTATTATTTTTATTTTTAAATTTTCTGCCTTAATTGCACAGTCAAAGAGCGGATCAGGGTTCATTTCACTACATGTTGTACCTGTATAATTTGCATGTGACAAATAAAGAATCTTGAATCCTGAATCTGCATGAAACCACACTATTGAACCGGGGCTGTGACGCTACTCTATATTCGCCAACAACACCGCCTTGAGATATCAGTCTATCTATATTAGATTTGCCCGGAATAGAGACAGACGCCTCGTCTGGGTTTCCACAACTGTTTTGTACTACATCTGCTTGTGTTCTGTTATAGAAAACTGTGTTAGCATCATTCAGCTTATTCATTTTTTCATTGTAAAAACTCTAAGATTTTATTGTTGATATCGGGTACTTCGTCAGCAAACCACCTGTGTTTGTGGGGTCGCTCCATAGCTACAGATTGTAAAAACTCCAAGATTTTATTGTTGATATCGGACACATCAGCAATCCGTCAGCGTTTGTATGCACGCTCCATAGTTACTTACGCTTTTTAAATTTATTTATTTTTATTTATTTTGTTCTTTTTTAAGAATTATGTACACGTAGTTTGTTATAAAATTATCTATGCGACATTTTCGCTAGGGCTGTTAAAGCATCACTCAAACTGTACCAATCCACTTTAGACAAACCCTCGGATTCACGCAACATGGTCGTATGCTTATTCAACACACTCATCAAACTATGCACGCATTTTAACACCACATTCTTTGCATCTTGTTGACCACTAACCTTTTAGTCCTTTAACTCATACAGTACAGTTGTTACTACTTGTATCAAATTGTGAATCACCTCATCTCTAGCTTTTGACCCCTTAAACTGACTTATCAACAATTTGTGAAGCACCTCATCTCTAGCTTTTGACTCTTGCTGACTTTTCTCAAATTTCATACACCATTTCAAAAACTCTTGCTGACTTTTCTCAAATTTCATACCCCATTTCAAAAACTCTTTCTGAACAAGACTATACACATCTGCCGACTTTTCTGATGTCAGTCTTTTGGATGCAACATCACATAGCTTTGCATACCTTTGAAGCTTCAATGCGTGTTCCTGGCAAACAATCGTCGAGTACGTCCGGCGAGTCTTTTGCAGATTTGGTTGATAGTCCTATTTTGCTTCTTTCAGAAACATTTGATGTTTCTTCAAATGTGGCATTGTCCCAAGCTGTGATATCCAAATCAGTCCAAGCACTAACACACACATCGGTCACAGTCGTAGTCCCACTCCTGTTGAGGCTTTGAACGTCATGTTGATCTACCAAAAACGCACAAAACAACTTTTACTATCACAAACATCCCACAGTAAAATAGTTCTATTTTAATAGTGTAATGTAGTGTATTATAGGATAACGCAAACTTACCTATATTACTCCATTCCAAAACATTAGCGCGCTTTGCCTTATTGTTCACGGAATCATCCTCACAATACTTTCTCTTTCGGTTGGCTTTTCGGGCGATAGGTTTGGATTGTACCTCCAAGTCGTTTTCAGAAATTTGCCCCGATTGAGCCGGATGTGTCGGGTCGTGTTCAGGCCCACCAATATTATCCACAAGCATACGCAGCGCTGCTGGAATGACAAAGAAACAGTCTGAAGCACCATGTAACATGCTTACTGAGGCCTAGAGGCGTGGCTTGCGTATCATTTTGATTACACGCAAAAACAAGCATTTGTGATGGATTTGGTGGGGAGGGCTGACATTAGCATGAGGGATCTCTAAATATGTGAAAGCACCATTGATGCAAAGGATTACACCAGAACTTTAGAGGCTTATGCATCAGTCAAGACTTTTCTCAG
Organism: Distichodus sexfasciatus; assembly: GCA_032718565.1. Classification (NCBI taxonomy): domain Eukaryota; kingdom Metazoa; phylum Chordata; class Actinopteri; order Characiformes; family Distichodontidae; genus Distichodus; species Distichodus sexfasciatus. Next base: position 439,109 of record JAVGVS010000266.1, read on the forward strand.
TAACTCACAGTGTTGGGCACGTACCTTTAAAAAAGTAATTAGTTATAGTTACTAGTTACTTCTCACAAATAATAACTGAGTTAGTAACTGAGTTACATCATTATAAAAATAACTAATTACCAGGCAAAGTAACTATTGCGTTACTTTAAAAAAATCTAATTTAATGTAACTATAAAATACATACAAAACATTGTACACTAATCTACACTATTTTAATGTTGTTGTGGGACAATGTGAGAGACAACTATCAAATTCAACATATTATAAATATTATCATTACTATAGTGGAACAATAAAGCACAATAGATGGTTTAGAACTCCTGGATGTTGGTGTGTGCGACTGACCGTGCGTGTGCTTGTGTGTGAACACCCGCACTACTCTGCCTCTGATTGGCAAACAATGGAAATTTACTCAATCTAAGCCAATCTTCACATTCTCAGTTACACCACGTTTACAGACACACCAATCATCATCACTGGTTATGTGTCCCGCCCCGGCCCCGAACACACACAAACACACACACCCCAGAGAAAGAGAGGTCTATGGCTGAGAGAGACGCTGCTCGCATGAAAACCGCTTCAGTGTTCTCAGTTATAGTAACGCACATTTTATTGTCAGTAACGGTAATGGCGTTGTAACGGGGGAAACAGTAATTAGTTTGATTACTTGTTACTGAAAAAAGTATCGCCGTTAGTAACGCCGTTTATTTACAGTGCCGTTATTCCCATCACTTGTAACTCAATGAATATTTCAGCAGGAAATGCTAGGCCTCATTTTTGCAAAATTACTTGACTAGCCGGCCTGCGGTCTGATGCATCATGAAGAGGAGAATCAGATAATTTGTTTATGAACGGTTGAGCAGATCATGTCTTGTAAACAGCAAGAATGGCAATTAGTTTATTCATTTTCCCAATGACAAAAATGTGCAATTAAAAGAAATGGGGTTCTGACCCAGTGGTAAACATGCTTCTGTCCCAACTCTTTTGGAGTATGTTGCAGGCACCAGTTTCTGAATTTGTTTAAAAAACATGGTGGTGAATAAAAAATTCCATGAAATCAATCAGGATAAAATCTCTCCAAGTGGGATAGCATGAATATTAACCTGTGCATCACTTATAGTCATTATCTTTCTCTGTGTACAAACAGGGCATGGAAATGTTCTATTCTAGCTTCAGCCTCACCATAACATGGAAATATTTTACATATTGCTTTAAACTGGGTGTGAAGTACAGAAAATATGAAGGAATGTTACAGGATAGCAAGTTAGCGGCACTCATTCGAAGTGCATTCAAGTGATATCTTAAACTAAAACTGCATCAGAAGTAAATGGATGCATCTGTTTCATGTAAGTTAAGAGTAAGAGTATGTAAGTTAATCTCAAAATGAGTAGGTGCTTTATATGCTTCTAATAAAAGAGGTTGTGATTCCATAACACCTAGTTATCTGAAAGTTATTTCTGAGATGCTTGTGATCACACAAAAATGTAAGTTCCTCAGTGATATTGCTGGACTGCAATACAGCAAGACAGCAGGTAGACTCGACAAGAGCAACCATCAGGCAAGACAGTTCTAGCTGCAAAACAGAACGATAACTAGCACGAAGTGCTTATAATAGTGCTAAT
>JAVGVS010000266.1:460260-618246 GCA_032718565.1 Distichodus sexfasciatus
AGTGTGACTATGATTCTTGCTTTGTTTTATACTAATTGCCGTTTAACCGAAACTGGACCAATGCACGTTTTACACCACATGACAAATAAATGAGTTGTTATTATGTAGAGACATTCTATGGCTTTGTGCTGTGAGGAAAAATAAGGTTAGTGTCAGACGGAAACACTTTTTTATCCATTTGCTATCCATCTGGATAAAGGATAAAATTTTGATAACAAATAATGTATTTTTCTATATTGATTTCTCTCTTGAGTACTATAGCACTAGAATTCAACTTATTAATAATTAACTGGATTTCTGATTCCTAGTTGATCTGATTCTGTTTTGTGCCATGTTAAAGTCATGTTACTTCACCTGCTGAGGGCCATATCTCTTTCTGTTTAACCATTTCCTGCAGACTTGAAATCAGGAAGTGGTAAAGAGTTTCAGAGCACCAGTGCTGCTTGGTGTTAATCCTAATTTAGGTTTAAATAGTACATGCATTTTGATCTTTCCTGTGATAACATTGAGCCTCTGCATAAGTAGATTTTGAGGGAAAATTGTGTTATGGGGACCATTGTTTTCAGTAATATTTTTTAAATAAACCTTTGTATTTGAATAAACCTACATGGGGTATATACATAAATTTTCATGTTAGAGCTCAAGAGGAGGTATAGTATCAGGATTTGAAATATCTCAGAATTCTACTGCAGCATTTTGGAACAAATGCAAACGAAATTGCTTAACAAAGCCTAACAAAAAAATGTAAATCATAATTTACATCTAATGTTCATTTTATCAGACTGTGACTAATAAATATCTCAATATAAACATACTGTGATCAAAGCAAGTTATTTAGTATGTTAAGCCAAGAAAATATATTTTTTAATCAATGTGTGCTTGACAACTTTGCTTTGCTTTGCAATATTTTTTCTTTGTACTTTTCTTTTTGTACAAAATCACAGAATTTTAGTCTCTGTGAAATCTTCATTCATTCATTCATTCCAGGGTTGCCAACTTGGTCAGTTAGATTTAGATGGATAGATAGCTCTATCAGCGCCCGTGGAGCAGAGCTGGGGGACTGTACCTTGCTGATGAGTACCTCAGTGGTACCTTTACCAGTCCGGGATTCAACTGTCCGATCACTGTTACGCTACCAACTGCCCCCAAAAAATCAGGGGACAGTGCGAACACAATTCCACACTTCCACAAATTATGCAGTTGAGATTACCACATTTGGGGAATTTGCAGAGGTCAGTCAACAGGAGTGCATTGGCTGAGCCTTAAAGAACTGTTCCTTTTCTCAAACCAGTTTCTACAGTATGACTGAAACAGCATTTGTAGTGGTACAGCTACAGTCTGCAATGGAACCATTAGTGAAGCTTATATAAAAGTTAGATGTGTAACGTAGGCAGCAATTCCGTTTCCTTCTTTAAATCACATCTTCTAACAACAGATACAAAACATTATTGTTACGACACATGTTACCACATAAAAAGCTTGCTAGGCGTTTGCTGCCGCTGCATTATGGGCTGCAAAAATGATTACCTGTCATTTTCTGGTTGCTATAGAAGATGTAGGTCATGGTTTGAAGCAGCATGATGTCCCATAGCGTCAGACAGTTGTGGTTTCCGACATCTGTAGAAATAGTCTGAGAGATTTTGTTTTTTTCCTTTCAGTCAGCACTGATACCTACTTTGACAACTTTAGATTTCGATTTACTTACAGAGATTGTGCAAAATGAGATTGCCTCAGTGTTGTTTGTTGTTGCAATTACTGCAAGAGAAATGTGTTCTGTGTAAACTTGAAAACGTGATGATGTATATGTGTATTGTATAACATAATATGAAGCACTCATTTTGCTCTTGAGATAATTACACCATCCTGAAGAGAAGATCGAAGATGAGTGCTGAAGTGTAATAAAACCTAAAGAACATATTGTATTAATATCATACTTCTATGAAGAGAAGGTTTAAAAACAGAAGGCAGCACCCAGTCGTGGCATGGTGAAATGAGGTCAAATGACATTAAGCTGATTTTGGTTTAACCATGGGACTTTTTTCATTGGCCGTTTTAAGACTGCTTAAACACTCATTAGAGTCCCTGCTGAAGTGCTTTGCTTTTTTTTAAATAAGTCCACCTATATAGATGTAAAAAAGTATATACAGCTCCAGGAAAAAAGTAAATAATTATTTCTGATTCATTAGTCTCACAGAATTGCAGTTGTATATTAAAATGTGGACGGCTTTCTTATTTTTAACACAAACTTACAGCTGCAAATGGTGATAAAAGAGTATGAACATGTACATGTTACACTGACAACCACATTTTGTGAAGTCAGTGAACAGAAATAACGATTACTGTATCGTGTGTACAGTATGTGGTAGTTAGACGATTTCGTAGCATTGACGCCCTCTAGTGGTAGAACCTCGCTAAAAATGCAAATTAAAATGTACAGTATATACACGAACACAAAAAATACATTTTATAACAAAAGCTGAAAATAAAATACCAATTTATAAAGCAAAAATAACTGAGTTGGCGATGGAACAGTTAGGGAAGATTATATCAGAGAGATTTGTCTAAAAGTTTGCTCCATTGTTGTCGTAAGGTCTCAACGCGAGCCCAGACGGGAATCTCCATCAGCATATCAAGTCTGAGGTAAAAGTATGTCACCTGATCAAGCTCTCAAAAGGCGAACGATTATCAGTTATGTTTGTCCTTATGATAAATTATTTTTAAGAAAGATGTTTTCATCGTGTGACACTAAATGTTGAAAAATATCATTAGTTTAACATGAGAAATTCAAAAACGTTTGTGAGGCAAAAGGAAACCCTTAGCAAAAAGTAGTTTATTCAAGTGTACTACGAGTATACTTATTATATACCAAAACTGGGGCAGTAAACTTGAAGTTTACTTTTTATATACTATATTTTATATGCTTAAGAATAGTATAGTGAAGTATACTTGACCTATACTAATAAGTATAAAGAAAAGTCTACTAAAGTCTAAAAGTATACTTTTGTAGGCCTAATCTTAAAATGACCTTATAAAGTATACTTAAAGTATACTTTTATTAACTTAAAAATGTTCCAATTTAGTCAGAATAAGTATTAAATTAGTATACTTTCTAGTACACTACAAGGTACATGGTACATGTTCCATAGTATACTTGCTATACTTATACTCAAGCGTACTTAATAAAATGAACTTCAAGTATACTACTTTTTGCTAAGGGAAGGTCTCAACGCGAACCCAGACGGGAATCTCCGTCAGCATATCAAGTCTGAGGTAAAAGTATTCTGCATTTTGGTCCTCCTAGTGAACATTACAGATGTCAAGTAAGATGTTTAACCATAACAATTTTAACATGTTGTTAACATGTTGTTTCAACACCTTCCTGTGATGTTTTTAAATCCATTAATTGGACTGAAATAACGCTGTATGTCACCTGATCAAGCTCTCAAAAGGCGAACGATCATTAATTATGTTTATCCTTATCATAAATTATTTTCGTCACGTTGCCGGTGTGTGTGTGTGTGTGTGAAAAAGGACGCAAGCGCGGACGTAACTGCTGAACGTTTATTACAAACAAACACGTGTAGACAAAAACAACTCCCTCTGGTTCCCGAAATACACAGTCCAGTTCCCCCAGCCGAGGCCAAGACGAAAGAGAGAGAACTGAGAGCCGCGTGGCTAACAGGCTAGTAACGGCAGCGCTGAAGTCACAACGTTTCGTCAGAATTCTCGAAATCCAAGTCCAGTGTCTTCAGAGGCAGAGTGGCGGTAGGCTGGGAACACAGAGGAGAAACGAAACACACACCAATGACAACGACACGTAACAAACAACCGGATCGGACTGGTTAAATAGCCTGGCTAAGCTAACTAGCACCAATGAGGAAGTGACACACAAACAGGAAGGGGAACCTGTCACCAATCACGCGGACAACCCAGGAGTGCGTGGCGGGAACTTCTAAAAAGGGCAGACACCCATCACCGAGACAACCAAACGCGACATGTCAAACCTCAGGTTTAATACTCTGGCGAGTCCGAGCGTCAGGGAGGAGGCGCAGACGTGACAGTACCCCCCCCTTCAGGACCGGCCCCCGAAGGGCGGCGAAGACCCCCACCTGTCCGCTCCCGGCTGTCGCCTTGGCTGCCGGGGGGGGGGGACCCCGAGGTCGCGGCACTGGGCGGTCCGGCCGAGAGCGGTGGAACTCCTCAATCAGGTCCCGACTGAGGACATCTCGGGCCGGGACCCAGCTTTGCTCCTCCGGGCCGTACCCCTCCCAGTCCACCAGGTACTGGAGCTGGCCACCCCGCCGCCGGGAGTCCACCAGCTGCCTGACACGGTAGGTGGGGGCACCCTCGATGTCGATTTCCCCTGGCAGCGATGGGTCTGCGTCTCCCCGATCCAACGGCCCCGGACAGCCGGCCTGAGGAGAGACACATGAAAGACAGGGGAGACATGAATATGACTGGGCAACTGGAGTTTCACAGATACAGGGGAAATGACTTCAAGGATATGATATGGGCCTATGTAACGGGGAGTGAGTTTGCGAGACGGGAGACCAAGATGCAGATCCTGGGTCAACAGCCATACCCGATCGCCAGCCTGGTAAACTGGCGCCTCATGCCGCCTCCGATCTGCCTGACGGGTAAACCGGCGGACCGCTTGCTGGATGTTAGCGTGTGCACCCTCCCAGACCTGCTCTGCCGTGCGGAACCACTCATCCACCCGAGGGACCTCGGAGGGTGAGGTGTCCCACGGGCACAACGGGGGACGCCCCAGCACACACTGAAAGGGGGTGAGGCTGGTAGTGGGGTGGCGGATGGAATTCTGGGCGTACTCTGCCCAAGCCAAGTAGTCGGCCCAGTCGTGCTGCCGGGCGTGGCAGTAAGACCGTAGGAACCTCCCCATCTCCTGATTGGCGCGCTCGGCTTGCCCATTGGATTGGGGATGGTAGCCGGACGTTAATGACACGGTGATCCCCAGCTTCTCCATAAAGGCCTTCCACACACGCGAGACAAACTGGGGACCCCGGTCAGAGAGGATGTCCTCCGGCAAACTGTACACCCAGAACACGTGCTGGAACAACTCCTCGGCCACCTGCAGGGCAGAGGGGAGAGAAACAAGAGGGAGAAAATGAACACCCTTCAAGAAACGATCCACTACCACAAGGATAGTGGTGTACCCTTTTGACACCGGCAGGTCCGTGACGAAGTCGACAGCTATGTGCAACCACGGCCTGTTTGGTATCGGCAGGGGAATTCGTTTTCCGACTGGCAACTGATTCGAACTCTTGGTGGCCGCGCACACGGAACAGGAGGCAACCGCCCTCTGAGCGTCCTGTCGCATTGCGGGCCACCAATACTTTTGCCGCACGTGCTGCAAGGTCCCTGAAATTCCCGGATGTCCACTAGCAGGTATAGTGTGTGCCCACTCTATGACCCGAGCCTGCAGCGGCTCCGGCACGTAAGACCTTTCTGAGGGGCACCCGGCAGGTGGAGACTGGTCCCCGGCCAACCGAGTGATCTCCTCATCCAAGTCCCACGTGATCGGCGCCACCACGACGTCGGGTCACAGAATGGGCTCCGGGACCTTGACAGCTGTTTTTGGACCCTGGACGGTAGGTGATGGTAAAATTAAACCAGGCAAAGAACAAGGACCATCAAGCCTGTCTCGGGTTGAGCCACTTGGCCTGTCAGATGTACTCAAGATTGCGGTGATCTGTGAATACCACGAAAGGATGCCGTTCCCCCTTCCAGCCAGTGCCACCACTCCTCCAACGCCCCCTTCACAGCCAGCAGTTCCCGGTTACCGATGTCGTAATTCCGCTCAGCCTCCGTCAGCTTCCTAGAAAAGAAAGCACAGGGGTGTAACTTCTCCGGGGACCCAGACCGCTGCGATAACACTCCCCCAAGGCCCACCTCAGAGGCGTCTACCTCCACCACAAATGGTCTGGTGGGATCCGGCAGCGCAAGCACGGGGGCTTGCATGAATAAACATTTCAGCCACCTAAAAGCGGCTGACACATCACACCTGACACTTTTCTCCACCCATTCCAACCTGCTTGCAAACGCTTCTTCACCTCTTTTCCACTTTCTCCGTTGCTTTGGACCGTAGACCCTAGGTACTTGAAGTCCTCTACCTTCTTTACTTCTACTTCCTGTAACTTCACTGTTCCACTTGTGCCCCTCTCATTTACACACATGTATTCTGTCTTGCTGCAACTAATCTTCATTCCTCTCTTTTCCAGTACATATCTCCACCTCTCTAGCCTTTCCTCTACCTGTGCCCTGCTTTCACTGCAGATCACAATGTCATCTGCAAACATCATAGTCTATGAAGACTCCTGTCTAACATCATCTGTCAGCCTGTCCATCACCAAAGCAAACAAGAAGGGGCTTAGAGCCGATCCTTGATGCAGTCCCACCTCCACCTTGAACTCCTCTGTCACTCCTACAGCACATCTCACTGCTGTCTCACAGCTCTCATACATGTCCTGCACCACTCTAACATACTTCTCTGCCACTCCAGACCTCCTCATGCAATACCACAGCTCCTCTCTCAGCACCCTGTCATATGCTTTCTCTAAATCTACAAAGACACAATAGCCCCTTTTCCACTGCTCTGGTTCCCGTGCCGGTTCCGTGCCAGTTCCCAATTTTGGAACCGCTGCCGTGCTTTTCCACAGAACAGAAATTGGTGCCGGTGCCCTAAAACCGGCTCCAAACCAGCCCCTAAACTTTGCTGGTCTAGAACCGAGAACCCGTGACGTCAGGCGAGGTGGGCAGAGTGACAGGTAGCGTTAGAAGAGAAGATGGTGGAGAGCCAAACTGCAGTATCGTGGAGCGCGGACGAAACTAAAGCTCTTCTAGCTATTTGGACGTCGACAGAGATGCAGCAGAAATTGGAAAGTGGCCAAAGAAAGAGTAAAGTATATGAAGAGATAAGGGAAGAACTCAACGCTGCAGGCTTTGTACGAACAACTTGCCAAATAGTAAACAAGCTAAAAAAAACTGAAGAAAGACTACAGGGACAAAAAGAAGGGGCTATGTAAAAGCGGCAGTGGTGGAGGTCCAAAAGATGCTTTTTATGATTTAATGGATTCGGTGCTGGGGCACAGACCGTCAAACCAACTTACTGGGGCATTAAAGTTGGCGACAGCAATGCTCCAGGAAAACATCTCTCCTTCCACATCGGATCTCAGTAAGCTAAGCTACTTGATTAACTTCTTTAATGTTAGCTATGCAAGATGTAAAACCTTGAAGTAGGAAAGGCATTAATGCATGGTTACTATGTACAAAAACCGAACAAACCAAAATTATGAACTTGATATTTGTTTTCAATACTACTGACATTTAGACTCAAATACATGGTTGGTTTGGAGCCCTGAAGATCTTGAAGTGAAGCATTCTCCTCTACACAACCCCGAAGGAAAGGTAAGCATTGTTCAGTCGCCGGTTTCCCAGTAATGGCAAAATGTATTCAAACCTCAATATAACTGTCATGTTTTATATAATAAAGCAGTTTGCTTATGGTACTATTTATGTGTGTCATTACACAGCTAAGAGGAAGAAGAGAGGCCACGACAACGAGGACCTGCTTGATTATTTGGAAAGATCAGATGAGCGGTTCCTTCAACACAGTAGAGAGATGAATGAGGCCATTCTTACAAAAATGGATGAGGCCTCAGGTGCTATGCTGGGCCTTTTGGAACAAATGGTTGTGGTTATGGAGAAAAACCAGACAACACACAGTTGTTAATGTTTTTGTTATTTATTATTGTATTTACAGTCTATTTACACAAATGTTTGCACTTTACTTGTATTGCCACTTTGTACCAACCTATGTGCTGAAGATGTTGAATTGTTTGCACTGCTGCATCTCAGTAAAACACTACAGATCTACTGGTCTTGTCTATTGAAGTACTCCATTAATGCAGCTCTTACATCAGCTCCTTCTGGATGTCCATGTCCATGTACTGGCTAAAGAGGAGGCTGTGTATTGACATGTGTGGCATGAAGATCCTCAGTAAAGTTGTCACCATGCTCCTCACATATATTGTGCAGCACACAGCAGGTCAACACCATCTTCTTTGTAAGGTCAAGTTTACAGTCATTCCTTTTCATCAGACATCTCCATCGTCCTTTTAACCTTCCAAAGCTCATTCCCACGACTGACCTTGCAGTGCTTATTCTGTAGTTATACCTTTGTTTTTCTACGGTTAATCTGCCAGTGTCTGAAAATGGCTTCATCAGCCAGTTTTGTAGGGGGTAGGCAGGGTCACCGATTAAGTAATGACCAACATCACAGCCACAGATGTTTACTTTGTTCGGGATTAAAAGGTCACCATCACTTAGCCTTTCCCTTATGTATGACTGTTTTAACACCCTTGCATCATGAACACTGCCGGGGAATCCAACACAAATATCCCAAAATTGTCCTTTTCCATTTACAACAGCTTGTAAAACAACTGAATGCCATCCTTTGCGGTTACAGTAATCGCCTGGGTACTCTTCCGGTGTGATTATAGGTATGTGACTACCATCTGTTGCCCCCACACACTGTGGCACTCCCCAGCGGCTTTCAAAAAATCTGGCCATTTCCACAAAAGTTGCTGAATCTGGCAATTTCATGTGTTGAGGGAGAAGGACTCTAATCACAGCGTCACAAAAGTCCTGCACACAATTGTACACGGTGGATATGCCTACTCCAAAAAGGTGGCTCACTGTTCTGTACTCGCCGCCAGTTGACAGCTTCCAGATTGCAATAGCGACTCGTTTTCTTAGCGGCACACACAAGCGGTATGTAGTGTTTCTTTTCCCAATTGTACTCAGCTAGCAACAGATGTATTCAAAAGACTCCTGTGAGACTCGGAAGTTTTCGGTAAACTGCGCTGGGCTGAAATCGGGAACAATAGTATCCCACCACTGCTGCGCTCGTGGCAACATCCACATCACTGGTGATTTACGTCGCACACGAAGTCGTGAGACGATCTGAAAATTGAAATTCGTAATGTTATCAACGGCATAAATTACATGTTGGAGAAGAAAAACGACAAAAGCATAGCATTACCATTAGCATTCGAGCTACTGCTAGTCAGGGTAAAGAAAGCCCACATTGTAGTTAACGGTGTGTCAGAACTTACCAGTCGTCTTGCACGTAATCGCTGTCTGTGTCGATCTCTTTCAACTGCCAAAACACACTGAATTAGCTGCCTTCGGATATTGGAATAAATCCTCAAAGTGTGGAGAACAACTTGCAAGCACAAGATGAGTTCGGCCATGTTTGTTTCTGTTTAGTGGGCGTGACCTGTGACATATTATAATGCGGCTCCTGCTGAGCTCCCTGGTCAGTGTAAATGCGGGCCGGTTCCCGGCTGGTTCTCAGTTCAGCACCGGCCGAGCACCAGAACCGGCACCTGGCACCAGCACCAGTGTAGTGGAAAAGAGGTAAATGCAGCTCCCTCTGACCTTCTCTCTACTTCTCCATCAGCATCCTTAAAGCAAAAATAGCATCTGTAGTACTCTTTCTTGGCATGAAACCATACTGCTGCTCACAATTGCTCACTTCTGACCTAAGCCTAGCTTCCACCACTCTTTCCCAAAGCTACATTGTATGACTCATTAGCTTTATTCCTCTGTAGGTGCCACAATCCTGTACGTCTCCCTTGTTCTTAAAAATCGGCACCAGAACACTTTTCCTCCATTCCTCAGGCATCTTCTCACTCGTCAAGATCTTGTTGAACAACCTAGTCAAAAACTGTACTGCCACCTCTCCTAGACACTTCCATACCTCCACAGGTATGTCATCAGGGCCAACTGCCTTTCCCCTCTTCATCCTCTTCAAAGCTTTCCTCACTTCATCCTTACTAACTACTTACTAACATCCTCAAATACTTCCTGATCCACAAGTCGCCTCTTCTACTGTACATTCTCTCTCCTTTTCCTCATTCTTTGGCTCTTCAAAGCACTCTTTCCATCTTCCCATCACACAATTGGTACCTGTCAGTACATTTCCATCCCTATCCTTAATCACTCTAACCTGCTGCACATCCTTTCCATCTCTGTCTCTCTGCCTCACCAACCTGTACCAATCATTCTCTCCCTCCTTACTGTCCAACCTAGCATACAGGTCATAATATGCCCTTTGTTTAGCCTTTGCCACCTCTACCTTCACCACACGCTGCATCCCCCTGTACTCCTGTCTACTCTCCTCAGTCCTCTCAGTGTCCCACTTCTTAGCTAACTTCTTTCTCTGTATATGCTCCTGGACTTTTTCGTTCCACCACCAAGTCTCCTTATCTACTTTACTCCTTCCAGATTACACACCAAGTAGCCTCCTATCCGTCTCGGGGTACCGGACCTACCTGCCAAATTTCAAAGCTGTAGGTCTTACAGTTTTTTCTCCACAACGCGTTTTAAGGCAGAAAAAAAAATCTGCACGATTCCAATAGGGTTCCACGCAGTGTTCCACTGCATGGCCCCCTAAAAAATCAGCACGATTCCAATAGTGTTCCACGCAGTGTTCCACTGCATGGCCCCCTAAAAACCAGCACGATTCCAATAGGGTTCCACGCAGTGTTCCACAGCATGGCCCCCTAAAAACCCAAATCAGCACGATTCCACTAGGGTTCCACGCAGTGTTCCACTGCATGGCCCCCTAATAAATGTATAAGTTTTGAGTAATTTGGGGGGGTCTCTCTCCTTTGCAAATGAATCGTTCACGCCCGCGTCAGCCACTGGTTAGCAGCGATGTCGGCAATCTACCCGGACCAGTCTTGAAACACAGCGCAATGAAGGTGAAAACCCGGTGCGCACCTGTTATCCTACTTTAGATTTTTTTATCCAGAGGAAAGATTTTAATTCGCGGGTGTGAATGGTCCATTTGCAAAACAAAAACGGCCATCAGCGAAGAGTTTTTTTCAGGTTATTGTTAAAATAAAACGTTTAGTTGTATTGAAGTATTATGAAATTTTTCGTAAGCCGTAATACTTGTGTTAACATTTTACTGCATTGTCACATTATTACCCTAACTAGGTTCGTTATTCAGACATTTTCAGAGGTGTGACTGAGAAACCGGGAAGGCTTTCGTTACAGAAATAGCTCAAAGGAGCTGTGTAGTGTTTTACAACTTTAATGTGGAGGACTGTAATGTTTTAACTTGGGAAACATCAGCTGCTTTACCTTCAGTCCTCAGCTGAAACTGAAACTCTCTTCTCCTTCTGGGTGCTTCAAGCTGTGCTTGTGCGAGTGACAGCGGGGCTTCAGTGATGATTGGCTATTACTAGTGTGTCATCTAACCAATCATAAATTGTTATGGGCGGGACATAAAGCCGCGTTGTTTCTTAGGCACAGAGGATGATACAGCGTCGGAGCCACAATAGACCTTTCTCACAGAAACCGGAAATACGTAATCGCAGGGAAGGCAGACTTCCTGTCTGATGTCAACACAGCAGAAAGCCGGGTAATTTAAAAATGGAGAGAGTCTACACAACTTCCCTCACGGGTTTGCCAAAGATCACCTTTGCCGACGTGACAAGAGTCATGGAGGAAAACTCCGTCACAAAGAAGAACAAACTGGATAAAGGATATAATTTTTTCCACGAAGAGTTTATCCATAACTTTCAAGGTAAGTAACGTAGCTAACATTAGAGAGCAATCAGGCTAACAAATTATTAGTGTGTCCACTTAGACCTAGGGCTAGGGTTATAGGGTTATGTATGGATAGTATAGAGGACATGTACAACTTTATTAAAGCAATATAACAGTCGTGGTCGTGATGTTACAAACAATATGACATTCCCTGTCTGCCTTTGGTCCAAGTGAATGTCTTGTGTGTAGCAGCTAGCGACAATAGCCTAATGTTAACATTTAAGGAGGTGGAATTTCTTACCTGCGGGCGGCGGCGTCACATAATTGTTGTGTCGGCGCTCGAATAACCAGGCCAAAGAATAGAGCGAAGATGTTGTTTACTCAGCAAACAGTAAATCAATTACAATAGCTCTGCAACCGAACATTCGTGCTCTGTTCTATCACTTCTTTCCTCTCCCTCTCTTCTCTTCTTCTTCCTCTTCACAGTCCCTGCTTTATCCCGACACTGCCACCTAGTGTCCTACGGTTGCAATACAATCAGTGAACACAACATTTCCTCTCTCTGTAAAAGAATACACTCCCTCTATAAGCGAATGCTAATAGGAAACGACGTAATAAGTAAATCCTTCTGCAATAAGGTTGCTTTACATAAGGTGCATTAACATGTAACTGTAACATCGTTGTAAATAAAATGGATTACTCTTACTTAAACTTGACTAATGTCTATTGCATAACCAGTAACTTCGAACTTAACAGTCTTAGTTGTAACAATCAAGATACTGCAATCATCTCAACTTCTTTTGGTCAACTATGACATGACATAGCCCTTCTGCCACTTGGGTTTGTTTTTAACACGTGGCTGTCTGTGAGAGGGGGAATGACTAACTCCTGTGTGTATGAGTCCAGATGTGTCACCGTTTTGTCCAGCCACAGGAGGAATCTGGGCAAGATGAGAGGCATTCCAAGTTTTCCCATCACTCAGTAAGAAAGAGTTTGGACCTATTCTCTTCCTCACAGTTGTCTAGCATCCGTGTAATGCTGCATTTTATCCTGATGCCTCTGAACTGCACAGCGAGCAGAAACATCCAGCGGAGATATGGCAGGTGGCAGGGGAAGAATATCCAATTTAGTGCGCCTTTTCCTGCCATAAAGGAGTTCATATGGTGAGGTAGAGGTTGCAGCACGAGGCGCTGCACGGTACACCTGGAGCCAGTTCATAACAGTCTCATGCCATGGTTGGGACTGTCGAATGGCATTTTGAACGCAGCTTCTCAGGGAATGATGAAATCTCTCGACAGCTTCGTTCGCAGCTGGATAGTAGACTGACGTTTGGCTATGGGAGATACCATGGGTGCGCAGGAATGAGGCAAAAGCTGCAGAAGTGAACTGCGGGCCACTGTCCACAACAATGTTCTCAGGGTCACCATGACGACAGAAAACGGATGTCAGGAAGCAAATAACATCCTCTGCAGTGGCAGTATGAGAAAAGGCACCCTCAGGCCACTTAGAATAGTAGTCTGTCAGCATGATGGTGTACCTGCAAGCAGAAACTACAGTGTCAAAAGGTCCAACAGGTCGCAAAGGAGCAGGGTGGGTGCTTACCTGCTTATTGTTAACCTGGCAGAGTATACATGAAGCAATGCAAGACTGTACTTGTGAATCCATCTTTGGCCACCAGTAAAGGTCGCGCAGACGTTGCTTTGTGCGGACAATCCCTTGATGACTCTCATGTGCAACCGTGATCAGTTTGTGTCATAAGGAGAGTGGCACGATTAGTCTTGAGCCTCTGCAGATGTAGTTATCCTTGACTGAGAGCTCACCTCTAATCTTGTAGTATAGGGTTAGTACACCACTTACTGATTTAATGGAGGGAGGCCAACCACTTTCAATTTGTGAGCGCAGGGCTGACAGTTCAGGACAAGAAGAGCAAGCTGAGTCATAGTCAGCAACTGGAACGGAGCTCAGAGCAGCAGAAATCTGTGCCACCACCTAGGGTTCTGCATCTGGGATAGAGTCAGAAGGCATAGGCAATGGAAGGCGTGAGAGACAATCAGCCCTATAATTCTGGGAGCCTGGTCGATAGATAATATCATAGTCAAAACAGAGCAGGCGTGCAGACCAGCGGGCAACTCGCATTCCAGCCAGACCGATTCCTTTTGTGCTGAGTAGTGTTGTCAATGCCTGGTGATCTGTGCGGAGAATAAAACGACGTCCCCACAGGTATGTTTTCCATTTTTCTGTAGCCCACATGCAAGCAAGTGCTTCTTTTTCAACAATTGAATATTTCCTCTCCGTTTCAGTCAGTGTGCGGGAAGCAAAAGCCACTGGCTTCTCTGTACCATCAGGCTGCACTTGTGCAAAGACAGCTCCAAGTCCATAGTCGCTTGCATCTGTAGAAATCACAGGTTGCAGAGAAGGGTTGAAAAGGGCAAGCGCTGAACTGTTGACAAGAAGTTGTTTAACTTCCTCAAAGCTGCTTTGTGCTGCAGGAGTCCATGTGAATGTGTCTCTGTCACTGGCACAGGCACACATAGGAGCCACAACCATCGCAAAGTTAGGTAGAAACTTTGAATACCACGATACTAGGCCCAGAAATGATCTCAGGGCAACAGCATCAGATGGGGAAGGAGCTTCCAGGACGGCCTTAATGTGCTCTTGGTCAGGAAGAATGCCATCTGCAGTAATGGTATGACCTAGGAAGCTTAGGGAGGTTTTCCTGAATTGACATTTATTCTCATTGAGCACCAATCCAGCCTCCATCAACTTTTGGAGGACAGTGTTGAGGTTCTTATCATGCTCAACAGGGGTGTTGCTATAGATGATGAGGTCATCCAAATAATTTTGAACACCTTTGAAGACCATTGAGGATGTCAGCCATCATTTTCTGGAAGGTTGAGGGGGCGGACGCGAGGCCATACAGAACCCTGCAGAACCTGAATAGACCATCATGTGTGATGAATGCTGTAAGGTCTCTGCTATCTTCATGAAGAGGCAACTGGTAGTATGCATTAGCCAGATCAATTGCAGAAAACATCTGGGCACCTTGTAAATTTGCAAACAGTTGATCCACATGAGGTAGGGATAGCAGTCAGTAATCACAGCTTTGTTTGGTTCACAGAGATCTGTGCACATCCGTATCCCACCAGTTTTCTGTCCCATTACCACAATAGGTGAAACCCAAGGCGATGCATCAATTTTTTCAATCATGCCAGCTTTCAGCATGCACTCCAGTTCTGCTGAGACAGAAGCTCTTACAGCGAAAGGCAGGCGTCATAGTTTCTGGCGTACTGGTTTAACAGTGGAGTCAATTTTCACCTTATGCACGATGTTTCGTGCACAGCCAATATCCGTAGTAGCAGGGATACAGGAAGCGGGTGAAACAGTCACATAGCTGGCGGCAGGAGCAGGTGGGATGCTGGGAGCAGATGCAGAGTTTGTGGTGAACACGGATGGAAGGACAGTGTTACCTTTGATGCAGATGCTTAAGGCTTTCATAAGATCTTTTCCTAACAGAGAGGTGCCCTTCTTCACCACGTAGAATGTGACTGGGGCAGTGAAAACTCCTCTGCTCTTGTAGGCAGCCGAGCACAGGGATTATCTTCTTTGTGTAGGTCACTAGCTGACTAACAGGTGAAAGCAGTGGTGTGTCATTGAAGTACTGAATACAGACGCAGTGTGGCAAAATAGATACTGCTGATCCTGTGTCAACCGATATTGATTTTGCACCTAAGTGTGTCTGGCGCATGGCAAGGGTTGTTTAAGTACAGCACAGTCAATTTAAGTAGCTGAATCTCACCTACATCACTTGTCCTGGATGAACGACAAACGCGAGCAAAATGTCCAACTTTATGGCAAGACTTGCAAGTTGCTTTGGCTGCAGGGCACTGAGGAGAATTAGCCAGATGTTTGTCAGAACCACACCTGAAACAGCTGCGGGAAGATGCAGTAGAGGCATTGAATGGCTTATTTGGATGAGTGTGCTGTTTGTATTTCTTTTTAGTGAATCGTGAACAGGACTGTACAGCTTGCACTGGGACACTGTCATTTGCTGCTATAGTTTTGGCTTGTTGAACAGCAGATTCCACTTGTATTGCAATTGTTAAGTCCAGTGTCAGATCTGGTTCGAGCAGGAGCCTCTCTCTTATGTTCGAATTACTCACATGTTCAATCAACTGATCACGGAGCATTTAATCTGTTTTATCATCAAATCCGCATTTTGAAGCAAGATCACGCAGCACGGCCGCATACTGTGCAATAGTCTCATGAGGTGCTTGTCTTCGCTGTCTGAAGGTATGTTGTTCCACAACAACATTTACTTTGGGTGCATAGTGTTTCTCTAAAGCAGCAGAGTCAAAGGAGTCACCTGTATCTGGAAGCGAGTAGAAAGTCCGTTGTCCCTCGGCTCTGAGAAAGTGGAGCAATTTAGCTCTCCTGCGAGCTTCAGGCCAAGCGTTACCCATCGCATTAATTACCAGTTGATAATTCTTGAAAATCCGCATCCACATGTCGAAGGGCAACGGCGGCTCTCCCGGGCACGGCAAAAACATTGGCGGCGCAGGCACGTTTCCAGCCATTTGTTGTTGTTTTTTTGTCTGCAAAAGAAGCAAAAACAGAATCCTCGTCGCCAATTTTGTTGTGTCGGCGCTCGAATAACCAGGCCAAAGAATAGAGCGAAGATGTTGTTTACTCAGCAAACAATAAATCAATTACAATAGCTCTGCAACCGAACATTCATGCTCTGTTCTATCATTTCTTTCCTCTCCCTCTCTTCTCTTCTTCTTCCTCTTCACAGTCCCTGCTTTATCCCGACACTGCCACCTAGTGTCCTATGGTTGCAATACAATCAGTGAACACAATAATCATGGTCCAATTTCAAAGCTTTATTTGCGATGTCTTTCCTCTCATCTCCTACCAACGTTAACGGCTGTCGTTTTTGGCACCGATCATACACTGACTCCCTTTTTTCTTTAGAGGTGTACTCATTCCAAGAAAAAAGGCTAGGGACAGACTCTGGTTTCAAGCGATGAACAGTGATCCCCAAGATGTAGTCCTCTGGTGTGAAGTGTCTGCTGCAGACATGAGTACTCCCCCTTTTAATTGAAAAAGTTGGTCCCGCCAGATAGCTTGAACCCATTTTCGTCTTACTTCTTCGTTAGCAGGGAAGGAGTGGAAAGATAAATAAGGCTGCTTTTGGGCATTACAAGAACAGCCCGGTACGCTACAACAACTCTTGCTCGAAGCTTGCGCCATCTTTGTTGTTTACCTGGTTACCGGCATACCGGGGAGGAAATAGGTTTCCACTGCAATTGCGTATTTCCGGTGCAAAATATGGAAGTGAGAAAGGTTTTTGTAATAATCGGTTATCGGTAAAGTAAAACGCCGATATCAAAAATTGGCAAAATGCCTTATATTCCTAATTTTGTGGAGAGATTACTGTGCTCACGACATCCATAACTTAAGTGTGTGTGCGCATGTGTGCGTGTGCGTTTGCGCGTGTGTCATTATTAAGCTGGGAATACACTGTGCGATTTTTTCAGTTGCGTTATTCAGCTCCTGCTTAAACTGTACGA
Organism: Distichodus sexfasciatus; assembly: GCA_032718565.1. NCBI lineage: Eukaryota > Metazoa > Chordata > Actinopteri > Characiformes > Distichodontidae > Distichodus > Distichodus sexfasciatus. The sequence goes on from JAVGVS010000266.1 coordinate 477,411, forward strand.
GTGAATCGCACAATCAGGGGTTAAAAGTTTGCAGCTCACGATTCATGTTCTCACACTATACGGCCCGATGCTCTGATGCGACCTGACTGCTCACACTGTACGTCCATACACGACACGTCGGACCTGCAACAGAAGAAGAAGAAGAACCCGGAAGTGGGGAGACGCTCACCTGAGAATTTGAGAATGCTCACCAAAGAGAAATGCACTGCCATGGCAATTTGTGCCCTTCTGTGCGTAGAAACGTGTAAAAAGTAAAGGCGACAATGTGTATGGACAAGGAAATGGCTGGGCAGACGTGGGCAGTACGGTCTGTCAATTCTACAATGAGAACTGGAGGTAAGCAGCAACAGCTAAATTGCACTTAAGGCCAATACCTTAACAGATACCTTATGTACACATACCTTACCTATGTTGATGTAGGCTTTATCTAAGAGTGATGGGTAAACTTTTAAAATAAAAGTGCAACCAGAAATGCTGAGGGGAAAGAACACCATTGCTGTGGTTTTGAAGACATCTGAAGTTCTGACTGTCCTCTTTTTTACTGACACTTCTACCTTCATTAGGCAACATTTAATTGTAGATTAGTGGCCATTAAGTAAAGTAAGTACTAGCCAAGTTACTTTTAGACTTTTACTGGAGTAGCATTCTAGTGAGCGACTTGAACATCTTCCAAAGTGATTTTTTGGGAGGGTACCTGTACTTCTACTCAAATGTGACTTCCAGGTGCTTTATACAACATTGGTTAAATATCAGTCAGACTCTTAAATTACCAATAACATCCAACATCTATAATGCTACTGTATTAATGGTGTGTTCTGTGTAAATAGGTAGATGATATGAAGGGTTTTCAGGACCTTTTCCAAATGTCTGTGGAGGACTTTAATAATCTTCTGGAGAGGGTAACTCCTCATATCCTCAAGAGGGATACACACCTCAGGATGGCCATCAGCCCCAGGGAAAGGCTTTCTGTTACCCTACGATTTTTGGCAACAGGCAAGTGTAAAATGACATTTCTGTAATGCTCCCTATTAAACTGTAGAAAGGTGGGCACGAGGCAAGGTCATCTATCTATATCACATAAAAAAAATCAATTCACCCATGCAACTATACATAATTTTGCCTTTCTACATCAGTTACACTGGCCCTCTAACAGCACAGCTATCTATCCACCTACATACTACTACTACGTTCATACTACATAGGCTACTACTACTACTACATTCTATTCTCCATCCAACAACTAAAATCTTGTCACTCTACCAAGATCCATCTATGTCCACCTTCCCTTACATTAACCATCTAAATCCACCTGACACTATTTAAGACACTTTCTTCATTTTGACAGGTGAAACCTTTAACTCATTAAGTTTCCAGTATAGGATTGGAAGCACCACACTGAGCAGGATTGTCATGAAACATGCACAGCCCTTACCTCTGTACTGCAAGAAGATTAATTAAGAAGGTAATTTTGACTGGAAATATATTCATGTTACTGAACATCAAATTACCCATGCTCATGGGTTGAAAGGTTGACTTGCACATTGTCAAAAATGTCCCACCAGTTAATACAACAATGAGTTTTCACCTAAAACAATTCTCTGAGTCCTGGATGTATTTATTCAGTCTTTGTGAAATGTGTAATCAAAAAAGTCAAGTGAACTCTGAAAGTGGATTTGATAAGGGCAAGATTTGGGCAGTTGGTGGTGTAAAGGTAGGGTGTTCGCCCCATGATCAGAAGGTCACAGGTTCAAATCTAGAGCTGGTAAAGTTACCACTGAGATACTCATGAGCAAGGTACTGTCCCCAAGCACTGCTCCCTGGGCGCTTGTTAGCTGCTCGCTGCTCCTTCACGGATGGGTTAAATGCAGAGGTCACATTTTGTTGTGGTGTGTTCACAATGACAAATAATCACTCACTCACTTAATTCACCAGAGATTAATTTGATGTATCACTTTATACTTGTGTTTTACAGACACCATCAACTGACTCCGAGTGGAAGGCCATTGCACGAGACTTTGCAAACAAGTGGCAGTTTCCACACTGCTTGGGGGCTATAGATGGGAAGCACATCTTCATCCAACCACCTCCCAAGAGTGGCAGCATGTTTTTTAACTACAAGTCCAGGTTTCCATCATCCTTATGGCTGTAGTTGACACCAATTACAAGTTTGTATATGCAAGTGCAGGGACACAAGGAAGGGTGTCTGATGTGGGAGTGTTCGCCCATTCTGACCTGAGAGAAGCTATGGACAGCGGCACGCTGAACTTCCCCCCTGTTGATACCCTACCAGGCACTGATGCTATGATGCCACACATGTTTATTGGTGATGATGCTTATCCCCTCCGACCAGATCTCATGAAACCGTATCCGTTTCAAAACCTCAACACCAATCAGAGGATATACAACTACCGTCTGTCCAGAGCACACCGGGTTATGGAGAACGCTTTCGGGATTCTGGCAAATCGCTTTAGAGTTTTCCGAACAACAATTTGCCTGGACCCAGACAAGGTTGTCACCATTACCTTTGCATGTCTTTGTCTGCACAACTTTCTACGGCACCACAGATCTGACGTCTACGTATCACCTGGCTATGTTGATTCTGAGGATGCCAACCATCAGCTGGTTGAAGGTGCATGGAGAAGGAGGGGAAAGCTTCAATCCGTTTCAATGGGCCATGCAAGGAACCCCTCAGTGGAAGCGAAGAAGCAACGGGATGTCCTTTGCGAGTACTTTGTCTCACCTGCAGGGAGTGTTTCTTGGCAAGAAGACATGGTGTGGGTAGATCAGAAACCAAAGTTAGAAGACAAATCTAGTGTGAATCAATCCATAGCCCTGTTGTTTGAGGTCACTGAGTACTGTCTGTAGGAAAAAGTTATTTTATTTCTTTATTGACAGTGTGATATTTTTTGGAAACACAAACAGTACCACATAATCAGTGGTCTCTCTTCACTTTTTGTAGCCCACACAAACATTTTGATTTTCTTTTTTTTTTAATTTATAGAAACTAAAGTAGGAAATAAATAGCAGAAAATCCCTTTGTAAGTACTAACAAAAATAAATCTACCTCTGTGGGAAACTACAAAAATGATTTGCTTCATTAAATAAATACAAAAATATCTCTTAACAAAATGTGCAAACAGTTCTACACCACGTCACAACATTGAGGTAGATGGCAAAGTCACATTATCATAGTCATAGTGTCACATAAAGAGCATTTAAATGAACTTAGTGCAATGATACTTCAGCTTTTGAGCCTGTGTTAACAGCAGGAAAGAGTAAACTCAAAAATATTGTATAAAAAATTACTGTTGGAAATTTTGGTTTTAAGCTACCCAGCTACTCAGAGTTCAGCATTTTCAGAAAGGACTTGGCTGGTTTGATGGGGTCTGGTAGTCTTGGGGAGGTGGCTGGACCTGAAAAGGGTGCATGGGATAAAAAGGTGGCCTAGCCTGCGGACCTGCAAATAGAGAATGGCTGCCCTGCTCTGCCTCCTGTGTGTCATAAATAATGTTCATTATGTTTGTCCTGAGCCTCAACTGTAGAGCTCTATCCTTTATGTTTCTCAACTCTGAGGCTACTTGTTGGCCAAGCAACTCCTCTGAATCTGCATTAGATCCTGATAGTGTGTTCTGGACCTGCTGAAGCAGGGAAAGTTTGGCCATCTCAATGCTGTGCTCAGCTGATTTTGGTTTAGCTTTTTGCCCTCTGGGTCTTTTGACAGGCCGACCTGTGGACTCCGTGACCGGCGGACGGTTTGAGGTGTTTTTTTTAAACAACTTGGTTATAAACTTACTCTCAGAATGGTCTCCATATGTCTATGTACGACATGGGCCTTCAAAAAATCCAAATGTTTTAATATCCAGATCTGTTTGGGAGTTGGTTGTTTCTGGCCACTGCCGCTGGGTTTCGGTTTGAGCAGTTTGCCATACTGCGTCTGCAGTGATGCAACCCGGGTTTTCACCTCATTCACTGAAAAAGTAACATTACCCTGTACTTTATGATGTAAATTTGCTACTAGCAATTATTGCTTGCTAATCCAACATTATTCCAATGGTTTCATCAAAAAGAAATTCACTCACTTGTGCAGTCACTCACTCTCACACACGCACTTCGCAATGTAGGGAAATTTCAGCTTCATAGCACAAGCGTTACTGAATTATTTGAGCCAATATATTACAAAAAATCTGTCTCTCGCTCTCTCTCTCTCTCTGTCTTTCACTCACACAGACACATGCCACCACCACCAACAACAACCAACAGTTTAGCTACGTCAACTTTGCTTAATTACTAGTCTGAACAAAAACATTGACTTACCAGGCAGCTGCAATTGAGCAGCTATCTCCACCCAACTTTTTTCACGAGTGTTGCGGTCATGATAATTTTCAGAGGCCACATCGAAAAGCCTCAGATGAGCTTGCCAAAATTTCACAAGTTGGGCCTCCATTGCCTGTGTCCAAATTACACACTGCGCTGCCATGCTGCTCCGTCTTGTCTAAAATTTCACTTCCACTTCTGTGTTTGCACATACGCAGTGTGAGAGGTTGAGTTAAATTGCCTCGTGGCACTGCTTCAACAGTGCGATACCCTCACGAGGGGCGACCAGGATTTCAAACAGGTTTGATTTTCTTGCGACCAGACGATTGCTGATCGGGAGCTAGTCGTGAGGTGTTAATCGCTTCTCGGTACTCCATGGATACTACACGATGCACGACACACGATTAAGCCGAATCTCGGGCAAATCCCCAAAATAGTCGCATGAGTGAAAAATCGTCTCAAAATGGGCCAAAAATCGCACAGTGTAAGCCTGCCTTTAGGGGGCCATGCATTGGAATCGTGCGGATTTTTTTTTCTGCCTTAAAACGCGTTGTGGAGAAAAAACTGTAAGACCTACAGCTTTGAAATTTGGCAGGTAGGTCCAGTACCCCACCCACTACTCAGGCAAAAAAAAATTGCGCCAACATAAGCTATTTTGCGTTTTTCCAAAAAAAATTGCATTTTGCCTAATAACTTTTGAACCGTAGCTCCGATTCTCAAAAATCTTATACCATCTTATTCCTTGGGGTAAGACAAATCTTTTAGACCCATCGCATCTATTTCTGCCATATTTGATTTTTTGCTAATTTGCATAATATGCAAAACCATCTTTTGCGAATTAGTCCCTGGATTTTTGTCCAATCTGAATGCAACTGGTATCATTTGAATCCCTAGATACTCTTCTTTAATTATTATCGAGCACATTTTTAATTTAGGTCTTCATATTTCTGTAATATGCAAATAAATGTGGTCAGCTTGGCATAGGACTGCAACACCACACACTGAGTGTCATAGAAATTCGGCTCTGGGTGGGCTACAGCCCGGGGCCCCACCCTCTACTCAGGCAAAAAAAATTGCGCCACTCTGCCAGTTGGTGGCTGTATAATAATATAATATAATAATAATTTCATATCTTCTTAATCCTTGGGTCATTACGAATCTTTACAGGCCCCTCCAATCTATTTCCACCATATTGGATTTCTCGCAAATTTGCATAATATGCTAAACCTTTTGTGGAGCAAAAACTTTAAGACCTACAGCTTTGAAATTTGGCTGTTAGGTCACAAACCCCAACCACTACTCAGGCAAAAGAAATTGCACCACTCTGCCAGTTGGTGGCGCTATAATAAGCTATTTTGCATTTTGAAACGTGTCGTTTTGAACCGTAGCACCCTAGATAAAAGGATGAAACGTGTCATTTTTCAACGTCTGTCCACTTCAATTCGTCAGAAACTGATAAAGCTGCAAACTGCATGGCCCCCGTAATCACTGCTTGCAGTTATATTTATATTTTTTAAAATGTTCACTCGAATGTTGATCACTAGACTAGACAAGAAAATTATTCCTTAGAAACAAGTTATAGTTGTAAATGGGCTCTAAACTCCAAGCTATACCACTGCATTTATTAGCTCCAGGTAATCTGTCTTGTGCCTCAAGTACTTTTCTTTGATTGTTGATTTGCTGAAAATAAAGCTGTTCATAGTCAGTAGGACAGAGGTGAAGGTTCGGTGTGAAATCGACGATTATTAACAGGGCTCTCAAGTGTCACTCTTTTCAGTCTTTTGTCACGCACTCCCGCCACACACTGTATTTCTCATGCGGAAAAATTATTTGTAGGCTAATATGCCGCAGCGCCCAATATTTCTCAGACCGCGGCACAGTAGCGCCTCACTATGAAACAAGCGCGTCTCCGCTGGAGTCCTAGAGCCTGTCACTTACCAGCCAATCAAAAAAAGAAAGGGCCTACACAATAGCCAATCGGAAAATAGCAGTATTGTATCTGGGTAAAATGCAACACAACAACCAATGAAAAGGCATCCTGGAATTCTTCGCGTGATTCTAATTCTTGTAACGAAATCTTCCGAAAATTTCGTTGACCCCATCTATAGGAGCGCCAAGCATCACTTCAAGCACAGAGTAAGTCATCTTCTGTTTTAATGTTACAACAAATTCACAACTTGTTTGACACAAACAATGACAACTTGACTGCTGTTAGAGAATGTTGCCCAGATAATTAGCATCAGTTTTTCAATGCTGAGTGTCTGTAGCCTAAACTTAGCCAAGAGTTTTACAGCCTGTTCACTGACAACAACACCTGTTCAGAACAAGTAGTCTAGGTCATATTTTGTGGGATGACTGACATATTCTCACATTATAATCTCACATCTCTCTCTCCAAATAGGCTAAATAATTTTATTGGCACTAAATAAATTAAAGTGTATTGCATCATGGATGCATTAATCATTACATCTGTCTTTCAAAGATGTCAGGAGAAAAGCAATTAAGCATCCTCTAATTTGCCCTGAGTGGAAAGCCCAAAAAGCCCAGGTTAGAGGATGCTGGCCCAGAGCAGTATGGCCCACTCACCAGCTACTTCAAATCTTTAAGTAAACCGCACATCATAGTGACATTAGTTCAGGACAGTTATATGAGACACCCAATAATAATAACAACCTGTCTATTTGCAGATGAGAAACAACCAAGGTTCCGAAGGCGTTTTCCGATCCATTGACGGAAGTCTACTGTCACGTTTCGGGGATGGAGTGGATGCAAGTCACAGGATGGTTTTCTTTTTCTCATGTTTTATTTGTGCACAAGTGGAGGGAAGGGGATCAGGAGGGGTCAGGCAGGGAAACAGGTACACAAGACAGAGACGCAGACACAGGCTAACACATTCACTAAACACAACCCTATGGCTAACTCAGAGACAGGAATAGGAACCAGGCAGGGAACAGAGACGGAATCGGCGGGGAACCAGCATCAGCACAGGGACTTGGAACCAGAACAACTGAGGGGACCTGAACCAGAGCTAGGGGCAGACAGGAACAGGGACAGATCAAGGAAACACCAACAAATCTAACCTAACTTTAAACCTAAACTAATGGCTAATGCTAAAGGGTCGGGGTCAAAGTGGAAGTCTAAAGCTAACTATGCTAAAGCACGGACAAAGACAAGAACAATGGACTGAACTTATATAGGGGCCTAACTCATGAAACTAAACAAGACAATCAAGGGACAACCAATGAACAACCAGGAACTAAGGGGAATGACTAACTCAACGAGACAAATTAAGAACACTAAAAAGACAAACACGATACAATTGTGAACCAGGAACCCAGGGAAACACTATATACAGTCTCTTTGGCGGCGTCTGGCGGCCGCCGGGGCCAACTGTCCTGGCATCTACCTCCTATTCCTTCAGGCCACATTGCCAGTGTTCTCTACACTGAACCTCCTTCTCCAGAGAGAAAAGGCATCCATATTCCAGCTGCATGAAGAGGTGAATGGGAGGGTTGGGCTATGTTTGGCTATGTTGATGTCTCCTTTCTAAAGTGCAACACCCCTGTGAAATATAGGTTGTGTTACTTTGTCAAAGACAATTAAGCTATGTAAAGCTATCTCATTTCAAAAAATATTTGTTGATTCTGTGCACTACATGCCTCTCTTGATAAATTACTTGTACAGAGTGAAAAAAATAACTTAATTATCTAAACTTAAGTCTACTCATAGTCATTGAACTGAGTAGTAATTGCATTAATAATGCATTGTAATAACATGACATAACATTTTGCAGATGAAGAAATTCATCAAGAAACTCTGTTTGAGGTTCATGAGACCAGCAGCACTACGAGGGGGGGAAGTCCATGACATCCCCTACAAGGACCCACTGCACCAACTGCAAGGTAATGCTTTTAAGTCCCATAGGGAGATAAACCTATAGCCTATGCTTATTGATAACGAATACACTTTTTCTGTGGATTTTTTTAAAAAGTATGAATTAAACCCAGAGATATAGTATAAGATACCTGTGTATTTGACTTGATTTCTCTTTGTCTTCTGTCTCTCTAATAGGAGAAAAACTCAATGTGGGATTCACCACCAGAGCTACGCTCAACAGGCTCCATGAGGCTGGAGAGGTCACATTACAGAAGGATCAACAATTCCAGCAGGCAGCACTGGCCTTTCTGGTCAGAGCTGTGGAGTATGCCATGGATAATTTCCCATTGAAAGATGCTCTCCTGAAGCATGCAAGATTTGTTGATGTACAGCTGAGGACTGAGTGTGGGGTTGAAGATGTCCTATACTTTGTAGACAGGCAAGAGTTTTTATATACTATTTTTAAGTTTAATGGTCATGATCACAAAACACATCTGTCTCTCACTGTATTCTAATCAGTCTTGTACACACTGTGCTCTTTTTAAGATTTCAGGAACTCCTTCCTTTTCATGACCCAAAAGAACAGGACCAAGTAAGTGAGGAGTTCATGGAGTACCAACTGATGGACATTGCCATGCCCCAGAACATCCTTTGATGTTGAGGAGTTTTGGGGAAGGATGTCCTCAACAAAGAACAAGGTAAGAAATATTTTGCACATAACATGACAATCTCATTATTAATTACGATAAAAGGAAAACATTTGAGTAATAGAAGCCCTTGGTTCCTTTTTTCAAAGGTGACTAGCTTGAACCAATTTGGGAGGCTATCAAAGATCGCAGCCTTGGTTTTACTGCTCCCACATTCCAATGCTGATGCCGAGAGGGTTTTTTCAATGGTCGGTTTAAACAAAACCGCAACACGAAACAGCTTGGCTCTAGATGGGACATTGTCCTCAATAATGACCCTGAAAATGGCTGGGCCTGAGCCAAACTGTTTTAAATGAGAGCCTACACCAAATTTTTTTCAAGTTTTTTTGGAATGTCACTCTTGCCTGTCTTCAAAACCTGAGAGCCCTAATTATTAAGGTAGGAAAAAATCCTTTGTTAAAACAGTTCTGTGTAGTAATAATAAAGATACGTACTTAATCGTACTCCATCCATCGTTGTCTGAATATAAAGCTGTATAGTGTATTCTTTATGTAGCAAGCAAATGGTAACTTTGGAGAAGAGATTGGGAACATAGGAGAATCTCACCACAACATAAATCTCAGGAGGTTTATGTTACATGCATAGAAATACTAAGTGTAAAACATATAGTGAAAATGTTTTTCAGCTTATCCTGTGCAGAAAGAAAAAAAATAGTTTGGAGTTTGTGTAAAAAGTGAAGTATGTCAGGTATATGATGGCATGGGGGTGGACGAGGACAAGACTTCAGCCAAAGTTGACCAAAGTTGGCAACCCAGGTGTGTTTGAGAGAGAGATAACGAGAGAGAAAGAGAGAGAGAGAGAGAGAGAGAGAGAGAGAGAGAGAGAAGTGGTGAGAGTGTGTGAGGAAGACAGAAATTGCAGGTGAACTGTGGATACACCCACAAGGCTTTAAAAAAACATAATCCTTAATCGAAGTAATTTATCACATACACAATTGCATAAAGCTGTACTTCCTGCTATCTTCTCTTATACTTTACCTCCCCACCCACGTGAACAGGCCAGTCATGTGGGTTGGCTAGAAGCCAAAGAGCCCCAGAGTAAATAATTAATCTTGTGAGCTGAAGTTAATTTTTGAAAACATTCCATGCTAAGTTATAGTACATTTGGAAGTTGCTTTACCTCCAGTGCACAAAGATATTCAAATATTAAGTCAAGATATTACAGTAGCATATTATTCACTAGAACGATAATTAAGTATAGTTTAGGTAACATTACATTTTCGTCAATCCGCTGTCATTTTTTAAAGTAATAATGAAAGACACCAAGACGCTTCTTGGTTGACCATTAACCTCATTATTGATTGCAGCATTTTCTCTTCATCTTACCAGTTATATGCTGTTCAGCTGATCCTGTAGCAAGTTCAAAGTGTGCTATGTTGCATGAGCTGAACACCTTTTTGGCTGACAACTGTCCTGCAGGCTTTTTAGTTATTCTTTAGTGCTAACAAAGAAAAACCATGGGGAAGTATGGATATGGTTATTACCGGATCACTATTTTCTTGTCCATGTTTGTCGGTTATATGTTGTATTACTTCAACAGAAAGACTTTCTCCTTTGTGATGCCTTCCATAATGAATGAGATCAAATTGGATAAGGATGACTTGGGTAAGAGCACGTTATTTAAAGCAGTAGGCTAATTTGCCCTTTTGCTATTATATTAATGCCAAATTAATATATATAATGACCTTTTGAGCAGGTTTTTGATTTTTCATTTGTTTTTTTGTTCCGCAGGTCTTATCACCAGCAGCCAGTCATTGGCCTATGCTGTCAGCAAGTTCATTAGTGGGGTACTTTCAGATCAGATTAGTGCACGATGGCTTTTCTCCATTGGTCTCTTCATGGTAGGTGGCATCAACGTGCTGTTCTCCCACGCTTCCACTGTGGTGGTGTTCTCTGGACTATGGTTCCTGAATGGACTCGGCCAAGGTTTGGGGTGGCCTCCATGTGGAAAAATCCTGCGAAAGGTATTGGCATAAACTGTTTGACCCCTTCTTGGCCTCATTATACAGATTATATATTCCTGAAAACTTGTTATATTTGAATTCTCAGAACAATGTAAAATTTTGTAATATACTGTCTAATAATCATTGTCTACTGTAAAACTAGATTTGACCAGCAGTTTCAAAAATGCTATGTTCAATGTACCAGAAAATGTGTTTTTAATTTGGAAGTATTTTCTGTTTGCAGTACCAAAAATCTAAAATGATATTTGTATTCTTACACTAAGTGGTTTGAGCCATCTCAGTTTGGGACCTGGTGGTCAGTATTGTCCTGCAGTATGAACTTGGCTGGTGGACTAGGACCAATTATTGCCACACTCCTTGCTCAGAGCTACAGTTGGAGGACAACACTATCAATCTCCGGATTGACATGCGTGGTCATGTCTGTCTTCTGCCTTCTTGTGATACGGAATGAGCCTAGTGATGTTGGTCTGACCAGTATTGAAGTCCATACGAAGAAAAGTAAAGCAGGTACAAGCATGCTTGTCCATTCTGTCACCACTAATAATTGGAGATAGCTGTGATATTGCATAAAGAGTAGGTCATTGTAATTTCTATGAGCATGCTGCAGCAAACAATTGATAAGAAGAAATCATCACAAGAGTTCACCAATACATTTAAGTTAAAATACATATACTTTAAGCATTTTATACTTTCTTTAAGCAAAAAAAAAAACGGCTGCATGTTTACACTTTTGGACTTGGCTTTGGACTGATTGGTCAAAGGTGTGTGTACATGCTAATACTTACTATTTTGTGTCGAAGGGCATTACGGACTCCGTACTAGTATGGCCCACACATGAAACAAGCATGAGATGGCTGTAACTATGAAATATGCTTAATTGTTGGCAGTGCTAAGAACACTTTACAGACTGTTTAAAGAAGATACTGGTCATTTAAGATGGATTGGCACCAGAGTGAGCTTGAAGATGTGCAAAACACAAGTTTAGTACATGCAAATGGATATTTATGGCCCATTTTAAAATGGTGACCTGCTTTCTGGAGCAGGCTTTCTGGAGTTTTTAGAAATAAATATTGATAATTTCACTATGATATGATTCTACTGTAATATGCAGATTTACAGTCACCATCAATAGAAAAAACCTTATAAATAGATTTTCTCTATTTTCTTTATTTTATGTATATATACAGTACTGTGCAAAAGTTTTAGGCAGGTGTGAAAAAATGCTGTAAACAAAGAATGCTTTCAGAAATATAAATAATGATTGTTTATTTTTATCAATTTACAAAATGCAAAGTGAGCAAACAAAAGAAAAATCTAAATCAAATCAATATTTGGTGTTACTACCTTTTGCCTTCAAACCAGCATCAATTCTTATAGGTACACTTGCATAAAGTCAGGGATTTTGTAGGATTATAGTCATTATATTATTTTGTAGTCATTATATTATTTTGTAGTCATTATATTATTTTGTAGGATTATAGGATTATAGATCTGTGGTTAGTTCTCCAAGATGTTTGGAACAACCTACCAGCCGAGTTCCTTCAAAAACTGTGTGCAAGTGTACCTAGAAGAATTGATGCTGTCACATCAATCACAGGCAAAGGATGGTCACACCAAATATTGATCTGATTTAGATTTCTCTTTTGTTCATTCACTGCATTTTGTTGATTGATGAAAATAAATGATTAACACTTCCATTTTTGAAAGCATTCTTTGTTTACAGCATATTTCACACCTGCCTAGAACTTTTGCACAGTACTGTATTTTTATTCTTAATCTTCAGTTTATTGAAGGTTCTTAACCTGTAAACATTTTTAAAATTCTAAATTAAGTTTTTTTATTTGCACAGTCTTTGGATCCTTCAGGGTACATTTCACTACATCTTGTATAACTATGTATGTGGCAAATGAAGAGTCTTTAAATCCTGAAAAAAATTCTTGTGATAATTAAAAAGCTGACACGTGCATAATTGCATTGCCAACAATGCATGCGTTGATCACATGTAATGTAATTTCTCACTGTAATTACTTAAAAACCAAAGCATTCTGCCTCTGAATTGCAGGCTCCAGTAGCGGTGAAAGCAGCTTGAAAGAGTTCCTCCTTTCTCCCTATCTGTGGTTACTGTCGATAGGTTACCTGGTGGTATTTGGAGTCAAGACTGCTTATACAGACTGGGGGCAACTTTTCCTAATCCAGGACAAGGGCCAGTCAACATTAATGGGTACTGTACCATCTTGATACATCCAGATTTTTATGCTGAATAAAGTTCTTGCAAACTCAAAAAAGCTTTGCATGATGAGTTACATCAAAATAATAACTAAAAAATGTCAGGGGTGAGCTGGAATAACATTTACCCTGAATTTATTCTATTGTCACTATGAATCATTTTTGACTTTTTTTTCCACAGGCAGTTCTTACATGAGTGCCCTGGAGATTGGTGGGTTGGTGGGCAGTTTAGCAGCTGGATATCTGTCTGACAGGGCAGTGGCACGGGTTGGTTCACACTTACAGGTTCTATATTTTTAAAAACTTAAAAATGTATTATAAACCATATTTTTGTTACTTATTTCCAGCAAGGGTTGTGTACACATGGTAACCCTCGTCATAGCTTATTACTGTCAATGATGGCAGGGATGTGTATCTCCATGCATCTGTTCCGTACCACTGTCACTGAGGAAAGCTCAAATGTGAGTAGATTTTTGTGCATCACTGAAGTGCTTAAAATCAGTACATTAGAATATTAGAATGTTTGAACCAAAACACACACACATAAGTGTAATTACGTACTTTAATAAAATTTAAATATATATATAGGTTTGGATTCTCTCTCTCGGTGCTACTTTTGGCTTCTCCTCCTATGGACCAATTGCTCTGTTTGGAGTAATTGCAAATGAAAGCGCTCCATCAAACTACTGTGGAACTTCACACGCTATTGTTGCCTTGATGGCAAATGGTAATATTTTATTAAGTGAGGTTTTATAAAGTTGGTATGGTTTTATAAAACAATAATATTAAGCATCATTTCTAGGAATATACATTTTTGCAGATAAAATAACCTGTCAGTTATTTTTTGAAACATAATTTTCAGAGACACTAATTGCATAGAAACTAGAAACAGTATTGCACAATACATTTCTCAATAATTTAATGTGATTTACTGCTTCACTGTAAAATATGACTACAGAGTTGACAAAAAATATAGTTCCCAATCAGTATTTTCTACTAGAAGCTATATAATTGGAATGATGTCTGTTGTCAATCTTGTGAAATTACGTTTTTCTCTTTAATACAAATGTGAAAGGTATAATGTTGCAAATTTATATTTTGTTGGCAGTTGGAGGTTTTCTGTCAGGATTACCATTCAGCACCATTGCAAAACACCATGGCTGGAACACAGCATTCTGGCTAGCAGAAATAACCTGCGCTGTCACAACTATTGGCTTCTTTCTACTCCGTAATATCAAAACCAAAATGGGGCATACTGTGAAGAAAACTGACTGAACAGTACAATGTTACATGGAGCAACCATATAAAACACTTTTCCATAAAAATATTGTTTTATGTACACTTTTACATACTTTTTTCTTAGGCAATTTGCAATATATTGCCCCATAAATGCATTGACAGATCAATGCAGACGGTGAACCTAAAGTCAGAAACTATTAAACCGTACACGGATCTCACCTGGGTTGAACCATTAAAAAGATTGTTTCAAAAAATAAATAAACATGTTATGTACATTAAATCAGTTTAAAGAACTATACATCTATATATTTGTACATTAATTCTGTATTCTGAAGAAAATCTTTATTGCATGACCGGTAAAAAGTTTTGATTGATAAAGTTTACTATTTTGGGACTTTATTTTAAAATACCATGAGAGATATAGTCAATTTTTGCTTATAGTTTCTTTGTCATTCAAGTATATAGACCAACTGTAATTTAATGAACTTTTCAGAACCTATGAACTACATGGTCCTACCTCTATTTTGTCTATTGTATTAAATAAAATAATACAGTTCTTATACAACTTCTACTCTAAAGTTCATTATTCCAAAATTTTACAATGTAAATACATAATACGTTTGGAACAATTTTTTTGCATCATTTGTGTGAACATATTATTATACTAAAATGATATCACTGTTATGTCTGCATACATAAGATACAGTACATATGTTCAATGTGCAAAAGTAAACACATCCACTTGCACTTTGTGACAATGGTTTATCCAGTTTTCATGCCCAAGTTAAAACATTTATGTTGGACTGTCCAGAAAAATCCACATTTTAAAAAAACTAATCAATATATACAGTTGGTTGCATTAATTTATTTGTATTGCAGTGCTCTCTAACATTTTCGCTCACGAGCCAGGCCCAAATGTCCCAGCTTTCTCTGCTATCTCCAGGGCACTCCTCAGGTTTTGGTCAAAGAGCTCACATCTAAAAAAAAAAAAAAACCAACCCATAACACCAGTCATAAGTAAATGTATCACTAAAATACACAATAAAATACACAGTACAACATACACACTCTGTTCTGTCAAATGATCTTTTCATGCTCATGAAACAAGATTTACGGCACTAACCTGATAGGCATCTCCAGAGAATAGAAAGGATTCTTTAAGGCAAAGTCTGAATAGATTTCATAAATCTTTCTCAGTAGAGCATCAGTGCCAGACTGCCGTGGATCTGCCAACACAATGAACTTGATGCCTGTTATAGTTGGAAAAATCAGGATTAAACGTTATACTGATTATAATGTAAAACAAAGATAAAATAAAACCACATTTAAACATTTGTGCAACTCTCATTTACCTGTGAGTGTCTGAAAACAGTGTAGTTTAAACACATCAGTGTCCAGCATTTCAATACCTGAACTGCTAACCTCTGGTGATAATTGGGAACCAATGGCAAATAACCTAAGAAAGAAGACTTGCGTTCAGTTTTTTAACTTAATGAATTTAAAGATGTTACATATAATTTCAAAAGTGCCTCCAATAACATTTATTCCATATGAGAGTAAGACTAAGACAGTTACTGGAAGAGAAAAATGTCTCTCAAGTGAACACAAATGTAAACAGGAAATGCAAAAACGTCGTAAGGCTTATATCAATGGCATTTTAATAACCATATTTACTTACGAGTGGAACATTGAAGCTAGCATCAGTTTCTCATTCGAACTCAGTCTTGCACGGCCAAATCGAATGGATACAGGATAGTTTGTGGCATCCTTCAAGTATTCCAAGATTTCTTTCCCTTCCGCTGTGTATTTGCCGTTTACGTCTACTCCATTGATAGAAAGAACAGCGTGGCCAACTGCGGGAGTAATACGTAATTATAACAATTGACACCGACTGACTGAGCTTACGTTACACATTTAAACACTATATTTTTATTTATTAGTAAAATCTACATAAAGAACTGTGTTCTTGCAGCTATTTTGGTAAGTAGCTAGCTATGCTAACGTTAGCTAACCGTACACCAGAGAAGCACCCACCTCGAATTCCATCCCGCTGCCCGAAGGACACAATAACCTTTTCGTCGTGAATTTTTAACATTATATCTAGTGGAAAACTGAATGTTTTCTCAACCTCTGTTCTAGGTGCATAATTATCATATTGGTAAATGAGTCCACCGGCCTTGTTGACAATGTACAAACTGAATATCGCCATGTTTACGGTACAATGTGTGCCACGTCACACTGCAGTTTATAGTTAAACTACGCCCACCTCGAGGGTTGTGTTTAAAAGGTATGGAAGGCAGACGGGGCCAAAACGCCTTAAAACGTAACGCCATTTGGGACATAACGTCTACTTTGACGTCCGCGTTAACAGCGCCATACCAGACAGTACTTATCATTCGGATTAACAATGATTCAGATTCAAACACAATTTTAAATATATTTCAATTAAAGAAATTATTATTATACACCTTGAAATTATGCAAGGCGATGTATTAAAAAAATCAAAAACAAAAAAATAACTTTTTTCCAGAGCAAAAATAGTGTTGTCTGCAAATAGAATAAACTTCAGTATCCCTTACATATCTTACATTTTATTAAGTTTTTTTTTTTTTACTCCGTTAGCAGTATTGTGACTTTTATGAATTACTGATGTCTCCAGTTGTACTGCTTTGTCTGTGTGTTAGGCCAGTGCATGAACGCAGCGAGCCAAACGTTTTTCACGAGCCAGGAATGCGATAGCCTTGCTCCTTTATTTTCTTACTTCACAGTTGACAAGTGAAACGTGCATAAAAAGACATTGCTGTCATAGGCATGAGGAAAAGATGAGTGAGTGTGTGATTCTTTGTCATTGTGAACACACCACACCACAATGAAATGTGGCCGCTGCATTTAAGCCATCCATGAAGGAGCAGTGGGCAGCTAACAAGCGCCCGGGGAGCAGTGCTTGGGAACAGTACCTTGCTCATGAGTACCTCAGTGGTACTTTATCGCGACCTTCTGATCACGGGGCGAACACCCTACCATTACGCCAGCAACTGATAGGTCACTAGTGAGGTATGTCACTCCCCGACCCAACTTGTTTTAGACTACGCATGCGCCGAAATGTGTAATTTCAGCAAGCTATTGGGTGTGTTCGACTTGATGCAGCCGCTTACAGCGCTGGCTTAAAGCAATGCATTCTGGTATTGACGCAATGTATCATGGTAAGGTTTTTTGGTCCGGCTTCAGTCGGTGCTCCAAAACAAGATTCAAGATTCAAGATTCTTTATTTGTCACGTGCAAGTTATACAGGTACAACATGCAGTGAAATGTATCCTGATCCGCTCTTTTAACTGTGCAATAGACAAGGAAGATAGAGACGCAATACAAACTTACAAACATAAATACTAACTTAAATATGGAGGCTGGGGTAACAGGACAAAAATAAAACTATATATTATACACTAAGGAACATAAAGTTGAATGTGCAAACCTGAGATTGTAAAAATTGTAAAAATGTGCTAGGGCAGAACAGGTGCAAAGAGATGATTTTTTAAAGTGCCAAGTGCAGCTGCAGCATTGTACATAGCAGAGTAGAGCATGTGACAATGAAGTGGCAACCAGTATAAGTTATCGTAACAATAAGAGGTATGTATTAGCAGCATATAATAACATGGACATTTACAGTATAGTTATCGTAACAATACGATATGAGATATGTAATAGCAGCATGTAATAACATGGACATTTACAGTATAAGTTATTGTAACAATGAGGTATGTATTAGCAGCATATAATAACAGAACTGAGACTTAGAAAGGCGTGTCCTGGTTAAGGAAACGGATGGCCTGAGGACAGAAACTCCTCCTGAGTCTCTCTGTTTTGGCCATGATGGTGCGGAACCTTCTGCCTGATTGCAGAAGATGAAAAAGTCTGTTTCCTGGGTGAGATGAGTCTTTTATAACCCTGATTGCCCTGGTCCTACATCTCTTGGTGTAAATGTCCTGCAGGGAAGGGAGAGGTGACGTGCAGCAGCACTCCGCTGCCCGGATCACTCTCTGGAGGGCTTTCTGGTCCTGAACACAGCTGTTCCCGTACCAGGACAAAATGTTCTGAGTAATGATGCTCTCCACAGCACCAGAGTAGAAAGCTTTTAGAACAGCAGGGGAAACCCGAAACTTTCTCAGCTTCCGAAGGTGATAAAGACGCTGCTTTGCCTTCTTGACTTGAACATTGATATGTCCAGCCCATGTCAGGTCCTCAGAGATGTGAACGCCAAGGTACTTGAACGAGGACACCTTCTCCACCGGAGCACCGTTGATGGAGAGGGGTCTGTAGTTGCGCTGTCCCCGGCTGAAGTCCACCGCCAGCTCTTTCGTCTTGCTGACGTTCAGCTGGAGGCACTTTTCCTGGCACCAGAGTGCCAGGTTCTCCACCTCGTCCACGTAGGCCGTCTCATCGTTATTGGAGATTAACCCCAACACCACTGTGTCGTCCGCAAACTTTACAATGTTGTTGGAGTCGTGAGCGGCCACACAGTCCGAAGTGTATAGTGAGTACAACAGCGGAGAGAGTACACACCCCTGAGGAGCTCCTGTGTTGGTGGTGATGCTGTTGGAGACAGACCTGCCTGCCCGCACCACCTGAGATCTGCCTGTGAGAAAGTCCAGCACCCACGTGCACAAGCGGGTGTTGAGTCCTAGGTCTCTCAGCTTGTAAAACAGTCTATAGGGTACTATTGTGTTGAATGCTGAGCTGAAGTCGATAAACAGCAATCTCACATAGTTACCCTGTTTCTTGTCCACGTGGCTGAGGGAGGTGTGCAGGACGTGGGAGATGGCATCCTCTGTAGATCGGTTAGAGCGGTAGGCAAACTGGAGTGGGTCCATGGTGCTTGGGATGGAGGAGGAGATGATGTGCTTGATCAGTCTTTCAAACACCTTCATAACTACCGATGTCAGTGCAACAGGGCGGTAGTCATTCAGGCATGAAGGTTTGTTGTTCTTGGGCACGGGGACGATGGTGGATTTCTTGAAGCAGGTGGGGACCACGGACTTCGCCAGAGACTCGTTGAAGATGGAGGTGAACACACCTGACAGTTGGTCAGCTCAGCAGCGCAGCAGGCGCCCGGAGATGCCGTCTGGACCCGCCGCCTTCCTGGTGTTCAACGTCACCATGCGTCATCGTGTCACGTGGTACAAAAAACTCGCGAGAGCAAGACGCCTTAAGACAGATCCTGCAGCACCTCTCAACCGGCTGCATAAGCTGGGAGGCGCCTCCATGACGACACAACTTTGTCCTTATTGGCTGAAGAAATTTAGGGACGTGCATGATGTATGTGACGTTTGTATCCCAGGAAGCTCCGAAGCGTTACCTGCTATTTCAAGAAAGAAAAAAGTCCTCAATGATGCATGTTCATTTTGTGAAAGATCCCCAGAAACCTCTGTGCATTTGTTTTGGTTTTGTCATCATTCGGCTAAATTCTAGACAGATTCTGCTATCACTTTTATGCACCAGATTTCAATGGAATTTTTACATTTCTTTTAAACATGTCTTATTTGGTTTCCATGACTTTAGCAAAGATGAAGGTAATGTATTTTATATTGTGAATTTGGTATTTTTTCTTGTAGAACAGTTCACTCACAAATGCAAATATAGCAACAGTAAGTCACTCCTCTCCATTTTTATGAATGATAAGGAAATGTACAACAGCACACTACAATCTTCAGCAAACCCCAAACCCATTAAAAACAAATCTCCTCCTGGGCTTATTCCACCTTAGTGACTAAGGGTTTTTGTTTATCTGTTTGGGGTGTTTTTTTGTTTTTAATTTTCTTTTCCCTTTGGTTTTTGGAAGTTTTCACCTTGTTTTGTTTTTTTTTGGATTATGTCATGTGAAGCAGTGAGAACTGGTTTTCAGACAATTCACCTGCTATAAATAAAGTTAAAATAAATACAATGAATAATACAATACAATAAAACATCATAAATAACAGGAATTTCCACTTTAATAGTACACTCTAGTTTTTGTTAGTTGTATATTTATTGTTAGTTACTGTAATGTTGCACTGGTTTATTTGTCTAATCGTCTATTCTGTAAAGAATACATTCAAGTAAGAATTGCATTGTACTTTGTACTGCACTGCGCATATGACAATAAAAACTTTGAATCCTTAAAACAAATGTTTTTGACCTTTTTTCTGCCAGCTATCTTTTTACACAGGGCCACTATTCACAATAGTTTTTTTTTCACTGAAAATGGTTTGAATGAGGAGTTGGTTATTGTAAAAGAAGTAATGTGCATGCAGGTGATATTTAGATAGATTTATCTACACCCTTCTGGCAGTGTCCCTTCCATTTTATATTCTATTCTTATAATAACAAAAAGATATTAAAATGTTTTCTCTCTGAAAGTGTACATCTAGCATCACCCTACATATTATCACAATATTACTTTGATTTAACTGTCATCTGTTAAGCTTGATATTTTAGAACATCTGTTAACATCACTCAACATATTACTGAGTAAATAAGCTGTGTGTAATAGTTTGCCAAACCCTTCTGACATTGGAAAAGGTGTTGTGTATCTAAAAAATGCCAATACATATATCGGTTACTGGATATAGGATATAGGATGTGTGAAAATTGTGTGGACGCAGGCTGTCTGCTATCTAAAATTGCATTTTGATTGCATTTTAATGTTATTATTAGTTAATTATTAGTTAAAATAACATTTCAGACATCTTTAATTAGAACCTGCGGAGAATCCCACATGAATCCCACATGTAAAACTGCGTGAAACCCACTTTTTTAACCCTTTTTTATTCTAATTAAAGATGTCTGAAATGTTATTTTAACTAATAATAATGTCAGTAACTGATATATGTATTGGCATTTTTACTAGTCAGAATGCAATTTTAGATAGCAGACAGCCTGTGTCCACACGATTTTCACACATCCTTATCCCTAATGCCTGGCAACAATGCAATTTTAGATATTCAAAATTACATTATAGATATCTGAAGAGTCTTTTTAAGTTCTTGATGTCCAAAATGAGAATTATGACTAGTAACAACTGTATTGAAGATATCTGAAATGAAAGTTTCTCCTAAGAACTGTATTTCAGATATCTACAATGTTCATTGTAGATAGGAAGAATGTCGTTTTGGATATCTAAAAGAGAAAACCTGCCATAGAAGTGACATCATTTGTACTAGTAAGAATTGTATTTTGGATATCTGAAATGTGCACTGTGGATAGGAAGAACGTCTGTAATGTTTATTTTGACGGGGAAGAACTGAATTACGGATATCTGACGTACATATCCAGTCTAGCTATTATATGTTAAAGCGGCCCCTTAAGTTTATTAAAGGTTTTTAGATATCTTAAAGTTAGTTCTTCCTAGTACAAAGCTAATGTTGTATATCTTAAAATTCAGTTTGTACTAGTAAGAATGTGATTGAGGACATGTGAAAAAAAAAACATTTTGACTAGGAAGAATGTCATTTTGACGGGGAAGAACTGAATTACGGATATCTGACGTACATATCTATGGAATGCAATCCCGGACATTTTTCAAAAGGAATTGCAAATTGCATTTGCAGTTGCGTTTTCCATATGTGGACGCATAAAGTGTGACATAATTCAAATGCAATTGCAAATTTTGCATTACCGTTTGCTTTTTCGCTTTCGCGGAAGAACGCTGACTGCCAAATTTCAAATGAAAAAGCAAAGTCCATTTGCAGTTGCATTTCCCATGTCTTAGTCATTTAGTTTTGGACAGGTTAAATGAGTTTGTCGCCCTGACGAACAACAACATCAGTAATGTTGTCTTCGCCAATCTGAGTGAAAGGCTTTTTGTAAGGGACAGAACAACTAAAGGACCAGGACGTCCTTTGATAGACATACCACTAGAGATGATTGAGTACTACGTTGTGTGTGGTTACTCAGGTGTCCAGCTTGCTTGGAGTATCTGAGCGAACCATCCGTAGAAGACTGCAGCATGGATTAAGGTACATACAGTTTTCATAAATGTGTTTGGAATATATGACACTTTATATATAACAAATATAAATACATACAATATAAAGCATACATATGGCACCTACATTTGGCGCTCCAGGCCAAAAGAGTTATCCCAGCTGGAACACAGGGGCCGGTCACCGATGACGATCTGCTTGGTGCTTCTGCTGTTGTATGGCCCGACGGAGGTGCATATGGGAAGCTTCCCACACTCGGCCGCAGTCCTTGAACCAGTCATCCACCACCGGAACATCGGTGGACTCGGCCTCCCAAGGGAAAAACGGGGGCTGAAACCCAAGCACACACTGGAACGGGGACAGGGTCAGCGATGAGTGACGGAGCGAGTTCTGTGCGTACTCAGCCCAGAGCAGGTATTTGGACCAGTTTTGCTGATGCGCAATAGGTCCTCAAAAAGTGACCAATCTCTTGATTGAGCCTCTCCACCTGGCCGTTGCTTTGCGGGTGGTAGCCGGAGGTGAGGTTGACCTGCACTCCCAGGCATGTCATGAATGCCTTCCACACCCGGGATGTAAACTGAGGGCCTCGATCCGAGACAATCTCCTCCGGTATGCCAAAGACGCGGAACACCTCTCGGACCAGCAAATCCGCCATTTCCAGGGCAGTGGGGAGCTTGTGGAATGGTATGAGCCGGCACATCTTGGAAAACCTCTCCACCACCACTGCCACGATACTGAAGCCGTCTGATTCAGGCAGGTCTGTGATGAAGTCTACCGCCAGGTGGGACCAGGGACGTCGAGGAATGGGGAGAGGTTCAAGCAGGCCACTGGGAGGTTGACGGGGGGTCTTGGACTGGGCGCAGACAGGGCAGGAGATCATGAAGTCAGTGACGTCATCTTTCATGGACGACCACCAGAAGCATTTCTCCAGCAAGGCCATGGTGCGGGTGATGCCAGGGTGCCCGGAACCTAAGGAGGAGTGGGCCAACTGAAGCAGGGTACCTCGGAACTCCGCTGGCACGAACACCTTTATAAATCACTGTCTTGATGCTATATGGACAATCTCATTCATGCTGCATTGAAACTGTCTCAGGAATTCTGTTCATTTTTACAGACTGTACAATATTGTCACTTTAAACTGTTACTGATCTGGCATATATTTAATGCCAGATGATTGTAATTTTAATCTCTCTTCTCTTGACTGCTGCTACAATATTTGCACACTGCTTGTATGTATCACTGATTGTACATTCTAAAAAATGTTGGGTTATTTTTTCAACCTAAAAGCTGTGTTGAAGGTATTGGGCAATGTCATTGGGTTATATTAACTGTTGTTGGGGAGATTAATCCCACCCAGCTGCTGGGTTACGAGCTGGGTCAGAGTCTGTGACAATGGAGAATAAGAGATTACACTACAATAACCAAACCCCTGGACAACTGGAATTCAACTGCTGGGTTATTAATGATATTAAAAGCTTTGTCTTTATTTAAGAGGCCATTTTCCAGACTGACAAAGCAGGATGTAGAGATAAATGGACAAGGTTTGTTTCCTGTCTTTTATTTAAGAAAGTATGTTTTACTAACAAATTGTGGTAATAACCCAATAGTCTACTAATGCTGCACTAATGAGTAGGCCTGTGCTGCTTTTCTTTTTTCAGTTCAACAGAAGCACCATTTTCAGCGCACTCGACTATCAAATTAATTTCACACTGCAATGATAGGACAGAATAGAAATTGTTTTGTAACATTAGAATTTGTAATTTCTAGGGAGATATGGTCACCGCAGTCTACAAATTCCATAGTAATAGACCAGACTTAATAGACTGTCTATAGAATTTTTCATATTGAAAACTTTGTAGGCTGAATACTGCATGTACCCTAACTGCCTCTTGTGTCGTGACTATTGAGCAGATACAGAGAATAGAATGCTGTCTCAAGAGTCCAGCAATTAGTGTGCTCCCATATGTTTACATGCAGCTTTTGCCTGTGCAGATGAATTATGCTGTTTTGACTCTACACTTCAGACTCTGTTCACTCACGACTCCAACACTTGTTAAGTTTGCTGACAACACAGCAGCGTCTGTACCACCTGAGACAGTCGAGGAAGTTTGGGGTTTTCCCTCCTGACCTGAAGACCTACTACACTGGTGCTGTGGAGAGCATTGTCTTACAGAACATCACATACCAGGGTATGGGAATAGCTGTGTTCAAGACCAAAATGCCCTTTAGAGAGTGAGCCGTGCAGCAGAAAGCTGCTGCAGGTTAGCTTAACTTATAACTTGCCATTGCACGTGTGTAAATCTACTCATATTTGATATTTGTACTATAAAAAAAGACAGACCTTATATTTAAAAGTTTAAAATCTAAATAGAATACTAGAATACTTTTTTTTAATTGTCACATCACTTTACTGGTACATAGGCACAGTACATATGAGTAAAATTCTTGTGTGCAAGCCTCATGATTAAAAGATCTCTAATACAAATACAATGCCAAAAGAATTAGAATCAATATAATTAAATAATTTAATATATGACAGAATTAGTGCTTTTCCATTCAAAAGTATTAGGTAGGCAACATTATTAGCATGAAATAATTTCATGTGGATTTACAAGTTTCAGGCAATTGACTTCAATCTTACAAAACTAAACTCCATGCCTAATGCCGCATTCCACACGGTAAAAACGTACGTCTGACGTCACAAGCGAACACACATAAATCAGTGTTCCTGTACACCACCAGATGGCACCATTCTGCTAGATTACATATAGACGCAGTAGGGCACAGCAGGTAATTCGCTGGGAGTTTTCTATGGAGTTTAGTACGATTGAATCAAATTTGTAAATCCACTTGAAAGTATTTCATGCTAATGATGTTGCCTACCTAATATTTTGAATGGAAAAGCATTAATTCTGTCATATATTAAATTGATTATAATTCTTCTGCCATTGTATTTGTATTAGAGATCTTTTAATCATGACCACTGAGACACAAAATATTTTTTTTTTTTAAAAACATGCTTAGTTTTTTGTCTGATATACAAAATAATGTGTAACATTGTTTGCTTGGAGCAATTCAATACAATGTAACTACACAGTAGCTCAGTCATCTCTCTCATAGTGATGAGGACCGACTGTATCACAGTGAAGATTCAAGATTCAGTATATATAATATTTATCTAATATCAATTTCTATTATGTATATTCATTTTTTGGACACATTAATACATACATATACCTGTCATGATTGCGGTGAGGAGGAGGGAAGGGGGTGAGGACACTGTTGCAGGCTTGACACAAAAGGGTTTATTGAGGATAAAGGTATGTGAGACACAAAGGGCAAAAATGCACACAAAAACAGGAGCAAAGTAACAATAGAAAGGTGAGGCCCATGCTCCCAGTCGTAGGTGTTGGGTAATGGAGAACCTCCCCGAGTAACCGGAACAGCGAGGTCCTTATGCTTGAAGACTCGGGAGGTGAACTGACAATGGCCCAGACTCAGGCATTCTGGCAGCCTGGCCAGCCGGGGAAAACACACTGGGAGTCACGAGCCTGGGGGAAAACACATGAGAGAGGAATGAGTATGAGGAGACAAAAAAGGGCAAGACACAAACCAAACCAAAAGCAGAAGGGACTCAGAGACACATGGGTTAAACTGACTTAAATAAGGCCATAGAACTCAACAAATGAGTGCTTGCACCAATCCCAAACCCAAGGCAGAACGAGACACAGCTGAACTCAGTGATAAGCGTGGGGGTGTTCTACACAGATACTAACCTACTAGGTAGGGAACACACAGTGCAAACATACCAGGAAGTAGGGTGTGCTCTAAACAGAGAGTGAACTACTCAGAAGGGCATGAAGTGCAGACACAGAACCCAGAAGTGAGGAGCAAGCTAACACAGAAGGCTAAGGCTAACCTGAGGAGACATGAGGGGCAAACACTACAGACACAACACCCAAAAGTGAACCCAGAGAGCCAGAGAAACAAAACCAATACTTATCTAGGTTCACTGGTGGCACAGTCCCGTCTAAGGAAGCGTCCTCCTGGGGTGGCCCCAGGTACCCTGAGATGATGGTCGCCCAGTCTCAGAGCCTTGGTCAGCAGGTCCGAACAGGGCGCAAACAGGGGAACTGTGGCAGTCCATGGAGCAGACAGGAGGCAGACAGGGGTCCCGTGGCAGACCAGGGAGCAGACGAGGAACAGACAGTTTTTGCAACCAAAAAAGGGGAAATCAGAGTCTGAGCGGTGAATGGGGCTCTGTGCACCTGAGCGACCGCGAACAAGGGTCCCTGCACCTTAGCGGAGGGCTGAAAGTCCTTGGGGAATGTAAACAGGGTCGAACGCCCTTAGGGAAGAGAACTGAGGATGGAGAGCTGCAGCATGAGCAAACTGAGGGTGCGCCAACTGGGGGCTGAAGGCCGCTGTGCGCGCCAACTGGGGGCTGAAGGCCACTGTGCGCGCCAACTGGGGGCTGAAGGCCGCTGTGCATGCCAATTGGTGGCTGAAGGCCGCTGTGCACGCCAACTGGGGGCTGAAGGCCGCTGTGCGCGCCAACTGGGGGCTGAAGGCTGCTGTGTGCGCCAACAGGGGCTGAAGGTCAGGAAAAACCAGAGGGCTAAGGCACTCTGGGGAACAGAAGATAGGCCATTGAGCCTTTTTGAAGCCTGATGCTGGGTTTGAGGCCTTTCTGGAGGCAGCCACTGGCTGCAAGGCTACTTGAGCAGTGGACCACCTTGTTGAGGCCTTCCTGGGAACAGGCATTGTCCTCTTGGCTTGTCGGGGAACAGGTATAGGCCTGGTGACCTCTCGGGGAACAAACACAGGCCTGGTGGCTTGACAGGGGAACAGGCACCGTCTGGTGGCCTCTTGGGGAATGGACAACTGGGGCCATCATCTGTGCAGCCTTTCAGGGGCAGCCACCGGCAACAAGGCCTCTCTAGGGGCAGCCACCGGCTGCAAGGCCTCTCTGGGGTCAGCCACGGCTGCAGGGCCTCTGGGGGCAGCCACTGGCTCGGGCCTCTGGGGGCGGGCTCCAGGCTCACCGGGCCTCTGGGGGGCCGGGCTCAGGCTGCGAGGCCTCTGGGGGGCAGGCTCAGGCTGCGAGGTCTCTGGGGGGCAGGCTCAGGCTACGAGGCCTCTCGGGGGCGGGCTCGGGATGCGAGGCCTCTCGGGGGCGGGCTCGGGCTGCGAGGCCTCTCGGGGGCGGGCTCGGGCTGCTAGGCCTCTCGAGGGCGGGCTTGGGCTGCTAGGCCTCTCGAGGGCGGGCTTGGGCTGCAAGGCCTCTCTTGGGAGCAGGCACAGGCTGCGAGGCCTCCTTGGCAGCCTGACACTGGCTAGGCTCCTTATGAACTAGCAAGGACTGGGAAGTAGGGTAGGTCTGGGCAGGAAAGAGGGGTGTATCAGGGGGTGTCAGGGTCGAAACATGGTCGTGGGTGGTACTGGGACGTGAGTCAGGGAGTGATTATGTCTGGGTGTGAGTGTCATGAGAGGCAAGAGGGCTAGAGAGTGTCTTGGGGTCTGGTATGGCACTGGAAAGGGTTTCAGGGAGTGTCAGGGACTGAACAGGGTCAGGGTTAGGGTTAGGGTCACAGAGCTCCCACCTCGCCAGATGGCATAGAGGATCCCGCCTAGCCTGAGAGATGGGTAGTCCTCTGTGGGGGGACTGCACCGTGACCTCGATGCTGGCAGGGCCATCGGCACTCCTCGCCGTGTCTTCCCTCCAGCCGGGTACAAAATCGGCAGCTCCTCCTCCTCGTCCGACCCTGGCTGGCCTCAGCTCGTAACCCAGCAGCTGGGTGAGATTAATCTCCCCAACAATAGTTAATATAACCCAGTGACATTGCCCAACACCTTCAACACAGCTTTTAGGTTGAGAAAATAACCCAACATTTTTTAGAATGTACAATCAGTGATACATACAAGCAATATGCAAATATTGTAGCAGCAGAGAAGAGAAGAGAAATTAAAATTACAATCATCTGGCATTAAATATATGCGAGATCAGTAACAGTTTAAAGTGACAAAATTGTACAGTCTGTAAAAATGAACAGAATTCCCGAGACAGTTTCAATGCAGCATGAATGAGATTGTCCATATAGCAGCATGTGTATCATCCAGACAGTGATGTATAAAGTGCAGAGGTGCAGTAGAGTCAGTTCACAGAGTGTTCTTTTGTCATTTTTACATTTTACAGTTTCATAAGAAATTCCGCAGCGCCATATGTCCATTCGTCTAGAAAATATATTCTGGCCAACTTAAATCTCCCGGCTGTGTCCTCTCACGCGGGCTCCTCCCGTCCTCTGATGTGGAAGGCCAAGCGTGCTAATGTACGTCCTAACGTAGGGATGACAAATTATGTCGCAAGCGTTTAGTAATCATCTCATGAATATAAAATGGCATCTTACGTTTTCTGAAATGTGCGTAGTTGGTTGCGTATGCTTTACGCGCCAGTTTCAAATATATGCAAATTTAAGCGACATCATTGGCTAAAGCCACATGGCCTAAGGTGGTATTTTTTACCATGTATAGAGGGGGAAAATGCTGTGTTGAGACGTGTTTTTCTCACATTTTAGTGCGATGGCGTTCCATAGAAACACAAAAGTGGTACAAAACGCGCATGCGCTAGGAGTTTTCTGGATGGGCGGGGGAGTGAGCTGTCTGCTTTGATGGGGCAGAAAAGCAAAACTCGAATGCGAAGTACATGCTGTCTGTTTAACAATAACTTTAGGATTTACAGTACTGTGCAAAAGTTTTAGGCAGGTGTGAAAAAATGCTGTAAACAAAGAATGCTTTCAAAAATGGAAGTGTTAATCATTTATTTTCATCAGTCAACAAAATGCAGTGAATGAACAAAAGAGAAATCTAAATCAAATCAATATTTGGTGTGACCACCCTTTGCCTTCAAAACAGTATCAATTCTTCTAGGTACACTTGCACACAGTTTTTGAAGGAACTCAGCTGGTAGGTTGTTCCAAACATCTTGGAGAACTAACCACAGATCTATAATCCTATAATCCTACAAAATGTAGTGTAATGTACTGTAAATTTAACAAATCAAAGGAATATTTCAAATGTGTAGTGTGTAGCTATGATATAGCAACACTGAACTTCATTGGTTACTATTGTCACAGTCTGTGTAGGCATGACTCCAAGTCAAGGCATCATTGCAAGCTTCTTTATTTTATTTTATTTTATTTTACTTAGAAAAACAGCCAAACAAAAATAGGCTTGAGAGCCACAAAACTACAAACTTAAAAAAAAGTATTTCAACAAAAACACCCAGCAACTGAAGAAACTTCAAAAGAAAACTGAACTGCCTAACTGAAGTCTTCCAAACAACTGAAAAATCTTAATGAGAAAAGCAAATGCTTAACAAGCTAAATCAAACAATAACGGAAGAACCAATGAGAACAGAGGAGCAGAATAAAATACCAGAAGGACAGGTGAATTAACTTACAAACAGAAAGAACCAATGGGATACAATGAGGAGGCGGGACTAAGACAAGACAGACATTTCACTCTGGACAGATAACCAACAAAACCAACTGAAAAATGGCGGCATCTGGTGGTCGCCCAGGCAAAAGTCCAGGGTGCTCGTGACAATTATGTTCTAAAAATATTTTGTTTTACACTTCAAATATGAGTATTGTTTACACAATATCCTGTTTTAATGTACGTAAAACATGATTTTGATGCTCTTTCTGTTTTCTTTTATAAAATTTGAAAAATGTAAAGCTCACTATCTATATTTTATTAAAAGAAAAGATTGTATTTCACTGTAATTTGTGACTGAGCTCAAGCACAAAAAGGTCAAATAATATTTTTGCTGCTTTTTGAGAGTTGGTATGAAGGGAGGTGAATGTATCCAATCTGCAAATCGTCTCATATGGGTGAATTGAAATGAATTTCATATCAGACTGTTATATCAAAAGAAATCAAATCATTATACATTTAAATTACAATTGCATTCCATCCTGGTGTATTTCACATGTCAGCCCAACTTTTGGCCCTATTGGTCACTCCTTCCCAGGCTGCCCAGCCTTCTTACTGCTGGCAGCAGAAGGCTCTGACCTTCTATTGCTCCTCCTCTGTCCTGACCACCTTGTCGACTACTGACTCCTTCCTCTTCTTCTTTGTGGCTTTAAACCACATATTCACAGCAGTCCCCCACTCCAGGCCCACTGAGTCCTGCTGACTACCTCACAGTGTTTCAGTCTGCTGATCACCTAGTCGGCAGTCTGTTCCGCCCTCCATTTGTGACCTGTTTGGACTGGGGCCTTGGTGTTCAGGATTTGATGAGTACCTCAGCTCTAACACATGCCTCACCTTTTCCTCTTTGTATATTGTTTTACCCCCCTTGCTTTTGGTTATTTTGAGCACAGTGGTGTATTAGCAGGGTTGGTTAAGTATCGGGGGGTTTAGAGATACCGACCGAATGATGTCGGCTCTTAAAGCTACAGCTGCAACTACATTGCCTGCCCCAACAATCACCCCTGCAGCCAGCATCGACATCGAGAACGTCAAATCTACTTTTATTTGCAGTTGTAACGTAAGAAATGTTTGAAATTAGTTTGGGGTTACTTATTATTACTGTATTTTTTTATACAAACCAGGTATTATACATTTGGAGAGGCAGTCACCAGGTGGTGGAATCCCTTTGTTGCATGCTGCTGGTTTGATACTGATGTGCTGTGTGAGTGCAATGTCCCCCAGCTCACTTTTTCTGTTTGTGTGTGTGTGTGCGTGCATGCAGACATAATCAGACATAATGTTCTGTTGGTTTCCAGAGCACACTCCCTGTTAGAATGCTGTCCAACCTCTGCCTGCTGTTTTGTAATGTCTCTTTTAATACTCGCAAACCAAATGTTTTTGGTATTAAAATGTATTTTTGTAATAAACATCCTTCAAGTCCATTTATCTTTACCAAGCTGGACCTCTGGAGTGCATACAATCTGGTGTGTATTCGAGCAGGAGATGAGTGGAAGACCGCCTTCAGCATGGCTTCCGAGCATTACCAATACAATGTGATGCTGTAAGGGCTCGCTAATGCCCCATTTGTTTTTCAGAACTTTGAAAATGATGTTCTCTGGGACATGCTTGACCAATTTGTTGTTGTGTACTTTCATGACATTCTGATTTTTTCAAGGAAACTTACGGATCACATTGGTCATGTCTGGAGCATGCTGACTCGCCTGCTCAAGCAAAGGGGTTTCTATGGAGGAAGCTAAGGTGCAAGCAGTCTCTGAGTGGCCAGAGCCCAAATTGGTAAAAGAGTTACTGACATTTTTGGGGTTTGCTAATTATTATCGCAGGTTCATCAAAAAATTATAGCATGGTGGCTGCTCCTCTGACATCCCTCCTCTGAGGCAAGCCCAAGGGTATACAATTTACCCCAGAAGCCCGGGAAGTGTTTCAGTCACTGAAAAGCAATTCTACTACTGCACCTTTTTAAAAGATGCCTGATCCAGAAAAAAACATTCATGGTGGATGTGGATGCCTCAGAGGTGGGGTTGGGGACAGTCCTATCCCAGCAGCATTTGGATCACTTATATCCCTATGCCTTTTTCTCAAGAAAGCTGATGGAGGCAGAGCAAAATTATGATATAGGTAATTGCGAGCTGCTCGCTGTTATGTTCACCCTGGAAGAATGGCGCCACCTTCTGGAAGGGGCGTGGTACTCCTTTGTAGTGCTCACCGACCACCGAAATGTAGAATGTATCTGGCAAGTGAAAAGATTGAACACTTGCCAAGCTTGGTAGACTCTGTTCTTTTTAAGTTTCAATTTCACAATTACGTATTGCCCAGGTAAAGACAATACTAAGGCAGACATGCTGTTGAGACAATTTGACTCCCCAGAGACCTCGAATGAGCCAGAGCCCATTCTACCACCTTCTGTACTGGTCACTCCCATCACATGGGACCTCAATGAGGAGATAGCCAGAGAGACCCAGGACACCCTGGACCCTCCTGGGTGTACACCTGTCTGGTCTATGTGCCAGAGCAGCTCAGGCAGGGGGTGATAGAGTGGGCTCACACAAACCCTGCTACCGGGCACCCCAGAATTACTCATACGCAAGAGTTAATCATGAAAAAATATTGGTGGCCATCACTAAAGAAGGAGGTTCGCGCAGCGGGCTTGTCGTGCTCCATCTGTGCAGTCTCGAAAAGCTCACATCTATTACCCGCTGTAAAATTAATGCCCCTGCCGACACCTGACAGGCCATGGTCACACATCGCTGTGGACTTCATCACGGATCTGCCCGTATCTAAGGGCTACACAGTAGTTTTGGTGGTGGACAGGTTCTCGAAGGGGTGTCATTTTATTCCTTTCTGTGATCTCCCCTCTGCTCTCCAGGTGGCAGAGGCCCTGTTCCAGTATGTGTTCTGGTACCGTGGCATCCCTGAGGAGATCCTGTCTGACCAGGGCCCCCAGTTCATCTCATGGGTGTGGAAAGCATTCATGATGCACCTGGGGACCTGTCAGTCTGATCTCAGGATACAACCCCCAGTCCAACGGCCAGGCAGAGTGGACCACCCAGGAGCTCAGCAGGTTCCTCAGGGTGTACTTCCATAGCCGGCAGCATGACTGGGCAGACCTCCTCTGGTGGGAGGAGTACATCCAGAACTCCCTGCATCATTCAGCCATGGGTCTTATGCCTTTTGAGTGTGTGCTTGGGCATCAACCCCCACTTCGTCCTTGGGACAGAGTATAATCAGAGGCACCTGGGGTGGACGATTGGTTCTGCAGGGCAGAGCGGGTGTGGGAAGGAGCACACACCTCCATCCAGCTGGCAGTTCGTAGGTTTGAACATCAGGCCAATCACTGCAGGAGGGAGGGACCTCCGATTAAGGAGAGTGACAGGATGTGGTTGAGGACTTCCACCGCTCGTGACTGGATCACCCGGCTCCTCATCCAAGGGGTCATCCTCCTGGGAATGGCAGCCTTGGAGGGGGGGTACTGTCATGGCCGTGCCTCCTTTGGCAGCCATGCCACATTCACGGTCCCCAGAGTATTGAGTTGGGAAGGTGAGTCTGTATCTTGGGATCACTTTGGTGTCTTCCCTTCATGTTTATTAGCTCACGTTAGGTTTATCGTAAGTTATGCACTTCCCCGCTAGCTCACGCCCTACTTCCAGGTCTATTGTCTGCACTTCGTGTCCACTGCCTAGTAGTTCACTTCTCAATTAGATTGCTCCTACTTCCAGATTTTGTGTACACTTCGTATCTCCCTTTCCAAGTAAGTCACCAGTGTTTTAGATCACGTGTCTGCTTTCGGTGTTATTTCGAACACCTGGTTTTGATTCTGTTCCGCGTTCTGATTGGTTTATTAGCTTGTTACATTCTGTTACTTTAACCCAGCCAATCCGAAAGTATTTTGTGTTCTCCTCCCTCATACTTCGATCGCATGGTTCTGTGTGGAATGTTTATTTTTGTAACTCACGGTCCTGTTATTTTCGTTGTATTTTCTCCGTCTTCATGTGTGTTTTTTCCCGTTGCTGCAGGCTCATGCTACTGCTAACCGCTAACCGTGGTGATGGTTCGCCTTGGACTTTCTCAAGAGTAGGAACTTTGGATCTTTCAGTTTTCCCAGTTGCTGGTTAGGATTCTTCCCGGTTGTTCCTGGACAGAGACGTTCAAGTTGCACGTTTCTCTGGATTACTCTAGCGGCACATGAGACCTGGGCCTTTGTTTATTTCAGTCCTGCATCACTGAATGACTTCATCAGGAATGCATATTTTCTTTCTGCTTTCTCTTTTTTATTAAAACCCATCAAGTCGCTACTGCGTTGTTCCCCTTTATTTTTTAAATTTTTTGCTTAATTGCTAAATAAGCTTAATTATAGTCACACGCCACATTTTGTTCTCAGTAACAGTAACTGCGTAGTGAAAAGTAATTACTTATCCTCCTGAGACCCAGATATTCATTTTTGTCAACTGTAGTAGACATTTAGTTTTTGCTTAAATTTCTCATACTATACATGCCACTTTGCTAAGTGCTGTTGTGTATTAGAAAGGACAACTGTAGCTTTAAAATGATGTCACATGTGTGGGGATGTGACGTTGCCAACCCCTCCTTTCCTGTCTTTTCATCTTGGCTGCCATCAGCACGAGCACATTTTATGGAAGAAAGAAAGGTAAGCATGATAATTATATTTAAAATGTTTTTTAATGTTATATTTGGATTAATTTCCCAAAATGAACATCTAATAAATAATTTGAGTAAGTTTTCAGAACTTTATTTATTTTCTCAGTGCAGATGACTAATTTGTTAATGTGTACTGTAGCGCACATCAGGACTTAGTATTTGTGTTTATTTCACTTTTTTCTAGTAGACAGTTTTTTAACAGAATCACTGAGGGAGATTCAGACTTAGATCTGTCTGAAGATGAGAGTCCATTGAGTCCAGGAGAGAGTGAGAACCCTTATGAGTAAACAAATGAGGATGAGCAAGATGCAGATGTAGTAGATAAAGACACAGGGCCAGCTGAAATATTACAGAACAGTATAGAAAAATAAAAAAAATAGTGTAAAATTGTTGTAAGTGAACTTTCCCAGACAGTTGAGAAAAATATTTATTATGTTAATTCTGCTAAATTGTGTTTTGTTAAATTCTTTTTCTATGTCTTAGGTTCATGCCTGTGTTGGAAGAAGACGACAATGACACATAGTTGACCCATGACCTACTTTTCTGTGTTTTTATGTAAATATGTTTTGCTATCCTGTGCACAAAGATTTCAGTGGAGTGTTCAATTTTCATAATAAGCTCTATTTTCTTGATCTTTCACACTAACGAAGTACTAACTGTAGTGCACATGTTGTAAAATTTAAATAAAATTAGGTACAAACAAAATAATCTTTGCAATTGGTTTATTACCACCCCAACACTTGATTTATATAAAAAATATCAAAATCAAAATACTTTTTTCCTGGGTCTCAGGAGGTTATATTACCCATTACTGAATGGACTCAGACAAAGAGGACATGGAACTTTATTTTGAGACCAGCCTGTCATGACAGCTTATTAAAGCTGTTTTCATGCAGCCAGACTGTCTTAGCCATGGGAGCTGTAAAGTTTTTTTTTCTTGTCTTTGGTTGGGTGAGGAGAAGTGATGCTTGTAATGACCCCCCTGGACTTTGGCCATAACAGCTCTCCTGTGATGTTGCTAAGCGGCCAGCAGATGCCACCATTGTTTGGTTTTTGATGTGTTGAGTTGTGTCATGTGTGTTCCCTGTCTGTCAAGTCCTTGTCCACCTTCCCAGTGTGTCCTATTGGTAGATCAATGTTCATTAGTTATCCCTCCTGGTTCTTGTATGTTTCAGTCCAGCCCCCTGTTTCTATTGGTTCTCCCTTCATTAGTGAATCATGCTTGTTTTCTGATTGGTTTTCCCTTGTCTGATTAATCTTGCTCATTATTTCTTTTCCCCTTTATAAGCTCAGTTTTCCCAGTGTCTCCTGTCGGTCCACCCTCCCACTACCCTCCCCATGTCGGCGTGCTTTATGTGTTTTAGAAAGACCAACGAAGAGTTCTGTTTTGTTTGTGGCCCTTGTGCCGGTGTTGTTTGGATTGTTTAATAAAGTGGCTTGCAACTCTACCTTGCCTCATGTCATGCCGACACAACCCGTGACAATCCTGATTTTTTTAAAGCAACATGCCCAAACACTGGTGTTTATTAAAGCCTTTCTGTATTGACAAAGATCACAAAATGAAAAACACCCAGTCATAAAAGAATCATGAACGATGGTGAGGTGTAGTTAAAAGTAAACAGTAACCTCGATAACCACCCTCTCACTAGTGTGTTTAGACAGAGAATTTATCTATTTAATTTTGGCACTCTCAGAATTAAACCTATGGGCAAAAGTATGAGCGGACATATGTCTGCGCTCATACTTTTGCCCATAGGTTTAATTCTAAGAATGCCAATATTAAATGGATAAATACATCAATTGATGTACTGTAGGTATTTTTTTTATTTTGGCATTCTTAGGCCCTAGACCTCTTAGACCTCTCAATATTTCCTGTTAAGAAACATGCCAGTTTAGCTAGTTGCCTTGAACAAATCAGCATTAGTGCTGCCCACTGATATTGATGGGTCAGAGTGACACATAAAATTACTTCATGATGTGCTCAAATCACAAAATTAATTAAGAATGTTTTATTTCCCATTTGAAACATTCCTCAACACATTCAATTAATTAATTAATTAATTATTTTTTAGTACTCTTAGCCGTTGCTAGGCAATCTTTTGTATTTTATGGTAAGGAGATTACAAGATTATTTAAAAAAAGAGTCACTTTACAGTAGTTACAGCAGTTACAGTATCATAATGTAGAGAAATGGAGATACAGGCTTTGTTAAGTGTTTAATGAGATGATGACAGTGACAAAGATAAAATTTTAACTAGGGCTGTCAAAAATAACGCGTTAACGACGTTAATTATTTTTTTGTTGTTAATTACGTCAATTTTTTAACGCATTTCACGCATGCGCAGTGTGACGAATTCTTTGTTAGGAAAGTGGTTGTTATAAGTTATAATTCTACTTGTTGGCATTTATACTTTTATACTTAATTGAGATGAGTAATAATTAAGTGAACTGCAAGTATTTGTGTACTCCGTATTTTTCAGAATCGACTCTATATGGTTTAAGTGCGCAAAACTAAAGATTTGACTATAACGATAAGGATAGTGATGTTTATGAATGAATTAATGTTATTTAATTATCAGTGATCTTAATTATCCAGTCAAGATTTCCATAAACTCCACTTTAGACTACAAGGTTTAACAGATAGAAATACGAGTTTATTATTAGTCATACCACTGATTATATGTAAAATGTGAGTCTTGAATTACGATTGTTTTAAAGCACAACATGTTACTCATCGTAATCCATCTCTTTCTATAAGAATAACGGGTGTTGTTGACATCTTTTCGAGATCAAAAAGTAAGAAATTGAGCTTTTGTGTCGGATCTTATCACAGAGATTCGATCCCAATAGAAATGAAGTGTTTACAAGTTACTGGCCTGTTTAAAGATTTATGATCTCCTGAAGTTGTTGTCATATTTTAAATGATTAAAACTGTAATTTCAATGTGATTCACGTGTTCAGGTGAAACATCGGGTCACCGCATTAAAAATGATAAACGCATTTGTCAGGCCCAGAGGCGCCATCTAGCGGCTCAGATAAAAAACATAAGCAAATAAATTCTCAAAATTCCACAACACGACACTCGCCATAAGCTTGTGCTTTATATATACATGTTAATAAACAGACATAATATGAAAATTATGTATCTGTGTCCTGTTATTTATCTTTTGGTATGCA
This sequence comes from Distichodus sexfasciatus, assembly GCA_032718565.1. Lineage (NCBI taxonomy): Eukaryota > Metazoa > Chordata > Actinopteri > Characiformes > Distichodontidae > Distichodus > Distichodus sexfasciatus. The sequence continues at coordinate 515,018 of JAVGVS010000266.1, forward strand.
ATTTCAGAAAAAAAATGGTTAGGATTCAGGTGTAGTTGCAAATAGTGATTAATCCTGATTAATCCACTGAAAATTCTGATTAATCTGATTAAAAATTTTAATCATTTGACAGCCTAATTTTAACATTAAAGATTTACAAAATGTACAGTATTTGCAATACATAAGTAAGCCTAAACAGACATTAATGCAGAGATTAATGCACTTTTCATTGATTCCACATGAGAAAATGGGAGACAAATGAGAGTGCCGCTTACCCTGGCTGCTGGACTGTAACTGGCAAACAAACCCTCCTCTGCAACACTGTCCGTCAGGCTTGCAACAGCTGCCTTGGTCTGTGTTAATGTTGGAGAACTATCAATTGTACATTTTTGCATGAAGTCACTTGCAGTTCTGGCGGTGCTTTCACAGTGTTTTAATTTAAAGAAAGAAAGAAACAAAGAAAATGGGTGATTATTTGTTATGGTTAACACACCACAGTACAGCACACAGTGCACCAGAACCAAATGTGACCTCTGTGTTTGACCCATCCATGAAGGAGTTGTGGGCAGCTAACATGCGAAACACATGACCCCACAACAACTTAAAACAAACAAGGCAAAGACCAAACCAAAATCAGCCTTTCTCTTCAAGATCTCCCCACTCCCAATTCGGACACAGTTTGTTCCGCCCCTCAATTCAATCTTGATTGTTCGAGGTAATACCTGCACCACATCTGCAAAGTATTAGAGGCAATTAGACAACGAGAGCAAGAGAGAGACAAATTCATTGTACGTAACAAACACCATCAATTAGCAAGAGGGAATTACATTAAATTTAAAGTTTATTTCTAACCCTCAAAAGTATTAGATTACTATTCTGTGTCGCCCGCCTGTAATGTTTGTTTGGCTATATAAGCAATTTACCATCCAAAACAAAACTTACATAGTGTTACAACAAATGCCTAAATAAATAAAATTTAAAAACAACAAGATTTGCTTTACAGTTCTTACTGCTAAATCACTGTCAACTAGAATAGAAAAATGTAGACTTAAGAGTAAGGTTGAATGAGAGGAAGAGAAGGGTTATTGAAAGGAAGAAGTGCTGTCAATGATGCTTAACTGGAGCTGATCCAGAATCTGATTTATGAAAGGCAGCTGTTGTAAGCCTGACTGACAGATGAGTACAAGGACTCTGCTGTTTGCTGTCACTTCCCAGAAGCAGTGTTCCTCTACTGGTTGCAGAGGAAGGTTTGTTTGTCAGTTACAGTCCAGCAGCCAGGGTAAGCAGCACTCTCATTTGTCTCCCATTTTCACATATGGAATTACCAAGAAGTGCATTCACTTGTCTATTTGGGCTTATTTATGTATTGAAAATACTGTATATTTTTAGCTGCTCTCAGAAAAGATATACTTTTAAAAAAAATCTAAAATAGATCAGATTTAAAACTGGAAACCCTTTTGGCATAAATGGAAAAAGAACATTTCTGATAAAGCTTACTTATAAAAATGTTACACTGTTTCTATTAGATTTTTTGTGGTTGTATGTGAGCTTGTCTTTCTCAAGAGTTCTTCAGTTTATTTTAAACTGGGGGCACAGTTGTAGGACCTATTTTTAGTAGGTTGAGGCATTACAGAGCAGTGAAGTTATGCAGACAGGCAAGAAGACCAAGGAGGGAATTTTTTTGATGGAGCTTATTGTTTACCCTTTGCTTGGTTCCTTTGGTACTTCAAAAGTCAAAGTAAAGTTGACTATTGTTATCTCAACTATATCCAAGTATATACCGTACTAAAACAACAAGTTATGTTGTTTGCAAATTCGATGGTGTAATTTGAGCTGTTTATGGCACTGTAGTCGTGGATCAGTAGTGTGAATAATAGTGAACTGAGAATGCAGCCCTGAGGAGGTCCTGTGCTCAGTCTGATGGTGCTGGAAATGTTGTATGGATTGAGGCCTCTTTGACAGAAATTCCAGTATCCAGTTGCAGAGAGAGAGGTACTCAGTTCCAACTCACTCTGTTTCATTCAGTTTTTGGGGAAGGACGGTGTTGAATGCTCAAGAAAGCTATATATAAATAAAAACTGAATTGAATTGAAGTCTATGAACATCATTCTAACGTAAGTGTCTCCGTGGTCCAGGTGAGATAGGGAGAGATGAAAGGCAAAGGATATGGCATCCTCCATGTTAGGCTAATATTCAAATTGTAGTGGGCCCAGTGAGTGGGGGAGGTTGCTTTTAAACCGTGCCATGACAATCTCTCAAACCACCTCTTTGTTCAGTGCATCAAACCATGTGTAGAACTCGTTCAGTTCCTCAGGTACCTAAAAAAACAGAGCTTTCGTTGTTTTTTGTAGCAGGTCACAGATTTCCTAAACTCATCTAAATTCACCCTGCCGTCGGAAGTTTTAGCTTGTCTGAACATGCCTCAGTCTGTGCACTCGAAACTGTCCTGAAGTGCAGAGACAGTTCTTTTCTCGCGGAGCAAATAAGAAATTGAAGAATTAGAGAAAAGGTCATAAATACCTACCTGCTCGCAAACCAGCAAGCTCTCCCTTGCATTGAAAGCATAAAATAAAACAGAAGCCGCAATGCTGAACTAGCTTTTGCAAAACAAGAGGCAGGGCTGTTTTCCAAGTGTGGGGGTGAGGTGCCCCTAGTGGGGAATAGTGGCATGACAGGTGGGGCACGACAAATGGAAAGAAGTTTGCCTTTAGTTTAATGCCTGTCTTAATCACTGATGACAATAACAGCGTTGGCAACAACATCATTTTTTAGTAATGGGTAATCTAACTAATTACTTTTTTTTTAAGTAACATGCCCAACACTGCTCTTTATTAATGCCTTTCTGTATTGACAATAAAGATCACACAATAAAAAATACCCAGTCACAAATGAATCATGAATAGCCCACAAACATGTTAAAAGAACATTAAATAGGAGACCAGCAGTATGTAGCCTAGCTTTTTGCATAGATTGCAAAGTAAGAAACTGAAATAGGTCTAAAATTTCATTAGTATTGTTTTTTTTAAATTAGTATATAGTTTTATTTTATATTCTTTGTTTTAAACTTGTTGATGTATATTATGTGTCTAATGTTACTAATTTAGAGATAGACATTGATGTTACTTGAATAAATTTGAAGAATGAAAACAGTGTATTTCATTACCATTTGGTTGGATCAATATGGAAGAGGTGGGGCTCAAAAATTCCCTCTCATTTGAGGAGGGTAATGACAGAAAAAAAATTGAGAACCACAGTTTGCATGAACTGAAAATGGAAAAGGTGGCAGCAGCTGCAAAAGCAGAAGCTGAAATGCTAGAAGCAGCTGCTGCAGAAGAATACAAACAGATAAACTCTCAGCAAATTAAAATCAATGTGTTACCTCAGACTCCACCTGAACTTAATGAAGAAGATGAACCAGAGCAGACTCTTGTCCAACCCACGTCATCCATTCAATTGGATTGTAATAACAGTCAATTAACTTCAGTCACTACCTCACAACTCAATGCAACGTCACCTGTGACTCAATCTTCACCAGTGCGCCAGCTACAAGGGACAACAGTGAAATGAAGAGATGTAGGAATTGGGATTAAATGCCATCAAGTGAAACCTGAGACTATGAGTTTGTAGAGTTGGCCATGCCCAAAGAAGATGCCATCTGGAGCTCCTAACAGATTACTAGCTTGTTCACAGAGAAAACCATGCAACTACAGACAACTCTCCCACAGCATAAACCGCATCACTGATCATTGTGAATCACTCCAGCTGTTTAAAGCACATCTATTACCCATGTATGACCTAACATCTGTTTCAGGTGTTGTGCTTCATCATATTGCTAAAGATTGTGACAAGCCTGTGCAGTGAATGAATTGCAGCAACAAACGACTGGCAGCACTATTTCCACAACCTATCCATGGAAAGCTGATGTCCATGTGAGTAGTGCAGCCCAAGGTGGGGAGCAACAGCAAGTGGATGCCATTCCATCTGTGACATCCACATACACAGAAATCTATGGGATGCAAAAACTTTAAATTCATGCTCCAAAATTTGTCGTGTTGGTGTATCCTGCAGGACAGAGATTAAACTATAAATACTTTTTTTGCACTGTTTTTGTTAAGCAAAGCAAGTCACTGGACAGAACAAAACTCATTTTGGGATAAAATAAGTTACTCTTTAAAGACATGCTCAGGGGTAGTTGAGACTGTGGGGCAATACACCAGCACCTTCATTGTGGGATCGTCAGATGGCCACATTTCCTTGCCTATACTCATTGAACGTAATATGCTGCCTGTTAGGCCAAACAGGCCGCATCTGCCCAACAACAGAAAACATGCAGTCAACCATGTTGCATCCCTACACTGTATGCTGTAGAAGAAACAAGACAGAAAAGAACACTTCTTCAAATTCATACAAGCATGGAAAAAGGACAGGTAGAGTCCAATGTGCGAAAATCCATCGTATGGACATAGAACTTTAAATTAAAGTTTAATGTCGAGCGTACCAAACTATCGCGGTTCACCTGAGTGTACCGAACTGAACAGAGCGTACTGAACGGTTTGATAAAATACCAAAAACCATAGCATCCCTAATATTATATATATATATATATATATATATATATATATATATATATATATATATATATATATATATATATAATGAGGTATTGTCCTGGAATGTTTTTTCAGCTTTTGGCTAGTATAAAGCAAAATGTGGAAAAATCTAGAATATAAAATATATTCTGGTTTGTTTAACACTTTTTAGTTTACTGTATAATTCCATATGTGTTCTATGGCGCCACATCAATGCCAAAACTAGAGGCCATGATAATCGCTTTGCCACAAATTTCAGTGGGCGTAATTTCAAAACAAGCATACAGAATAGAATTTCGGAGATAACAAAATTAAGAATCGAAAGGTGGTGATAATATTGCATCGAACTGTATTTTCGCTAATGTCTTTTTCCTCTAGATGTGTTAAAATGTCCTCGCCAAGAAAGTAGATTAATGCATTTAGATGAAAATTGCTGAGAGGAAAAAGGCAACATAGTTCACAGATAATATCACACATACACTGCCAAGACTATTCTTAATTTTGTGCTCTCGAAGCTCTCACATGAGAAGGTGTGTGCAAAGTTTTGACTGGTACCGTATATATTATTGTTTTATTATGACCAATTCAGAGACCCTTGCTGTGAGGCTGTGAGTACTAACCACTGCCCCACCATACCGCCCTATCACATAATTTAAAATCCTTAAAAGTATGGTATGGAATACTTCACTGCAACCCTGTGGTACATTAAAAATATACTGTTTTATGTACCTCTACAGATGGCACGTGAACAATATGTCACTTCTACTAATGTGTCAGGTCTCCCATCATTGGCTTTTGAACTTCATCTCAAGATCGAATCTATGGCTGAGTGAAACGTTGTCTTTATTCGTTTGTCCTTCTTCTCATTACCATCCTGGTTGTGAATTTGGGCCTTACCATGGATCATGAGAGTGATGTGGTTCAGTGTGGTGCTAGCCAAATCGAATAAGCATTATGTGCAAGCTTTTTTTTTTTTTTAAAGAATACTACAGTAAAAGTTACAATGGAATAAAACAGTGTTCTTTCATGTCTCCAGGAGGGCATGGGATACCTCAAGGTTAGCTCAGATGGTGTGAGCTTGGAGGGTGAATCTGAATTCCTCTTTCCACTCTATGCTGAAAAGATTTACTCCAGAGAGGTATGCAGACCTCCCAGCTTTTTACTTAAACTTGTAGTTCGGCAATGTGTCGACTGTATTTTGACTTCAAAGATGAGAGGTACATTTTGCACTTCTAAAGATAACAAACAGGAAGCAGCCAAAACACTATCTCAAAGTCAGTCTCTGAGTGTACCTGTTTTATGGATGAATTTTGACATATTTTGATATGTATTGTTGGTGTTCTGTTTGATTAAGTGTTTGATTAAAGGATATATATATATATATATATATATATATATATATATATATATATATATATATATATATATATATATATATTGAATAAAAAGAGAACCAAGTCATCGGATCATTACAGTATATAGAAAGACAGCAGGGTGGGTATGTGGCTATAATATACTCAATTCTTTTACACAATAGGGAGAGAATGTCCATTAATGTGGTTTATTTACTTGTTCTATCTATATGAAGATCTACAAACTGCAGAAAGCACTCTCTTTTTCTCCTAAAGTGCTACAGTGTTCTATGTTTTGCTTTTGCAATATATTAAGCACTCACTAAATGATGAGCCTATCAAACTATCAATGAAATGACGCTGCTTTTTTGCAGGACTTGGCTCTGCTTGTACACGCCACTTACAATGTGACTCTCAATGCCCACAATGCCAATGGTGATGTAACAGGAAGTATGTCTATAGGTAAGACTGTATCCCAACCATACTATCAATTTTGTATGCCCTTGTACTGTACATCCAAATACATGTGTTGTATATGTTTATTCATTTGCATTTCACTTTTTAACCAAGTGCTCATAATGAAATAGGACTAAATTCTACATTTTCTACCAATTATTAATTCATCGGTCACACCTGTTGGTTTCACTTTTAAGCTCAGCTGCCTTTCTGTTTCTTGATCAATCAAAGCCTCGTTTATATTGTGTATTCAAGGTCTAGCACTAAGTCATCCTCTCACTAACCTATTTCAGTTGTTATAAACTCTTACTACATTTATGCACAAGTGCACAAGCGAATGGAGCCATAAATATTAGCATATTTATTTGAGAAGATAATTATAATGTGTTTTCTCTTATTTTCTTCTTAGGCCCTAAACAAGCAAAAGGTTTTGGGCAGGACTTAACTATAGGCTCAAATAACGGTAAACTTCTGTTTTATACTAATGCAAAGCAGGCCATTATGGGAACTGGAAAGCTCAGAGTTACAGGTAATGCCTCAATTATAGCCAGACAAAAAAAAAGGATGCAACCCATATAAATTGGATTTTTTGTAAAGAATCACAAATTGATATTTTTATTTAGAATATGCTATAAAATGAAAGATTAGGCTAAAAACGAGTTTTATGGAAGTCAATGCCAGTCCTACTATTAATACAATTACTTGTACAATATAACCTTCTGATCTAACATTAAAAAATAATTTTATTGACTGCCCGTACAGAATGTGAAAAAGTCATGTAGCAATGCATAGATCTATGAAAATTCGGCGACTTTTCAAAAGATAAAGATCGCATGAATATGTTAGAGCAAGTGTATTTGGCATTTTGCAACTTTGGTTTGCCACTTAAGACAAACCTTAGATCAGTTTTTGTACTGAAGCCACAAGTCATAAAAATATCTAATATATAACAACATATTGCTACACTGGATTATATATCAATGTAACAATCCCATTCATTCAACCTTTTGTTACTGCTGTGAATGACTACAGAAACCCTTGAACATACTGTACCTATGTGACTAAGCAGTGGGGCATGTGTAATATATTTTTACTAATACTCTATTTTGCTTAGGCCTTGAAGGTGCCCTTTTTGAGCATTCTGTGTTCCTTTCGTCAAAGCAGAACCTCTGAAAGACCTTAAGTGAGTAATGGAACAACCAAATTTGATTGTCACTTTAGTAACTGCATATGCATATTTCACAACTTCCCTTAATTTAAAGGTATCTTTCAACATACTGGGGGCATATGGAACACTAATGTAAAATAATAGATTGGAGGTTAACAGTGTGTTCAGAATTTACTATGGTTAATGTTTAGTCTGGATAACTATATTGATAACTACTATATTGTCTATTTTACCAAAGGCTGGAGTCTCCAACCAGGTATTTACATGGAAGCCCTAGGTACACATTAATGCCTTGGCAGGGAACATAGAGGCTGAGTCCAGTCTGGATGTTATTTTGCAGTCAACTGAGGGCCTTGTAAGTTAATCCAACTGATGGAATTTTGGATAATAGCATCATAATCCTTTGATTATAATTACATCTTTGCTATTTACCCCAAATTACCATGTACTTTTTAGGGTTTGATAATCACACATAGCTTCTACAATACTCTCTCATTTTTTCTTTGTTACCTGCAGTTGGTTTTAGATGCTGAGACTGTTCGTCTGCGCCCCTTACCCATGGGTAAAGCTAGAACATCAGGTGACTCTCAGGGGCTCTATAACATGTTTGAAGTGTGTGTGTGTCCCAGTGGCAAGCTGTTTTCCAAAGCTGGCGCGCCTCTATCTACCCGGTGAGAGTCAAGATGCTGAGGAGAACTGGTTCTTAAAGAACCTTCAGTAGTATATTGAGACATTGCTACTATCTTCATCATATTGAGTAAACTGGAGTAATAAATTGCCGTTTTTATGTAAAGAGATTTTTTCAGCAGAGATTATGTCAGGTAAAATTAAAAAGGTTCTTTGTTGGAAAATGTTTGAAATGATGTGTAATTGTCACGGTGGCGGTCGGCATGACAAGAGTCGAGGTAACTTAGTTGCAAGCCATTTATTCAGAAAACTCAAACATAAACCGGCACGAGGGCCACAAACAAAACAAAACTCTCTGGAACCCCTGACTGACGGCCACAATGGGGTTAATCAGATGAGGGAAAACCATTCCGAAAACAATCAGGAATAAGCAGGATTAACCAATAACATGATAACCAATGAAAAATAAGGGCTGGACTGGAAAACAGGTGGGGTAAGTAATATACAATGATTACCAATGAGACACAATGGGAAGGTGGGACAACGGACTTGACAGACAGGGAGCACGAGACCAAACTGAACACATTAAACCAACTGAAATGGCGGCATCTGCTGGCCGCTTAGCAAAAGTCCAGGGAGGCTGGTATGGCCAAAGTCCAGGGAGCCATAACAGTAATGAGCAGCATTTATTTTCCTGGTTTGTAATATTCTTGGAATTCTTGACATCCATCTCCAGCAAACCCATCAGCATGCATATTTAATTTAAGTTTTTATATATACAATACTGCATATAGTTATTTATTATGCTGCGTGTTATCTATAAAGCTTATCATAACCACATCATTTAAAAGGTGCAATAATCATAACTGCTATAGGAATTACCATTAGTAAAAGTCTGGTTTATGTGTTATTACATGCTTAATCAACAAGTCATCTGTAAGTCTTGTCTATTCTAATGCGAAAAGATACATGTGCACGGGTAAACATAGACTGTTCTATGGCTACATAAAGCATTTATTAGATAAATGATATGGAGAAAATAATAATACAATGGTTGCTTTAAACTAAACAGTTACCATTCACTTTGCAAACACGCTATGGAAACATTTTTCAAAAATCCAGACCTACAACTCTGTGATGTCAGTGTAATGCCTAAACAACTATTCAGATTTGAAATCACAGTGCCAATTGATAAAAATACTATGTAAAATATGAACAATTGAGCAATGGTAGAAGCCTTTAAAAATCCAAACATATGGCTTCTAATTATGATTATATTGTACAACAAACAGATTTTGAAATCTTTTCACTGATTGTGCTCTTGTCTGCACATTGAGGAATGTTTTCAGGATTTCACTTAAGCTGTATAATATATCAAATAAGCTATAGTCTTTATCTGTTTTTTAATTTTCACTAATATAAATCACAAAAATTTTGAGGTCCATTTTCTTTTTTTAAATACATAACATTTAAGTGGAGCTTTAAATTTCAGGAGCTAGGAGAGAATAACATATATAGATATGTAATGGCTTTTATTTTGACAAGTCTTGTAAAATACAATAAAGTACTAGTTTGAACAGATTTTATAGTTTTTGTGCTTTTATTTTAATTAAGAGAGCACAAGGGTAAAAACTGCTGCTAATTTCTTCTATTTACATATAATGTTAATGACAAAATGGTAGGAAAAAGTATATATATATATAAATCATGCAGAGAATGTAGGCCCATAAATATCGTTCTTTAAGACATAAGATATAAGTATGGAAATGAGAATCGTTGTACTATCAATACTAGGTGTACATTAACTCTACAAAACGTATGCCAGTGTCTAAGAACAATGGTCTTTCTTAAAACAAAACGGATCATATTACGAACAACATATGAGTAAGTGGACTTAACAGCCTGGAAGCGAACATATATAACCACAAAATAACCAAAGCTTTGTACTGCTTCGGCAAACAGATTCAGCAGAGATCTTTATCATCTATGAGCTACTTAAAACAATATCAATAATTTTTGAGAAACCATTTTTGTAATGTAATGACAAAAGCACCACTGAGTGAGTAATTGTCATTGTGATCAAACAGCAGCAGTAGTCTCTCACACCTATAGCAAAGCCTTCAACTTGACACAACACGCAACACTTGGCATGTGACTCTGGAGCAAACAATGTCGAGAGGACATTAAAAAAGAGGGCACACAGCTTTAAAAGAAGATTACTGTATATTTTAGAGTATATATATATATATATATATATATATATAATATATATATATATATATATATATATATATATATATATATATATATATATAATATATATGTAGGTACTGATTGATAAATCATTAAAGTATTAAAGCCAGAATGAGCATTTTTATTTCTTCTTCTCTTCTTCTGTCTTCTCCCATTAGGGGGTCACCACTGCAGATCAACTATCTTGTTACCTTGTTACAATAATTAGTAGCATAGATGGTCAGTATAAACTGCAACAAGAACAAATTCTATATCATGTTAAATATTGATCGATCAATATATGAAAGAAATTTGTTCATATTTTTGACCATATCATACAGCTCTATTGTTCAAAGAAGAAATATCATTCAGGTCAACTGTGCAATGAAGACAGATGGTTAGCTATATTTGTTAACATTTAATCTTAATACTTACAAGTGGAAAATGTTGTCATACATTTTAACAAGCGGTAGGTGTTAAGTCACTTTGATATTTGACTACATGCTTGCATATTGAAAAGAAAATGCACTCTCCTTTTGGCCAATAGACCATTTTACACTGTCTACATAAAATGGTAGGGTAGTGTATGTACATAAAATGGTTAGTGGTAGGGTATGTCATGTTAAAAACCCTGTATACTTGATTGGAGCAGATATAATAACAGTAAGGGTCGACTGATTATCCGCCGGGCCGATTACCGGGGGCTGATATTACAGGCATTTTGCTGATTATCGGTATCACTGTTTAATTTTGACCATCACCGACATTAAGTAATTACAATGTTCGCTACTGTGACTCCACTGCCATCTCTCTGTGCTGTTGCTCTCGACTCGCTTCTTCATTTAATGGCCTGCACACAACAATCTCTGTTTGGCTATATGTCAACACGAGTAGTAACCAATCAACGCTGAAGTCTTGTTGTCAGTCACACCACACACACACAAATGCAGCGTGAGGTTTTGAGAAGGAGAAGAGGAGAGAGGAGAGTTTCAGCTGAGCTTGGTGTTTGTCAAAATTTTGACAAAGATTTTCTCTTTTTTTGCAGATCGGTTCCAAATACCGGTTATCGGCCCCATTATCTAGCAACAATCGGTAACGATACCGGCCCGGAAAAACCCATATCGGTCAACCTCTTAATCACAGTATGGGGATTTTTATCTTGCATTCAAAACAACACACCAATACAGTAAGATATGTGAATTTCAAGTAGATACAACAGAATCTGAATGTTTTACACTCTCGGTTTGCACTTATTATATGTACAACAATCAAGTGCCACACAAGTGCTACATAGTCAATGCAAATGCATGCTTACGGGGCTTGGGGCAGTTATATATAAAGCGCTTTGTGACACTGTTGTAAATAACGCGGTACAAATTCAATTGAATGCTTATTGTACAGATAATGGGACAAGAAAAATCGTTTTCTAAAAAATATTTAGTTACAAAAGCTGCATATTCCTTTTTACAGGAAAAACACAAACTTTGGTATGGAACATTGTTCTGCCTTTAACATTAAGTATATTTTCAATTATGTAAAACACCTAAAATTGGTCAGCTTCAGGCAACATTTGTTTGGTCATGTATAAAGAAACATGTATGCAATAAGCATGATATTCAGCACTATTTATACTGGTGATGATATGTGCATGAGCTACCAGCTGTACATTTTTTGCTTTAATAAATCCAATTTTAAGCATATTGCACATGGCCTTTGTTTGAAATGAGTATATATTATGCTACATCTGCCATTTTGAATGACTCATATTTTTTGCTGCACAAAGGTCTCTAGTTTGATAATGATTCGAGCTGTACATTCCATGACTCTCATTGCCACTTCAGAAGTGTATCTATCATTAGGAATCTGAGGAAAGGGCAAGAGGTCAGGATAGCGAGTTCTCAAGCTATCTACACCGTAACCTTCCAAGATGTTGACATCTTTAGCCAACCCTGACAGCTGAGTATTGTACTCTTCCACTTTCTGTGCCAGTGCTGTGGGTTTTACATCTTTGTCAGATTTTCCTCTGACAGCATAATCTGCAGCAATCAGTGCCAGTTTGGTAGCTAGATAGCATTTGAAGCATACCCACTCATTGGCATTTTTATGAAGATCGTTCCTTGCAGCTGAGAAGTTGGCTCTTGCCTGCCTAAACCACCTTCGAGCCTCTACTGGGTTGCCAACTGACTTAAATGATGGAGGCACAAAGAACCGGTTAGTATGTGATGTTCCTGCATAGCTTGTGGACTGGTCCTGAAATTGCTCTCTTTCAGACTTATGGCTTGTTGCTTCCTGGTTCCACGATGTGTAAAATCTTTGAAAGGAAAATTTCTCTGATTGGAAGCGAGTGGAAGAAGCAGAATAGGCTCTCCTTGAAGTCCTGTCTGAGGTCTGTTCAGACTGTGCCTGCTTCTCCATCCTGCTGATCTCATTTTGTAAGTGCTTAAAGACCTCTGTTGCAACATCAAGATTTTCTGCATTTTTGTCTGGATGCCACTTAAGATATAACCTTCTAATTATTTTTTTTCTTTCAGTTTCAGAGAGTTTCCAAGCCTGCTCTACAACTGAAGTCACTTCTTTCAAAATGTCAGGTAAAGATCTAAGCCTGATTTTTTTTTGAGATAACTTTGCTGGAGGAGTGAGGTGAATTTCCTTGCAAGAAAATAATGGTGGAACCATTCCGGGTCCTTGAGACTGACTTGCTAAAGGACTTGTTGGTGTTACTGGTGCACCATCTCTAACATGTGTGTCATCTTGCCTGGAGAATTTATACAGATCAAGGGAGCTCACAATTTTGTATTCACTATATCCAATGTCAATTTGGAAGCATTTTCCAAGAAAGCTTGGGTTGTCATCTTCTTCTTTCTCTACCTCTTGAACAATGATGGCATAAGTGTATGTTGGCTGATAGGACCCTAATATGTCTCCTCCTTCTGAGTCAACTAGATAGCCTACATATTCTCCTGGGTAGAATACATTCATTGGGTCCATTAGCAATATATGATGTATCTCTGCAGGTATGGGAGTGCCAGGGAGAGGGAGTTCAAGCTTTGAAGGCTCAGTGGAGTCATATTTAACACCAAGATTGTCTAGTTTTTCTGTTATTCTGTATATGTCATTGCATCCAAGCATAGCAATAAGATAGGAAGTGTCAGAGATAAGATTATCTGTTGCAGATTTGAGGGTCATTGCAAGAGCAAGGAGAAAATTGATATCCTTGCTATCTGAATGCTGAATATAAAGGTGGATAACTGATGTTCCATATCTTTTCAGAAAGGCAAGAGTTTCACTTAGACTTTGTGGAATAGGGCTGCAACCTTTGACTCGCAGTGTTGTTTGTAGCTTCTCAAAACAGGAGACCTTCAATCCATCACACAGAGCCTTGCATAGCCGTATTGCTTTTTCCTCATTTACTATGTATGCATTGTCATTCTCATGCTTCATTATCCGTATAAGTCCTGTGATGAATTGCTCAGAAGAGAGTAACAACTGAAGCCGACCTTGAAGTGAGCAGAGGGCTCCAAATTGGCACATTTTTGGAGATTCTTCAAGTTGTTCCTCCAAAATACTACTCAAAAGTCTGGGTCTGAACTTTTGCGGGAGCAACATTATAAGCTTTGTGTGAAAAGCGTGGTCTTTGCCTAGATAGCACTGACTCAAGTCAACAAGCATTGGCACACCAACATTACCCCGAATTCTGCTCTTGTAATGAGGTGCATCGTCAAAGACTAAATTGTTTGATTTGGCCAGACGGCCATCATGACTAGGCAGGTAAAATGTAAAATCTCCGAGGGTGTCTAGCTCTTTGCGGATTTGAATTGGGTCATTCTGAATGCTTTTGAAAAGTCCAGAAACGGTTCGTTTTACAGTTCTCATTTCATTTGGGTCAAGCTGCTTTCCTTCTGAACTTCTGTATATACGACACAACACCTCAACATATTGCTTTGTTGATACAACATCCTCAGTTCCTAATACCTTAAACAGCTGGTGAAAGGTGCCAAGTTCAAGTGGAAGTTTGTATAAATATGGCTTGAAGTCTGACTCGTTATCCAAATTTAAAACAACTTCCTCTGCTTTCACTAATTTCCAACCCTCCTCAACCATAACAAATGCAACCCCTCTTAACTGATAACACAATTCCTGTTTATCTCCATTAAGAAATTCATAGATACTCCTCAAAGCTTTGTTTCTTGTTTTGACTGTGTCATCATCCACGTTTGATATGCTGCAGATGTTTTTGCAGTTACTAATAACCTTTTCTAATGGCGGATCTAAATTTACATTTAGCAGAGATAAAACTTGATGAAGCTGCTCTTGGCCTGAATGTGTGCTTCCATCTTGGTCTTTTATGCTTACTGGGGTGGCTTTCTCTGGTAGTATAGGACAAGATGTCCACAGTAATTGCATGACGTCAGTTTGTTTAAATTTTGGATTAACTTGAGACCCACTGAAATGAATGAGAGGGACTGTGCCATTCTTTTCTTGGTACTGAGGATGAAGTCTGACAAGTTCTGCTGGTGCACGCTCTGGACACAGGAATGATATCATGGAGAGTTCTTTGAGGAATGCTCCTTTAAGCAGATCAGTTCTCTCATTGAATATGTGATTGAGGAGAACATCATCAATGGTCTGGACCTTTTCCTTAGACCAGTTGTCTGTCTGAGCTTTAATACTGACCTCTTTTGCAAACTGCAGAACCTGTTGCTGAGACACAATATATTTTAAACCAATCTTGCGTAAAAATGTAATCCATCCAGGTAAAAAGGACGTTCCGTTTTTAAGTTTCGACACTTGTTCAATTTTTCTGAAGAAGTCATTAGAGATGAAAGACTTTGGTGACAGCATCACTTCAAAAACCTTCACGGTTTGATCATAGAAAGCTTTTGCTGGTTTCAATCTGCTGCATGTGTCAGAAATGAATGATAAATTTTCCAGCTTCTCAAAAAGTTGTTCTTTAATATTACATGACTCCTCTATTGCCAACAACCTCTCCTTAAGATATATGATGTGTTGGATTTTGGCATCATGTGACAGAATATCAAATTTAGGGAGGAGATGTTTAAGGTAGACTTCCAGGTCATCAATTTGGGTACATCCAAGAAAGGTGTAGAGCTCCTTCAGCTGTGGATTGTCAGTGAGAAAAGCTGAGGATGTAGTGTGTGCCCATTTTTCCATTTCAATGGAGGGAATGCTTTTGGTCAGGACATAACAAGATCCAAAGTTTGCAATACTAATGTGCCAGCCACTGACAGCTCTGTAACATGGAAGCAATTTCAGACTCTGAACATCATCTTGGCGTACGTTAATTAAATTAGAATTGAAGTATAACAAAAGTGTTTCAAAATCTTTTTCTGTCATGCTTCCGGACATGAATGCAGATGTCTGAATAAGGTACTCAAGTGCTCCCAGAATGCTTGAGGGACTGTCTATATTTGCTGTATGCTGAATGAGCAACGTTAAGATGGGGTTCTCTTTGGCACATATTTTGTTTACAGCCACCTGAAAACATCCTGCTTTCATAAGGGTATGAAAGACCTTGTCATTCTGTCCATTAGGAAAAATAGCAGCATGCATTATGCTCAGTGGTAGCAATATTTCATGTTCTGGTACAACTAGCTTGTTGGTTGATACCATAAACTTGATTCCTGGTAGGAGAGCCCAATCTTTAAGGATGTCCAGAATTGTCTCAAATTTCAACTTTACCTCTGTGTGCTCATTGTTGATGCCAATATTCTCAATGATGAAATGCCATGCACTTTTCAACCAAGATTCACTTGCATAATTTTCTCTCCATTTCACACAGGTTCTTGTTCTGTACTCTCGGGGAAGGACAGATCCTAGTAAATCTTCAAAGCTGCTTATGTCAAAGGCCTTTGCCACCCCTGCTTTGAAAAGAATGTTGCTGTATTTCATGTAGAGAGGGTGCATGAACAGCTCCTTCCTCGGGGAAATTAGCTCATGATGACTGGTCAAGAATTTTGGCCTTTTGGAGTCAAACACTTGTAAGATGTTGTCGACTGTCAAAAGCAACGGCAAACCTTCGATTCTGATATTATCCTCCTCTATGTCTTTGAAACAATAATCCACAAGGAGCTTCAGACTGTGGAAGAGCTTGAAGTTAGTCTGTGGCAAACGACAAGGCAATTTTCCAACTTGGCATGCTGTGTCTGGAGATGAAAATGTTCTAAGAAAGTTTCTTACGTCTTGTGGTGTTACATAGGTGACTGGAATACCTGCGTCTTCCAAGCAAAAGTATAGACTGGCGGTCTCATCACAACTATGCACTAAGTTGAAACCAACATCAAGAAGCATAGCCTTTAGCCTATAAACATTTTCAGCCACAGATTTCCGTGTAGTAATATTGTACTCTGTATTTTTTAGGTGCTGTAACTCATCTTGCAACAAGTTGTCAAAGAATGCTCGGCCTTTATTTGAAACAGATGTATTCACCCAGGAAATGAATATTGCTGAGTGCATGTCAGTGTTATCCATCTGAGGTGCTCTAACAACAGGGAGGAGTCTTTTTAGGTCTGAATGAATGCACTGATAGATTGCCTTAACCAAGCAGTACCAATCTGGTTGAAAGTCAAATCTGTTTACAGGGAAGAAAAACAAGTATTTTCTTAAGATGTCTTTGACAACATGCATGGGCATACCCTGCAAGACTGTTAAGGTTGGATCAGGCCCAGGAAAAAGACGACGTTTCAACTCAGTTAATAGTTCCACGTATGTGGGAGCAATTAGAGCTTTCATTAGGTTATTGTTCCAGTCACTCCTCACTCCAACTCCATTGTCATCTCTCCACAGATTTCGCCTTGCAGAATCCAAGGCAAAATGTCCATTCACATGAAAAGGCAGGCCTGTCTCTAGTGAGAGGGGAAGGAAGCAAAAGGCTCTATGAGCTTTTTTGTAGTTGTGGCTAGTACATGCTGCCACCCCACCTCGTGGGAACAGTGTTAAATCTTCATTTTTGTGAGCTGATATTACACTTTTAGAAACCTTTTCCATGTCCGAGAAGCCAGATCTGTTGCACACTAGCCAAGTTGTTGAATTTCCATCAGAGTCTTCAATGTCCATGGAATATGTCATTTGTTGTACTGGAATCTTAGTCAACTGCTTTTTCCTTGTCACACTGTCAACTACAGAGGCATGGAATTGCTTGCGTTTCAGACGATCGCCATCTGATATTTTAGCAGTCACTGAATACAGTGTTTTCAACTTTCCTGTTCCATTTTCTATATCACATATGGAAATTTTTTCCATGTGGTTCAAAAACATGAGAAGTTCTGCTCCATCTGTTCGCAGTTTGTCTAGGAGGTTTTGCACCATTCTGTCTGATGCAGGCGTTGAGCTGATTTCTGACATTTTTGCCATTTCTATAGTGCGTAAGGGAAATCTAAACATTGTGCATCGTTCCAGTTTAAAATGGTTACCAAGATACAAGTTCAGGACATCAGAAAACTGAGACCTAAAATCTGAATCCAAATCTCTAAACATTCTTCCTGGGCTAACAGAGGTTGCACCAGGTGCATAACGTGCATGTGGATCAAATATACAAAGAATGTCATTATTTGAGATGAAAGATGGGCAGTCAGTGATGTGATACACAGAGTTAAATCCAATTCCATACTGCCCAGTTTTGCCAGGATTTGCCTCCTTTGTGCCTCGACCAAGATTCTGAATTCCTCTAATATCATCCTCTGTGAATGGCTGATTGTTGTATACACACAGTGATGGACCTTGCATTGGTATCCACCTGTCATCAAATATTCTGTCAGTTGGATGTGTCCTGGGATCAAACACAAAGTATATTTCTGTTGCTTTTGCATCATCTGCATTTTGAAGAAGCTCTTTCAACATCTCCTTCTCTGATGGGTAAGCATTCAAAATGCTCTTAATTCTGCTAGCCAGTTTCTCCTTCTGCCCAAACTCACTTCCAAGAGTGCTGAAACAGATATTGGAAGCATACCTTTCCAAGGCTTTGTGGCGTTTTGGGACTGCACCTAGTTTCACTGCTACCTCTCTAGGGATATCTTCATGGCAATACTTTACAGTTGTATCTCTGACTTTGATCCAAGGGCAGTCATTGTAGCACAGTGATTTAGATGGTTGCAAAGTGAGATTGCTATCAGGTAAGAGTATCATTCCATAATTGCTCTGGCAAAACTCTAGATTTTTGTCTCTAATTAAACTCCATATTCCTTCACTGATGATTCTACGACACAATTGAAAGTTGTCCTCAGAGAGACAGCTCGCACATTCAGTTCTGATCTCGTGTAGTATGGCAGCGAAATTTTCAACTGTGAAGTTAGGCTGAACCCCCACATTTTCAAATAGCTCCCGGCAACTCTTTCTGTACTTGTTGGGTAGTTGATAGAGGTATGGTGCAGCGTCAAAGTTCGAATGAAATGCTACTTTCAATGGATTTACATATGTGTTTTCCACTAGAATTGAGGAGAAGTTTTTTAGTTCATTTACAATTTTACCTTTTGCAGCTGTGCACTGCAACATTTCGTCATGTAGGTATTTGTAACAAGCATTTGTTATGTTTTCTTGGTAAAGTGTGACCCCATCAAATGATTTTGAAAGCTCTTTGAGCTGGTTGATAACTAACTCAATATCTGGCTTTTTAATCAGCCCTAGAAAGTCTTTTACTGCCAGAGACACTGGGCCGCATCCTTTAAAAGATGGAGAATTTTCATTCAGTACTGGTTTAATCAAACACACATTGTCCTGGTGCTCTGTTGTGAAAAGTTCTGCTGCAGAGAACATTGTTGACTGGGAAAAAAGATTTCCATACCATGGAAGCGAGAAGCCAGCAGGCTTTGTCAAAAATGGAAGGAACTTTATGTGTTGCAATTTTGTGGCATACTGATTTTCTATTTGGTCTCTCATTTTCAGTTTTTCATCAATTAGACTAAGGAGTATACTGCTCCTTTGACATGCAGCTGAATGGTCAGTCTCATTAAGTACCACAACAGACTGGGCACGTTCAGTTAAGTCTTCCCAAGAAAGATCATCTTTTACCATTCCTAACTGTACTAACTTCACTAGGCATACCGGATTTAGATAGTCTTTCAAAGTTCCCTCAGGAAACCGTCCATCATCACTATTGTACAGCTTGGCAACACGTCCTTCTGGGTGTATGAGTCGAGATGGCAGAACAAGTCTGTTTGATGGACCTGAGCAGGGAATACATGGGGTGTTTCTCAGTATGCCTGCAAAGTCTTCCAGTTTTTCATTCAAAAGGTAGTGCATCAAAGGGTCACGAATTTCTTTGTCTAAATCTTGTATATGATTAAAAAAAACCTCTGAGAAGAACACTCTCTCTGTGAGAGTGTTCTCCATCAGTTTCCCTTTACAGCCAGCATCATCAAAGCCTTCTTTGACCCAGTCAGGCAGCTCTACAGCACAAACATCCTGTGAGCCACAATTCTTAAGGTATTTCCTAAATATTTTAAAGGCAGGAGATCCAACATCAGGTCTGCAAAGCAAAGAATCATCCAAGAACCTGACATACTTAATAGACACCCAGATGTTACCATCTGAGAAGACTCTAACATTATCTCCTCCTTTGGCAATTTCTTGATAAACACCTTGACAGATCATATTAAAGTCATCATGCACAACTCCAGGATCAGGCCAGGCTAAGTAATAATTATACTTAAGGAGTTCCCCATTTTCTGACATAGTTCGCAACATATTAAGTGTATGTATGTATGCCTGGACAATGACATGCCTCATAAAAATGGAGTTCCATTGTCCTTTTGTGTCTGTTTTCCAGATCTCTTTACGATTTGATGTAACTGCAAAACATCCATTTATGTGCACAGGTAGTCCAGTCTTTATACGGAGAGGCAAGTGGCAGAACACCTCACCAATCGGATTTGTGTTTGTCCTTACACTCCACTTTCCATTTTCCTCCTCAGAGAGAAGTACTGCTATACCTCCACATGGCACCAGGCCCAGACGTTTTCCACTTTCACTCAAAGAGAACTTCAGAGCTTCACTGACATCCATACATGAACAGATGAGCCAGTTGGTGTTTTCCACCCCTTTCTGAGGAAATTCCTCATTAAGTCTTTTCGTCAAAGACCCTTTTGCTGCCATTTCAAAGTATGAGGATGGATCCTCCTCAGAACCCCTAAAAAGGGGAGATTGCAAATCCAGAATTCGTCGGAACACATTGTGAAACTCCTCTACTACAATTCTAATAATGTAGCCAGACTTTGGAACATCAGCAGGGACTCTGTTGGAGGCTGCTACTTTTTTCATCAATTTAGCAGCAGCTTTCAGAATACTAAGGGGGCCATATGTTGCTTTGGAAGACCATACACTTTTGTTTATTGTGACCACATCCTGTGCAGCAGCGGGGGTGGACTCTTCAGATTTTAGATACTTTAGGACCATTGTTCCAACATGCTGAGTGAAAAGAATCAGTCGGTGGCCACAGATGCTAAATTCATCAACTAGGGAATAGATATCAGTGGTGTTGTAGTAGATGCTGCTGATTTCACTTACTGCTGCTTCATGCTCTGTTCTGAAGGGAAGTCTGAAGAGTGTTCCATCATATTTATAAGGAGACTCCTGTGACAGAGGCAGCTGGCAGTTAAAGACATTTATAAAAGGTTTAAACTGGTTAGGAAACTTTCTTAGTCTTTTTTGTTGTTTACTCCAGTTGATTTTGATACCTGGATTTGATCTGTCCCTGATGTGCTTGCTTATATGGTTGATGTTGGGATCAAACATTATCATAAACTCCCTACTCATGATGATGGGTATATCAGTCACATGATACACAGAATTGAAGCCTAATCCAAATTTCCCAACTTTGTCTGCTTCACATCTCTTCATAGATTCACCCAGTCGAGTTATGTTGAGAAAGTCTGTGTCAGAGAAAACAGAATTGTTGAAGGACCACAGTGAGGGTCCATGGCAGACAATCATTCCAGGATCCAGTAAGTTTTCTCGTATATCGAGATTCTTTCTCATGTCAATCAGGAAACTGCATTCAGTAGCATTTGCGTCATCAGCATTCTGCAGGAGCTCTTTAAAGACATCTGAAACAGATGGATATTCGTCCAAAATATTCTTTATTCTTACTGTTAAAGGTTCCCTTTGGCCAGATTGCTCAAAGCCAAGGTTCTCTGGGTTTATAAGTCTTGTACTTAAACATGGAACTCTTAACCATTCTGCAGTTTTCATGGGGATATCATCATGTACAAGAATGATGGGCTCTGATGTATCTTCAAGTAAGTCATTCAAATCATCAACTTTGATGTCACAGTAGGTACATTCATGAATTGCTTTCATGACTAATTTGCTTGGGTCTTTGTAGCAAAAAACTGGAACATGCATGGTAACATCCACTGAAATTTGATTGCTGTATAGCCATCTTAAGATGTTTACCAAGAGTAGGAGATTGTGTCTTGTTTCTTCTTTTGTCATTTCCTCTTCACTTTTGTTTCTAATTTGTTCAACCACATCCAGCACATGATTAGAAACAACTTCAGCCACAGAACCACAGAATTTGAAAAGTTTGTGGAACTTTGCAATGGTCTTTGGTAATGAGTACAAGTAGGGTTGAAGATCTAGATCTGGCAAAGGCTTTAGGACTGTCTGGTGGGGAGATGCAAATGTTTTGCCTGTCCATACCCACTCAAAGGACAGAGACTTCAACGTTTCTCTGGCATCCTCTAAATGAACTTGCATAAAGTCATAGATCTCAGTAAGTATTTGCTGGAACTGATACCAGTCCTCTGTTGTAAATGCTTGAGATTGGTGCCAGTCATTTACTGCTTTTAAATGCTGAAGCACTTGGTCAACTTGGGGATCCACTGATAACTTGAGTGCTTTTTTCATACCAGCAGATGTTCTTTCCACTAGTGCTACAGAAGAACCGACCAGGCCTGCATGACTTATATCACACATTTCAATAAGAGATGAAAATTCACAAGAGTCTCCTTTCCAGACAAGAGATTTGGGGTAGTTTAAAGGTCTATCCTTGCAAACAGGAACCCACTTCAATTTCAGCAGAGATGTCTGAGCTTCTGAAGACTTAATTAACTTTGTTTGCTTGTTCAAGACAGTAAGAAGAGTTTTTGCCTTCCTTAGAAGGAACTCACATTTGGGATTATTGCTTCCTTGAAGCTCATCAATTTTCTGTGCAACCTGAAGTACATCTTTTTCGGTAAGCTGCACCTCATTCTTAAGCCCTAACTGCCTAAGAGAATGAAGAATATCAGGAGATGATGTGTAGGTTTCTGGTGGAAATCTTGTGTTTTCTTCCATGTAGAAAAGGCTCTGCAGTATCTCCAAATCAGGATCAAAAAAATCTGATACTGCAAGAGGTTTGGCTGAAGAGGAATACATAAATTTCAGAGAGGAGAGCCAAGTGATCACTTCTTTATTTTCATTTTTGAGAAAAGACAAATGAGTTAGAGCCCAGATCATGATCTTTTCTACTTCTTCTTTGGAGTAAAAACCTTTTTCAATGTCCTCAGCAATCACCTTTAGGCATTCTGTACTTTTAACCTGCTCTATATTCAATACTCTGATGAGACGCATAGTTGCTTCATCGCTACAATCAACTACATTAACTGATAACTTAACATCTGGAGGATACTTGGCAGTATGGTGTAATGCTCTTGCACCTTTTAAAGAACTAAAGGATGGTGTACCTTTCTCCAAATAGTGTCCAACTTTCAAGAAGACAGGGAGCTCTTGAATAATGTGTTTCTCCTTGGGAGTAACATCTGTAAGACTAGCAAGGAAGTCTCTAAAACTGACCTTCTGTTTGGATGAGAGGGATGAGATTTGGCTAATCAGTCTCTGGGATGGGATCCTGTCCATAATATGAAGTACAGTGCTTGGAGATAACTGATGAATGTAATTTTTCAGGAGGGGGTGTTGTAAACATGGATCCTGTTTTTGCAAGACAACCCCCCCAACCTTCTTTATGACTTCAATTAGAATTTCAGAGGGAGTGGTGTCTTTCTCATTAACCATAATAATAGGAGATGGAGTCTTAAGCCGCAAAAGTTCTAATGACTCCTTGCTGTCATTCAGTGGCACACTTGGAATTAAAGGCATGTCTTCAAATGTACTAATGTCATCTGGAAAATTAATGTAGAGATGTTTCCAAACCATCTGCAACCAAGATACCGAGGGATGATTCTTTTTTTGATCACCAGGATTCCACTGCACAGCAAAGTCTCTGGAAGGCCAAGCTGTTGTAAGAATTTCTTTAATGAGACGTGCCGATCTCTCTGGAGTTAGAACTTGAACTTGGGTGCAAGGTCTTCCTGGTAAGGAAAAAAGCAATTATGTAATACCCACATGTAGTATTTAAAACACTATAGAAATTAGCAATTGTTTCTACAATTCACTATGACAGGTTAGCGAGGAAGTTATTTTTGTCATAATACCGCAAAACACAATAATTATGGTAACATAGTAAAGAAAGCATGTAAATGTCAAATGCAAGACGATGCAATCATCAATTTAATACACAGACTTTGTTAACCATTTCAGAGTGAGGCTTTGCTGAACAACAGTTAAATTAGAGAAAAACATGCTTCCCTTACTTTCAGTTAGGTTAGATTTACAATGTACACAAAAAATCACATTTTGTGTGATATTATATTAATGTGTGTTTTAAGTTACAATCAAAGCATACACATTGAAAAATGTGGACACACAATATCCACAGAAAAAGCCTGTCACATTTTTTGCATGCTATGCATGTTATATACAAAGTCAAAGCTGGCTGATACACCATTGCTAATATTGGGGTTTTTAATTTTATTTTTTTAGTAATAAACACCAAATGACTCTGTGAGTCCACAGTAGCTTTTCACCATAAAGTACAGAGGACTATGTGTTTCATGCAAAGATTTGAAAGGCTTACGGAAAATGTATTCATGATTGGGTCATCTATATCTTGTTATGTAGATAGTAAGTTATCATTGTAAAGAATATGCATGCGACTATTAAAGCACCTAGCGTTACAACATCAAGGAATACAAATATATAGAATTAAAACATCTTCACCTGTATGGACAAAACACAACACACTAAGGACTTACCTGAACAACCCCAAAGATACTGCTGAACTGAGATTCACATTTAAATAAAACAAATAAAATAAAATTAAAATTAAATTAAATAAACATTAAACTGAATATTATTATTTAAATATATTCTGTAATTTACCGTTTTGTGATTTTGACACAACAGCAAATAGAAACATTCAATAGATATTTCATTTAAAGGGCAATAGCCAATGGCTTTTAACTTACTTAAAATGGCTAATTTGAGCACTACACATGGAGATATGGCTATGAGGTACATCACTGTGTAACAAACATTTTCTGACTGTCCACTATACCCTTTGACATACTGAAGAGAAGATCAGATCACTGAGCGGGTCAGTCTGATACTATAAACTGTAACTGCCAATATACCCTGTACTAGATTATCAACTTTCTACATGGATTTTAGAATAAAATGACCCCTGTCACAATGAGTATGACACATACAACTGAATGTTTATTTTCTTTTGTATTAATTAGGGGGCCATGCAGTGGAACATTGCGTGGAACCCTATTGGAATCGTGCTGATTTATTTTTTTTTTCTGCCTTAAAACGCATTGTGGAGAAAAAACTGTAAGACCTACAGCTTTGAAATTTGGCAGGTAGGTCCTGTACCCCACCCACTACTCAGGAAAAAAAATTGCACCAACATAAGCTATTTTGTGTTTTTCCAAAAAAAAATTGCATTCTGCCTAATAACTTTTGAACCGTAGCTCCGATTCTCAAAAATCTTATACCATCTTATTCCTTGGGTCAAGACGAATGTTTTAGACCCTCGCACCTATTGGATTTCTTGCTAATTTGCAGAATATGCAAAACCATCTCTTGCGAACTAGTCCCTGGATTTTTATCCAATCTGCATGCAACTGGTATCATTTGAATCCCAAGACACTCTTCTTTAATTATTATCGAGCATATTTTTAATTTAGGTCTTCATTTGGCTGTAATATGCAAATAAATGTGGTGGGCTTAGCATAGGAATGTAATGCCACACACTGAGTGTCATAGAAATCCAGCTGTGGGTGGGCTACAGCTTTGAAATTTGGCAGGTAGGTCTGGTACCCCTCCCACTACTCAGGCAAAAAGAAATTGCACCACTCTGCCAGTTGGTGGTGCTATAATAAGCTATTTTGCGTTTTGCCTAATACGTTTTGAACTGTAGCACCCTAGATAAAAGGATGAAACGTGTAATTTTTCAACATCTGTCCACTTCGATTCGTCAAAAACTGACAAAGCTGCAAACTGCATGGCCCCCGTAGTCACTGCTTGCAGTTATATTTATATTTAGTGATTGTGAAACATTTTTAAAGTGTGCAATTTAAATTATAATTCATATATCATTAGGGGGCAATGCAGTGGAAATCTGCGTGGTCCCCTATTGTTATTGTGCCGTTTTTTTTTTTTTCTGCCTCAAAACGCGTTGTGGAGAAAAAACGGTAAGACCTACAGCTTTGAAATTTGGCAGGTAGGTCCGGTACCCCACCCACTACTCAGGCAAAAAAATTGCACCAAAATACGCTATTTTGCAATTTTCCAAAAAAATAAGCATTTTGCCGAATAAATGTTGAACCGTAGCTCTGATTCTCAAAAATCTTATATCATCTTATTCTTTGGTTTAAGACGAATTTTTTAGACCCTCACATCTATTTCTGCCATATTTGATTTTTCGCTAATTTGCATAAAATGAAATCCCATCTTTTTCGAACTCGTCCCTGGATTTTTGTCCAATCTGCATGCAACTGGTATCATTTGAATCCCAAGACACTCTTCTTTAATTATTATCGAGCACATTTTTAATTTAGGTCTTCATTTTTATGTAATATGCAAATAAATGGGCTTGGCTTGGCCTAGGACTGCAAATCCATATACATATACCGATCCAAATCCATATACCAATTTTCCGTCACAATTGCACCACTCTACCACTTGGTGGCGCTAATAAGCTATTATGCGTTTTCCGTAATAACTTTTGAATCGTAGCTCCGATTCTTAAAAATCTTATACCATCTTATTTCTTAGGTCAAGACGAATCTTAATAAACCCTCGTATCTATTTTTCCCATGTTGGATTTTTCTTTAATCGGCATAACTAGTCAACTAGATCCTGGATTTTTATCCAATTTGCATGTAACTGGTATTATTTGAATTATTTGAATAATTACTAAATAATAGTAATTATTAAGACCAAATATATTTACTGTAGGTAGAGGAGGAAAGACGAAATTTCCAAGTAAGAAATGCATTCCTGGCCGGGCACTGCTGGTTCTGTTGTGCTGGCTCCGATCCATTGTGTAACTGACGCCACCAACATTAACAGGACGCTTACATTAGAGCCTCTTATTGCGTGTCTGTTTGGGTGACAGGTGTCGTGCCTAAATCGGCACCCTTGCCGCGAGAAGCATCCCCGACGCGGGTGCGCGCATCTGATGACTTCCGCCTTTATACGAACTACTGTCCATAAACTTCAATTCGTTCCTACACTCTGTTAACGCAGAGTCACGAAATTCGTTCCTACACTCTGTTAACGCCAATAAGATGAGGGCAAAATTACTCATATTCTTAAAAATAAAAAAAACCCTTACACAAGTAGTTCGTATAAAGGCGGAAGTCATCAAATGCGCGCGCCCACGTCGGGGGTGCGTCTCGCGGCAATGCGTGGAATTACCAAAATTATAGAGGGGATAGAGAGGGGATAGCCTAACATATGAAACAGGAAAAAGACCGCCGTGTAAGACCGCTAGTTATTTCAACAAAGTAACTGTATTCTAATTACCACCTATTTAAACGGTAACTGTAACGGAATACAGTTACTCATTTACACTTTCAGGTATTTCTTTATATGACTGCAAAGCTTCACTTCAAAGTTGATATCCCACTTATTGGCGCATTATAAACTATTTTAAAGTTAGCCTAATAAGTTTTGAACCGTAAATACTTAGAAAAAAAGATGAAAGATATCAAATCTCAACATATGTGTACTTCAATTCATAAAAAACTGATAAAGCTGCAAACTGCATGGCCCCCGTAATAACTGCTTGCAGTTATATTTATGAATATATTTTACCTCTGCTGTTAGCTGCTTCTTTCAGGCTGTTCATGACCAGTGGGGAAATGCTTTCCAATATGAATCTTCCTTCCAAACCTGGGTAAAGCGATCTATTGAGATAAATAATTAAATATATTAATTAATCAATATGTTCAATAATAATAAGTTTAATCACAGCAATATTGCTCATAATCTCTATATTAGGCAAACTATATACAGTTAAGCCCAAAATTATATATATATATATATATATATATATATATATATATATATATATATATATATATATATACACACACACACACACACACACACAGTATACATAAGGAATCGTCCGATATTGGGCCGATACCAATACCCAATACAGATTATTACTAGTCAATGACTACCAATAACCGATATTTGGAAGAATATACTGTATATACTGTATATTTACAAAAAACTTTGTTTAAATGCCCTGTGGATTGTAACGTTTATTATGGAACTCTAAAGTGTTCAAAATTAAATAAATAAATAGGACATAATGAAATAAATAACTGCATGAATAAATAAGAGACAGATATGTAATATGAGAATGATATTGTGAAATAACTGAACACAATTTGAAATACAGCTCATTATTGTGAAATATATTACATTCTGCTTTATAAATTTACTTATTATTTTGAAATATTATTTCATGGTCATTATTTTCCCTAACAACAGAGAGTATTGCAGAGGCATTTTATTTAATTCCAGCAGTTTTTATTCCAAAACGTCCTTTAAAAATAAAGTCAGTCTTTATTTCAAAATGCCGTTTCCCCTGATGGCCTATTTATTGTGACTTTTCAGCAGAATTACTTCGTCTGTCAATCAAGAGAGACAGGCCAGGCCAGTTGTGTGATTAGTTGCTCCTGTACTCAGACGTAAGTAATAGCACATGAAGTATCGATTTAAGTCTAATGGTGCAATGCGTCTCATATGCAGTAGGCGGCAATATACAGCTCGAAATAAGTTGTAACAGATGTAACAGTGTTTGTGAAGGACATGGCTGTAGGAGAAAAGTCTGTTTCTGAGTAACTCAGAGAAGTTGCTAACCGCTTAGATTGTACTTCTTCTTAGCCTCAACCTGAGAGAGTATTGCAGCAGCAGCGTACTGGTGATGAAACTGTCCCAGGTCCAAGTTCACATCACAACAGCACAGCGTTAACGTTAGCAAATGCTAATGCTATCACGGCTAGCTCCACCCCACGAAATGCTGTTCAGGGTAAGTAACGATACGTTATTACTGCTTGGTTAGTCTCTCTGTCTGCCCAAAATGAGCTTTTTAATCAGTTCAGTCACTGGGGCGAGAATTTTTCCACCGTTTTTATCATAGCTCTTTAAAACAGTCATGATTAACTATTATTGTATATAAGACCATTATGTTTTCTACCTCATTTATTAAAGTTTTTTGCTATGATAAAAATGGTGGAAAAAATCTCGTTTGTGAAAGATGTCCTGCAGCGGGGGAGAGACACTGCAGGACATCTTTCACAAAAGCTGCATCAGGAGGGCCTCCTGCATCGTGCTCGACCCCTCACATCCAGCAGTAAGAGACTCCTCGTTGTTGAAACACCATATCATATAAAGGTGTAATATAAGTACTGCAGAGCTCTAGGTTTGCTATGGGCGGGACATTAAATGAAGCAGCAGGGTTTCTCAGCCACAGATGATGATACGGCAGCGGAGCCACAGTAGCGCATTTTGTGATATCGGTTACCGGTAAAATAAAATGCAAACATCAATAATTGGCTAGTTATATCGGCTCCAATAATGGGTCAGGCTGATAATAGGTTGATTCCTTATATATATATATCTTGTTCTACAACTATTCTACAAAATAGTTATTTAGAATACTATACCTTGGACACTCATTGGAGGCAATATATATAGCATCCTTGTCATTCACAGAGGATGAAAATGTAACAAATGTTCCATTTTGCAAAGGCAGCATTTCCAGGCCAAGAAGGTCACTGTAACATGTATCACTAAGGATAAACTCAAGTAGAAGTAGTTTCTCTTGGGATGGCCCTTTATGTCTAGCTTTCCTCAATGTCTGCCGTACAAAAGCAGGGGTGACTTTCTTTAGGTTATCAGTTTTGTTGGCATAAACAGATAGAACCTTAGCAGTGTTAACTGGCACCTCAGCCAGTATTATCCCTGAGGACTGTAGATACTTGGTTACTGTCTCTGTGCTGTCCTTGGTGGTATCTAGCTCTGAAAACACTGCGTCACATACTCTGACCCAAGTGTTGCTGAGTGAGTAAATTACTGCCTGCTGAAGCAAGTCGTGCAACAGTGGCTTGAGAATGGGCCTCCACGGTTGATGTATCCTATCAGGATCAGGCCAAGCTCTATATATGTCTCTCGGGGACAGAGGGAAATCTTGGTCCTTCTTAGTCTGAACCCGCCTAATGGCCTCCATGATGAGTGTGTAGTAAACCCTTGGGATGACTGTTACAATGAGGAGTTCATTCCAGTAAGCTGCTGGGTCCCTCCACTGGTCCACCTCCCGCCATTTGATACTCCTGCGGTTGTCAGTCAGTCCGAAGAATCCACTGACATGCACCGGTAATCCTGTCATGCTGTGCTCTCCCGGAGGCAGAGGAAGAAAGCAGAATGCCCGACCTGAGAATGTTGATGTTGCACAATTGTCCTTATCAAGAAAGGTCAGTGGCAAAGCTATGCCAATTGTTGGGATAAATTTAAGATCTTCTGCAAGGGAGTCCAGTTCACCACACATGCCTCTTCCGCCAATACCATTACAGACCAGCCAAGTAGTTATCTGGCTCTCTTTGACTGTTTCATCTCGCACTTTAATGCTGAGCTGGAATGTAGCACAGGTGACAAAATCACTTAGCAACCCATTGCTGTAGCTCTCTATGGCTAGGTCGAGAATCTTCAGTGAGTTGACCTGCTCTAGCCTACAGTCAGCACTCTCATCTGTTGTGACCTGGAATAACATGCGTTCAGTTCCGTCTGATTCGCGGATGTGCAGAGAGACCTTCTGCACATTCTTCAAGAAGAGCAGCACTGTGTCAGCATCAGCCTTGAAGGACTCAAATAGCTCCAGAACTTTCTCTTCATTGTAAATATTGCTGCTCAGCTCAGAAGGCTTAATGCGAAGAGGCAAACGAAAGAGTGTGCCTGGAAAGTTACCATCTTTAATAGTCTGTTCTGAGCTGCCAAACAGACCAAACAATGGGGCAAACTGGTCACTAAGTTCCATTATTTCCTTAAAGTCTGACTTCAGGTTCCAGCATTGGCCAGACTCATGGACTCCAAACAACATCTGATGAGGATCCAGCATACCAATTTGATCTCCACTGAAAATGCTTGGCACATCTGGAATGGAGGAAAGCAAAATTTAAAGCAGATTTTTTATGGTCCTTAAATTGAGACCTTTACTTTGTTTTCCACATAATTTATTATTGATTAATAATAAGTAACTCTGCCATATTCATTACCTGTTATGTGATACACAGAATTGAATCCAATGCCAAATCGTCCAACCTTTAAAGGGTCCTCTTTTTTCCTACTCCTTGCAATTTCTTGAATCCCATTCCAGTCTTCTTTTGTGAAGACTGCATCATTATACACATACAGGGCCGTTCCTGACATAGACAAAATCACAGTTAAGCTTAATCACTATGGAACTCCAAAATGTTCAAAATTAAGTATATAAACTGGTCATTATGAAATAAACAGGGCAGCAGGGCGGCGCAGTGGTTAGCCAAGAAGGTCCTGGGTTCAAGCCCCGAGTCGGCCGTGGGGCTTTTCTGTGTGGAGGTTGCATGTTTCCTCTGGGTGCTCTGGTTTTCTTCCACAGTCCAAAAAGCATGCTGTATGGGTTAATTGGCAACTCTAAATTGCCCCCCTAAAGGTGTGACTGTGAGTGTGATTGTGTGTGTGTGTGTGCCCCCAGCGGTTTAAGCGGTCGGATAATGAATGAATGAATTAATTAATGAAATAAACGACTATATGAATAAATAAGAGACACATATATATTAAGACAATGAAATTGTGAAATCATTGAAATTGATTATTATTGATTATTATACTCATTATTATGAAATATACTGCATTCTGCTTTAAAAATTGCCCTATTATTGTGAAATATTATTTCATGATCAGTATTATTTCATGGTTATTTAATTCCAGTAGTTTTTATTCCAAAATGTCCTTTTTTATTTCATAATGGTGTTTTTTCCAATGGCCTATTTATTTCATAATGTCGCTTTTTAGCAGATTGACTTCGTCAGTGCGTGGGATGGACCTGCACTCCAACTGGTTGATCCTTTAACATTGATTAGTTTTCCTGGATACCTGCTCACTGGACTGCTGGTATATTTAGCAACAATGTGCTGAAGTCAAAAGTCACAGAAGATGGCGGAATGGCATGAACTTGATTCAGTTTTGCTTGTTTTAGAGATAATTTACCAGTAAATACTGCTTTGAGTCATTTGGATGTTGTTTTTAAAAAGCTTGGGATAAATGCACGTTTTACACCACATAACAAATAAATTGAACATGGCAAGCCTAAGCAGCCCTCAAAAAGAGCTGATCAAAGCAAACAACAAACTCTAAGCAACATACTCTAAACATGGTTATTCAGTATTTCTCTCTTACATACCTAAAATGAGGAAATCGCTTCACTGGAAGCAGTTATCCAAACTGATAACATGAAATGTTAAACTCCTCAAGACCAAACTCACTGTTTTATTGGCTTGCAGAGTTTTTGTTTTGCAGAGACATTCTATGGCTTAGTACTGTGAAGACAAATAAGCTTAGTGCCATGCGGAAAAACTTAATCCATTTGGTATCCATCTGGATACAGAAAAAAAAATTTTGATAACAAATAATGCCTTTTTCTTTAGATATTTTTCCCTATTGATTACTCTCTAACATTATAGAATGGAAAAAATATTTTCAGCTCAATTGAAAATGCTAAGAAATACTAAAGTTTTCCATTATAATATGGAAAAACATTTTCAGCTTAATTGAAAATGCAAAGAAATACTTAAGTTTTCTGCCATTTTGATTCAATTCGGACCCATTTTGACCTATAAAATGAGCTGCTTTTGGCCTTTCTGGAAACTACATTTCCACATAAGAGACGTGAGCGCTAACACGTGTTTAAATCTTGAATAATTACTATTTATGCAATTACTTCAGTTTTTGCGCACAAAATTACTTAGAAATAATTTCACATACAAAGGAATGAATATAATATCTGTTAAAGCAACACTATGTAAGATTTGCTCACAGGGTCCCCCTACAGATGAGAAACTGTATTGCGTGTAACAACTGTCATAAACAACAATCTGTGTCACAGTAATACACCATTTGTTGACAAGCCAGTGAGACCAGCAAACTTCCTGAAGCAGGACAACTAATGTGGGATCAATGTCTTATTGCCAGGTAAAGTAGCCTTACAGTATTTAAACATGAATATTGTTTTATTTTTTGAAATATGAGAAACAAAAGCTAACTCGGCAAAAGATGACAAATTAAAAGATAGAGTTTCGTTTTCATCTCGGCCTGCCCTATAACTGATTGCTCATTGAGGCAAGTCATTGTAATAGTAATAGCTATAGTCATACTGTAATTCAATCCTGTTTGTGTGGCGATAGTAATGTTATTATCTATATTGTAATACAAACCATCGTAGATTTGCAAGGTGGAAAAATCTGTTTGCATTAGCCAGAGATGCATCTGAGGCGTTTGTCACTTGGAGAAATACAGTTGACGACATAACACCCATGATCTGTTGTCAGCAGTTATCTAGTTGCACAGATGACGCTTTTGTCCATATTTGTATTATTCAATGCTCTCAAGTCAAAATGAGAATAGTGATAAATAGCATGCTAACTATCAACAACTAGTTGGGATGTCAGCTACCAGCTTGATAAACTGATGTAGGCTACTACTTGAAAAACCTGATTATGGACATAAACATAGGCCTATGACTTCCAATACACGGTCTAAAACAGCAAGCTAAAACACACTAGATGTAGATGGTGAGCAAAGTATTTATACTTACTACTCCAATAGTAACAATGCCAGGTCATCATGAGTCCTCCTCTTTCAGCTCACGGCAGTGAGTGAAACATGGGCCAACAGTCACCCTAGTCCGGGCTCTTACTTTATTGTTCTCACGCTTTCTTTTCTTTGTCTCCTCTAACAGCACTTTTACTATCAATGGGTGGCGTTTCGGTGACATAGACGGAGAGCCTGAGCTTCGGAAAGGCTACTACTGAGCACCACTCTCCATCTATCAGCGTGTCGAACAGGTTTACTCCGCTCAGTGATACACCCGCTGAGATACCTGTTGAAAGTGCTCTGGTGATAGGTGATTCTATTCTACGGCACGTGAAAATAGCTAGACCCTTAGCGGCACCAGCAGTCAAGGTAAATTGTTTACCGGGAACCAGAGCGCCGGACATCAGGGCCAATCTTAAGGTGCTGGCCAGTAATAGACGTAGATATTCCAAGATAGTCGTCCATGTCGGCACCAACGACGTCAAGCTCAGACAGTCTGAAGTAACCAAAAGTAATTTTAAAGAGGTGTGTGAGCTAGCCAAAACAATGTCGCAGGCAGTAATTCTCTCTGTCCCCCTCCCAGCTAGACGCAGCTCCGAGACCTACAGCAGGCTCTGGTCGCTGAACTGCTGGCTGTCAATGTGGTGCTCTGAAAATAGCATAGGTTTTGTAGATAACTGGTCCACTTTCGAGGGAAAGCCTGGTCTTTTGAGCTGGGATGGTATCCACCCCTCGTGGGAGGGTGCTGCCCGTATTTCAATGAACATAGCTGCTAGCCTTTATGCAGGTTCAGGTGTAGGCGGCCATTGACAAACCGGAGCCAAGGCCAGGCCGCAGGCAGAAAGGCTAAACCGACCGCCTGCGAGTTGCCTTGAGCCGCTACCTAGGTACCACCATATTGACATTGTCTCTGTGCCCCGAACCAAAAATAGTTCGCGTAAAATGCGAAAGCCGTCCTTTTCCAATCTAATTTCTATTAAATTAGAGCAGCCAATGCAGAATACCTGTAGCACTAAGCTGAAAGTACGACTACTAAATATTAGATCCTTAACTTCTAAGGCACTTATTATTAGTGAAATGATTTCAGACCACGTCCTAAACGCGCTCTGTTTAACTGAGACATGGGTAAGACCCAACGAATATTTAGCCTTAAATGATGCGACGCCTCCAGGATATAGTTATGAGCATAAACCCCGACTCAGTGGTAAAGGGGGAGGTGTTGCAACGATCTACGTTCAATAACACAGAAGTCAGGACCTAAATTTACATTTAAATCATTTGAATTATTATTCCTTAGAATTGCAGACATATCTGCAAAACCTAATTCTTTGTCGCACCCTCTCATTACGATTTACCGTCCACCAGGTCCTTATTCTGAATTCCTAACTGAATTTGCAGAATTTCTGTCAGACCTGGTTATTTCAACTGAAAGAGCAGTAATTGTGGGGGACTTTAATATTCATGTAGATAATGAACAACATCCTCTGACAGCAGCTTTTACTAATTTACTAGATTCCATGGGCACTGTTCAAAATGTAACTGGGCCCACTCACAACTGCGGTCATACCCTTGATTTAATCCTATCGTTTGGTCTTAATGTAGATAATGTAACAGTATTGCCTCAGACAAGTATTATTTCTGACCACCATCTCATTACATTTGATTTTCACTTCAGTCAAAACACAAATACTACAACTCGCTTCTGCTCCAAGCGTACAATCACTTCAGATACAGCTAGTAACTTTATTGATAATCTCCCCGATCTGTCGTTCCTGACAGTGGAAATGTCTAATCTTGCTGAACTTGAGAGTAATACGGATTATCTAACATCTACGTTTTGTTCCACCTTAGATCAAATTGCTCCATTAAAAATTAAAAAGGTCAGAGAAAGCAAAACATCCCCTTGTTATAATGACCACCTACGTAGCCTAAAACAAGGGACACGGAAACTAGAACGTAAGTGGCGGCAAACTAGATTAGTGGTTTTTGAACTAGCATGGAAAGACGCTATGGGAAGCGATAAAAAGGCTCTTAGAGCTGCGAAATCAGAATACCTATCATTGCTAATTGAAAATAACAAAAATAATCCTAGGTTTCTATTTAACATGGTATCCAAGCTGACTAATAGCCAGACTACTACTCAAACTGTACCAACATTGTTTTCTAGTGGTGATTTTATGAACTTTTTTGACCAAAAAATTTGTTTTCGCTGTACATGCTACCTTGAGGCTCAGTCATTCGTGAGCATGGAATTAGTTTTCATTGTTTTGCAGACGATACACAGTTATATATATCGGCTAAACCGGAAGACAGACAGCAATTTCAGAAAATGGAAAAATGCTTCTTTAACATGAAAAAGTGGATGTCAGACAACTTCCTCCAGCTAAATCTGGACAAGACTGAGGTCCTTCTTACTGGCACTAACACCACCAGAAGTCAGCTATCTGACATCATGGTCAGTCTTGATGGATTATCCATTGTACCAAGTACTGTTGTTAAAATCCTTGGTGTTACTTTAGACTCCAATCTTTCATTTGATGTACATGCTTCTAACATTAGTCGCACTGCCTTCTTCCAACTTCGTTATATTGCCAAACTAAGAAACGTGCTATCCTTTCAAGATGCAGAGAAACTGTTTCATGCATTTATTACCTCAAGACTCGATTACTGTAATGTCTTATTCTCCGGTTGTCCAAACAGGTTGTTAAATAAACTCCAGCTAGTCCAGAATGCAGCAGCTAGAGTCCTCACTAAAACAAAAAAAATATGAT
The DNA here is from genome assembly GCA_032718565.1 of Distichodus sexfasciatus. NCBI lineage: Eukaryota > Metazoa > Chordata > Actinopteri > Characiformes > Distichodontidae > Distichodus > Distichodus sexfasciatus. The sequence continues at coordinate 551,391 of JAVGVS010000266.1, forward strand.
CATATCACCCCAATTCTATCCTCACTCCACTGGCTACCAGTAAAATTTCATGTCGACTATAAAGTACTTCTCTTGACCTATAAAGCTCTAAATGGTCTTGCACCGCAGTATGTGAGTGACCTCATTTGCACTTACAATCCGGCGCATACACTTCGATCGCAAGATCTTTTAGTAATACCGAGAATAAAGAACGTTACCGTGGGGGGAAGAGCATTTGCTCATAAAGCACCACAATTGTGGAATAAACTTCCCGTTAGTGTTCGGAGCTCAGAAACAATCTCTGCTTTTAAGTCAAGGCTTAAGACTTACTTGTTTAGTCAGTCTTTTGGTTATTAAAATCCCTTTTTCTTAGTTAAAGGCGAGATCTGGGGGTTCATGGTCATTTGAGATTAAAGGTGAAAGGGGGGATTGGTGCTGTCATCCTACCACTCTTTCTGATCGCTCAAGTTTGCAGACGGTGGTTTGGTGTGATGCCGAGACCCCTGGAAGCCCTCATGTCTGTGTTACCTTCCAGCTCTCCCTTCTTAGCTAGGCTGCCATAGTTACTCTAGCATTGCCGGAGGTTAGGTTAGGGCACTTAACTTTCTCCTCTCTCTTCTTCTTTTTCCAAGCTGTTCCCGAGCTGATCCCGGGATGGCACTTGGCTGACCGAACCCTCACCGGGACTCTATGGAGTTGCCCCGAGCTGACACTGACCATCTCGACCCTACCAAGCTGACGCTGATCAACTGAACTCACCAGGAGTCCCCGGAGATGTCCTGAGCTGACGCTTGACCTTGTCAACCCTCCCGAGCTGATCCTGACCCACTGAACCCGCACCAGGACTCCATGGGGACATCATCATGAAATCTACTGGGATTCGACCCTATGGACGTCTACTGACTTAGCAGCACAATACTGAACTAATTTCAGCTTAATGTTGCTGAGAGGGTCCTGCAAGTGGCCCATCAACAAGCCGGGATTCGAAATATCCTTTGGACTATTTTTGTATCTTTGCTTCTTTAAATAACTAACAACTCATCTTAATCTATTGCTTGTTGTACAATAAATGTTTGTGCGCCCGGTCGCCCAGAGGAGGATGGGGTCCCCCTCTGAGTCTTGGTTCCTCTCAAGGTTTCTTCCTACTAGAGGGAGTTTTTCCTTGCCACTGTCGCCTCAGGTTTGCTTGTTGGGGGGTTTAGGCTGGTTATATGTAACGTGCTTTGTGACAATGACTGTTGTTAAGAGCGCTATATAAATAAATTTGAATTGAATTGAATTGTTTTCCTTGCCGCTTCAGCCTTAGTTTGTAACATGCCTCGTCTTTTGAAGAATGCCAGTCAAACTTCTTAGTTCTTTATGTGGCAAGGTTCCTATCCAAAATCTCAAGTTACATAGTGCCAGTTTAGGCGATACAGATGCTCTCAAGCGATGATATAGATGTAATTAAACCTACTGTTGTCACGCGCACTCCACTCTGCGGCCGGTAATTGGAATGGGATGCGGCCGGTCGCGGTTCAAAGGGTATTTAAGGTTTCACTTCCTCGCAGCGCGTCGCTCTGCCATTAGTGTCCACCCGGCCCTTTTCCGATTCTCATCGGCATCAACTGTGAGTACTCCAGTTATTGGGTTCATCTCTTTGTTAGAGTGTGTGTCGCTAGAACGCGGAATATTGTGGTAATCCTTACTCTTCGCGTAAGAGAGTTCTTATATCAACTCGCGTGGCTTTCCTTCCTACTCGCGCTCTCAGCCGCATTTGGGCTAACCAGCACGCTACAAGGGCTAACGAGTAGCAATTCGTTACATCCTAACCAGATCACTGTCGAACTGTGAAAGTGTGGCATTCGGTTCATATCCTAATCACATCCCTGTCCGAATTGGAAAGCATTCCTACAGCCGCCTAACCTGGCCGCTGGAAGTTTGCTCGCATCTGCCTTTCTCGTCAAATCCTTACCAGATCCCTGACGAACCTGACAATTGTGTGTTAATGTACCATTAGAATGATCTTGTAAAATATCGTTGAAAGACTGGAAAACTATATAGTGTTGCTTTAAGTTCAAAGTTTTGTGATTCTGACAGTAAGTCAGTACTACAACACCAGCTTGGGATGATAATTGCTCTTCAAGATGTTAGCACTGATGACACTATTGTCAATAGTTTAATAGCAATTGAGCCATGTCTGTATGGAATATGCACTGAATAAGAACTGTCTTCAAATGTTGGCCGTCCATGTCTTGAAATCCCCGGTGTAGCACTCAAGACTTTAGTGTACGCATTGCACCTCCAGACCTAAATCAATACTTCATGTGCTATTGCTTACGTCTGAGTAAAAAAACTTCCAATCACACACCTTGCTCCACCCTGTATCTCTTGATTGACAGATGAAATTTTATTCTGCTGAAAAGTGGCATTATTAGATAGATCATCAGGGAAAACTCTATTATGAAGTAAAGGCTGACTTTGAAAAAAGGACGTTTTGGAATAAAAACTGCTGAAATTAAATAAGAGGTTTCTGCAATAATCTCTGTTATTAGGAAAAATAATCACCATGACATAATATTTCATAATAATAAGCAAATTTTTAAAGCAGAATACAAGATATTTTATAATTATGATCAGTATTTCAAAATGTGTTCAATTATTTCACAATTTCATTGTCATAATATACATCTGTCTGTTATTTATTCATATACTTATTTAATTTTGAACATTTTGGAGTTCCACACATCAATGTTTTGTACATTGAAAACAACAAACATTAAAAAAAACATTTACTGCATTATTCTTTAATTTTTTCATTTAAGGGATATTGCCCTGAGAGCAACTTGAGGTTAAGGGTTTTTCTCAGGGACCCAGTGGTAGTAGTGCTGCAGGTAGATTTAGAACCCACAACCCCTTGCTCCAGAGGCGAGTATCCAACCACTAGACCACCACCACCCTCCCAACTTTGTCCCTTTTAGTTTTTCACTTTATTGTCAGGGTTTTACAATTAATATTTCACATTATTATTTTATATTACTCAATTAAATAATATAATTTTTAAAAATTTTACCTTGATACTGGGCCATATCAGGTGACCACAGTGACTCCACACCATATTCAGTCTCATCATACAGAAACCTGACCTCTGTTGCTCCTGCATCTTCTGCGTTCTGAATCAGCTCCTGCATAAGACATAATTTGTATATCTAGTATTTATAAAATGTCTCTTATTAAGGTATCAGAGGAGTATACGAAAACATTATAAAAAAGATTATTCTTTTCTGTTCTTTTTTTCCTAATCATTGTCATGGGTGCGAGTGGGGAATGAGGCAGGCAGATGCAATGTGCAGGCGTAGGGGTGGATTTAATAACACAAAAGGAATTAATAAACACAAACACAAGAACAACAATAATGATAATAAAGAACAATAATAATAATGATAACCAAAACAGAATCAAAGCAGAGCAGAAACAGAATGAGGTGGAGCAACTGAAAACAAATGAGGTCTCGCGCTCCCGGCCAAATCAGAATCCTGTTAACCACTAGGCTGCTTCCAACCCGAAAAGGAAACACCTAGTCACACACAGGCGAAGTCCAAATGAAGTCCAGGAAAGCACCAAGCTACTTCCACCCCAAAAAGGAAGCACTTTGCCTATCTCAGACGAAGTCCATAAAAAGAATCCACACACGGAACCGCACTCTAAAGGGGTGGCCGGGCAGCATGAGCCTGTAACTCAAACAAACAAAAAGAGAACAAAGGAAACATGAGTACACAAGGTCATTCAGCAAACAGAGTCATAAGCCAAAGCAAACAAACAACCCTCAATGGAAGAAACATCAGAGAATACTTTGAGTAATACTTTGAGTTCATTCACAAATGAATACAAACAAAACAAATACACTTGGTACAGACGGACTAAAACCCAAACACACACTCGGAAATGAGGGAGACCAACACGAGGGGAGCCGGGTTGGTCTGGGTTAAATAAACAGAACTAAACAAGATAAACTACTAAGCCAATAGGAAAATGGAACTGAATGAGAAACAGGTGAACGTCATAATAAAGGGGATGGCGATCTAAACAGAGTGTGACCTACTAGGTGACTACAAACACGGAAGTAGGGTGCAATCTATCACACGGAAGTAGGACGCAATCTAAACGGGGAGTGAACTACTAGGAAGGTGCCACGAAGTGAGGATGAAGAAACCTGGAAGTGGGGAGCGATCAAATTGAGGAATGCAAACCTAACGTGTAACAATGTGAGCTGGGAAAACGTTAAGGAATGCACCAAAAGTGACCCAAAGACAGATTACCTATCCCCCTGAGGTCAATACTCTGGGGAACTGGAATGTGGCACGGCTGGCGAGTGGCAGTGCAGCCATGACAGTACCCCCCCCCCCAAGGCCGCCACGACCCGGAGGACGTCCGAGACCGCTCCATCGAGACCCCCGACGCAGGGGCTGGGAACGACCAGTAGGGCGACCCCTCAGACCAGGAGCCGGGCAATCCGGACGCGAGTGATGGAAATTGTCAATCAGCTCTTGGCTGAGGACGTCTTGCGCCGGGACTCCTCTCCTTGGGACCATACCCCTCCCAGTCAACCAAGCATTGCAGATGACCCCTACACCAGCAGGAATCCAGAAGGCAGCGAACCCTGTTGGCGGAAGCATCCTAAATGTCCAGAACCTCTGGTGGACCACCCGCTGAATGGAAGTGTGGGCTCCTTTCCACACCTGCTCTGCCCTACGAAACCAGTTGTCCACCCCAGGTGCCTCCGACAGTTCCCTGTCCCAAAGACAAAGCGGGGGCAGGAGGTCAGGCAGACCATGGTCACCAGGTGCTCCATAAACGCTTTCCAGACCCTGGAAATAAACTGGAGACCACGTTCAGACAGGATGTCCAGTGGCTGGAGTGGTGTGAGTCCATTCTATCACCCGGCTGCGGACTAGTCTGGGGTTTCCTGGCTATCTCCTCGTACAAGTCCCATGTGATTGGAGCGACCAGAACAGAAGGTGGTTGAATGGGCTCTGGTTCTTTGTAACACTCGGGGGAGTCAAATTGGCAAGAGAGCGTAACTGCCTTGCTATATTGCTTCCCTGGATGATATGTAAGAGTAAAATTGAACCTCATAAAGAACAAGGCCTATCTGGCCTGTTGAGTGTTCAACTGTTTAGCCTGCTGGATATACGCAGGGTTGCAGTGGTCAGTCAACACAATAAAGGGCTGCCAAGCCCCTTTCAGCAAGTGGCACCACTCTAACGTGGCCTTGACAGCGAGCAGTTCGCAGTTTACGATATCATAATTTCATTCAGCCTCTGTCAGTTTGTGTGAGAAGAAGGCGCATGGATAGGAGTTGAGTGGAGTTTGTTGGTCGAATCATGGCGCTGCAGTAAAACTCCCCAGTCCCACCTTCGAGGCATAAACCTCCACAAAAAATTGTTTAGCTGGGTCAGGCATCCAAAGAACCGGGACCCATACATATTTCTCTTTCAATGTCATGAAGGCATTTTTAGCCTCTGGAGTAAAATTTTATTTTTTGGGCTTGCCTCGAAGGAGGGACGTTAAAGGGGTAGCAATGCTTCTGTAATTCTCTATAAAATGCCTATAGAAATTGGCGAACCCCAAAAAACTCTGCAACTCCTTAACCGACTTGGGCTTGGGCCACTCAGACACAGCTTGCACCTTAGCTTCCTCCATGGAAACTCCCTTAGTGCTGATGCGATGACCGAGAAATGCGACTTCCCACTTGTTAAAATCAAACTTCTTGCCTTTCACCTACAACTGGTGCTTGAGCAGCCGAGTTAGCACCCTCTGGACATGCCGCACATGCTCTGGCAACGTTTGGGAAAGAAGTCAATGAAGTCAATGCAGACAACTATAAATCTATCCAGCACATTGTTAACTAAAGGACATTGTTAACAAGTAGCTGATGCAGGGGCGGAGTCCTTACAGGCAGTAGTGGTGCCGGCTGAGGTCTCTGGTTGTGGGGGAAGACAAGGTGGTGAGCATTGGCGTCGCTTATCTCGGAGGTGGTTATCCAAAGTAGTCACGAGATGAATGAGCTCATCCAGGCCCATATCGGCGTCCTGGCAGGCGAGCCCCTCCCTGTAGACAGTCAGGAGAGCCTTATCGGTCCACCCACAGTCTGCAGCCATGATACGGGACTCGATGGAATAGTCGTAGACAGTCCCCGTACTCTGCCGCAAATGTAGTAGCTGGTGACTGCTGGATTGCCCCTGCCCAGGATGATCGAACATCGTCTGCAGTTGGTGCAGGAACTAGACAGAATCTGTTGTGGCGGGACTGCCACCCCTCTAGCTCGGTAAAGACAGACTGTTGACAATCAAAAACCCAAATGCGCACTTGGAAATGAGGGAGACCAACACGAGGGGAGCCAGGTCAGTCTGGGTTAAATAAACCAAACTAAACAAGATAATAAACTAATAAACCAATAGGAAAACGGAACTGAATGAAAAACAGGTGAATGTACTAATAAAGGGGCGCGTTCTAAACAGAGAGCGACCTACTAGGTAGGGAACACAAAGTAAAAACTACAAACACGGAAGTAGGGTGCAATCTAAATGGGGAGTGAACTACTAGGAAGGCAGCACGAAGTGAGGATGGCGAAAACCCAGAAGTGGGGAGCAATCTAATCGGGGAGTGCAAACCTAAAGCGTAACAACGTGAGCTGGGGAAACATGAAGGAATGCACTGAAAGTGACCCAAAGACTGATTACCTATCCCCCCAGGTCAATACTCCGGGGAAACGGAACGTGGCACAGCCGGCAAGGGCGGCGCGGCTGTGACAGTCATCTCCTAACCATGATTATTTTCGTAATCATTTCACAACCATCCCACCTATCCTCAATCAGGCAATGAATCTCAAGGACAAAAAGATTTAAAACTAAAACATTGCAAAGATTACTACCAACCAAACAAATAAATGAAAAAAACAGTAGAATGTGAACACATTTGTTGCCACAGTGCTAAGCAGAGATCCCAACAAATCTCTTATATTTCTGCCAAGCGCAGGTGTTGGACCTGTATGTTTGGGCACTACCCGAATGGTTCAGTGCTAGTACATTAAAGTTTACCTTGGTGGATGAGACAATCAGAGGAAGAGCACAGGAAGGAAGCATAATGCCCAACCTGAGAATGTTGATATTGTGCAATTGTCCTCATCAAGAAAGGTCAGTGGCAAAGTTATGCCAATTGTTGGGAAAAATTTCTATAAGGGAGTCCAGTTCACCATACAGGCATCTTACAAACAATTACAAATGAGGCAGGCAGTTATCAGGATCTCTTTGACTGTTTCATCTCGCACTGAGCTGCTGAGCTGCTACGTAGCACAGGTGACTTTTCACTCCATTGAGATAAGCCTACAGTCAGCATTCTCACCTGTTGTGACCTGGAATAACATACGTTCAGTGCTGTCTGACTTGTGGATGTGCAGAGAGACCCTCTGCACATTCTTTAGATCTTTAAATCTCTGCTTTAGCCTTCAAGGAATCGAATAGCTCCAGAACTTTCTCTTTATTGTTAATGTTACTGCACAGTTCAGAAGGCTTAACAGAAAGGGGCCGAGGTCGGCCCATGTGGGTTTTTCTATAGCTGATGCTGATAGCCCAATAACTGAATGTTTCTCCTCTATTTGCATGATAAAATGTCACACTAATAATAACGATTTATTAACACTGACTTGAACTGTCTCTTGAATGCTCATTTTGGGAACTGCAGTTATACTGCACTATACTATCTTTAAATAAAAATGTATAAACTAATTATTAAATAAAACAGGTAACTTTTATACATTTAGATAAAAGGTTTAGAGCATTTATCAAGGTTTCTAAAAACATAAGTGTAAACTTATATATTTAAGCTTACATAAGATAAACAAAACTTCAAATATAAATAAAAATAAAGAGACAAATCAAGGAATCAACTGAAACCATGCCTTCGAACAACAGTTTTCTCAGTCATGCATTGTTGTGAACAGCTCTGTCTGTTGTCTGTTGTCTGTGAGCGGAGCGGAGTAATATGGGGGGCCATTAGGGACTTTATTCAGAATTATCATGCATACACATATGTGAAACCATGCATATACATATGTGAAACCAAAATCATTTACACACTACGCTAAAATCTGCACACACTTACAAGTGAAAGCATTTACATACACTACTGAAACATTCTCACATAAACGACTGAAATACTCTCACATAAATAATTTAAAATGTATACAATCACATACACAACTGAAAAGCTCTCACGCACAAGTGAAAAATACTCAGATATACTACTGAAAAGCTCTCACACACAGAAATGAAACCTTACACACACTATTGCAAAGCATTCACACACACTAGTAAAAATGACATTTTTGACTGTCTATTTAAGCACCTTTTACTAGTGTGTGAATGCTTTTCAGTAGTGTGTGTAAAAGGTTTCACTAGTTTTTATGAGTGTTTCAGTTTGTGTGAAAGTACTTCAGTAGTATATGTGAATGCTTTTCACTGTGTCAAATATTCTGAAAACAGTTTGGTGTCAATGGGACTAGTGGTCTTAGAGCATAAAAAATATTTAAATATACACTGTATGTTCAAATTTTACTGTAAAATTAAGGACAATGACTGTGTGAAAAACACGCCTTGTAGCATGTGAGTACCGTTTCTCTAAGTATTTTAACAGTGGTTTAAAGGTTACTGGGGATTTCTTGAGGGTAGGTGTCAGCAACCTTTAACACTCAAAGAGCCATCTGGACCCAGTGTCCACAAAAGAGAAAACACCGGGAGCCGCAAATCCTTTTTGACATCTAAGATGAAGATAGCACTGCATATATTGTTTTTTACGGAAGTGTAATGTGTTCACTTGAGAAAAAATAATTCTGCTGTTTTTCTGAATTAACGAGATACAGTTTTCATATTTAAAAAAACAGGCTCTTTGGCAACTCCGACCACATCTCAGCGAAAATGATTGCCTAGAGTTTGGTGCTGAAACACACTTCATCGGTCCAGAGAGACATCAGAGTGAGGCCCGAAGGAGCTGTCTCTGCACTTCAAGACTGCTTCGAGAGCACAGACTGATCAGTGTTCAGAGAGGCTGCCACTTATGAGGACTGTGTTGATGTTGAGGAATACACCACAACTGTGACTGGCTACATCTGGAAATGTACTGAGGATGTCACTGTCTCCAAGAAGGTCATCACAAGAGCAAACCAGAAACCCTGGATGATGGCAGAGGTCCAGAGGACGCTGAAAGCATGTGACGCTGCCTTTAGATCTGGAGACAAGGATGTCCTTAGAATGGCACAAGCCAATCTGACCAGAACAATTAAAAAAGCCAAATTTGCATGTGCCCAAAAAATTCAAGGCCACTTCCATAAGAGCAGAGACACACGAAGCATGTGGAAAGGCATTCAGGCTGTTACAGACTACAAAACAACACCCTCCCTGTGTGACAGTGATGCTTCTCTCCCTGACACACTGAACAAACACTGAGCCTACCAGAAAATCTGCTCCTCTCCCCGACGAGGAGGTAATCTGCCTGACCACAGCTACAGTGAAACGAACTCTATCCTAAACCCACGTAAAGCTGCTGGTCCTGACAACATCCCGGGACGAGTGCTGAAGGAGTGTGCAGACCAGCTGGCAATATCCTCACTGACATTTTCAACATTTCCCTGAGGCAGGCTGTTGTTCCAGTGTGTTTTAAGACCAGCACAATTGTCCCAATTCCAAAGAAATCAGCGGTGTCCTGCTTGAATGACTACCGTCCCGTGGCCCTCACACCGGGAGGAAGTGCTTTGTAAGACTAGTCATGAGCCACATCAAAGCCACTCTTTCCAACTCCCTTGATCCCCTCCATTTGCCTACCACCCCAACCGGTCGACTGACGACGCCATATACACTGCACTTCACCTGTCTCTGACCCACCTGGAAAGGAAAGACTCTCATGTGAGGATGCTGTTCATTGACTTTAGCTCAGCACTTAAAACCATCATCCCTCAGAGACTGTCTCCTAAACTGAGCGGGCTGGACCTAAACACCCCGTTGGTGAACTGGATCCTACATTTCCTGACTAACAGGCCACCGTCTGTCTGGATCGGAACCAACACCTCCAAAACCATCACACTGAGCACACATCTCACTGCTCTTCACGCTACTGACCCACGATTGCAAAGCAGCGCTCAGCTCAAAACAAATCATTAAGTTTGCAGATGACATGACTGTGGTGCGCCTCATCAAGAACAACAACAACACAGAGGAGTGGCTGACTGGTGTAAGAGCAATAACCTTTCATTAAATGTGGACAAAACAAAAGAAATCATTGACTTCAGAAGATACAGCACTGCGCATCCACCTCTCACCATCGACGGTGCTGTTGTCAAAAGGGTGAAAAACACCAAGTTCCTGGGTGTCCACATCACAGAGGACCTCTCTTGGTCCTTCAAATACACCTCCATAGCCAAGAGGGCTCGTCAGCGTCTGCACTTTCTGCAGAGACTGAAAAGAGCAAGCCTCCCCCCACCAATCCTTAACGACATTCTATACCAGCACCATTGAAAGTCTCCCAGCTGCATCACTGTCTGGTACGGGGACTGTAAAGTTTCAGACTGTAACACTACAGTGAATAGTGAGAGCAGCTGAGAAGGTCATTGGTGTGCCCCTACCCCCCATTAAAGACATTTTCCAGACCCGCTGCTACAACAGAGCCAGAAACATAGTGAAGGACCACTCTCACCCACTGCATGGACTCATTTCACTTTTACCGTCCAGCAAACAGTATCGTAGCTTCCGATCTGCCACCACGAGATTGTGTGGTGGCAGATCGGCCAGCTTCATACCACAAGCCATCAGGACTCTGAACGCTCATTAATATCAGAGCTCTCTTAAAATACCTCAATTGCATATGCTCAAACTACCTCACACCTGTACTTTACGTACCTACTGTCTACTGTTTACATCAGGCACACTCAAGTGCATTTGGGTTCAGTCCCGGTTCTTGCGTCACATCTTGTCACTTCCTGCTTCTTGGTAGCGCCACGCCACGCCGGTCGCAAGTCGGCATCTCTTACCCCCTTTTTTCTTTTAAAATCAAGTTGCATTATATTTTGTCAATTTCTTACTACGAACTTTTAAAACAAAGTGACTAACGACTGATTAGACACTGTTTGGCGCGTGCGTCATTTTAAAAGTCTTCGTGAGGAATCGCCAAGCATATAGGGCTTAATCTGCCCGAACGCGAAGCGTCTTAACATTAATTTCCTTTTCATATTTTCCCTTACGCTAAGCAAAGTAATGTAATGTAATCAGCGGTTAAAACCTAAAATATAGTTTAACTCCAACCGCGGTGGAGACTGAGACACAAAAAACAACGGCAACTCCTGCTCAACAAATAACAACGTAAGTGATATCTGTTTTTTATATAAGATGCCTAACAGTGATGTTGTTTTTTGTAGTGAGTGCAGAATGTTCAGCCTTAGCTCCTCCGTCAGCAGTGATAGTTTAAATAGTGATAACTTTATCTGTAAAAGGCATAAGATGATAGAAGCTCTGACGGAGAAGATTACAGAACTAGAGACGCGCCTCCAGACGTTAGTACAGTCACCAGGTAGCCTTTTAGCTGCAGGTTCGCAGTCAGGGAGTCTGGGGGCTTCAGGTTCAGATTTAGAGCTTACAGTCCCAAAAACTCTGGCATTAGGGTTCCCGCAGCAGAACCAATGGGTGGCGGTTCGGCAACATAGACGGCGAGCTCGAGCATCGGCAAAGGCTTCTCCCGAGCACCACTCTCCATCTATCAGCGCGTCAAACAGGTTTGCCCCGCTCAATGAAACACCAGCTGAGACGCCTGTTGAAAGTGCTCTGGTGATAGGTGATTCTATTCCATGGCACGTGAAAATAGCTAATCCCTTAGCGGCACCAGCAGTTGATGTAAATTGTTTACCAGGACCCAGAGCGCCGGACATCAGGGGCAATCTCAAGGTGTTGGCCAGTTATAGATGTAGTTATTCTAAGATAGTCGTACTATCGGTACTTATTCTGAATTCCTAACTGAATTTGCAGAATTTCTGTCAGACTTTCTTATTTCAACCGAAAGAGCAGTAATTGTGGGGGATTTTAATATTCATGTAGATAACGAACAAGATCCTCTGACAGCAGCTACTACTAGATTGCCAGATTCCATGGGCATTGTTCAAAATGTAATTGGGCCCACTCACAACTACGGTCATACCCTTGATTTAATCCTATCGTTTGGTCTTAATGTAGATTATCTACATTAAAAGTACTGCCTCAGACCAATATTATTTCTGACCACCATCTTATTACATTTGATTTTCACTTTAGTCAAAATACAAATACTACAGTTTACTTCTGCACCAAGCGTACAATCACTTCAGATACAGCTAGTAACTTTATTGACAATCTCCCCGATCTGTCGTTCCTGACAGGGGAAATATCTAATCTTGCTGAATTTGAGAGTAATATGGATTATCTAACATCTACGTTTCGTTCCACCTTAGATAAAATTGCTCCGTTAAAAATTAAAATGATCAGAGAAAACAAATGACCACCTGGTATAATGACCACCTACGTAACTTAAAACAAGAGACACGGAAACTAGAACTTAAGTGGCGACAAACTGGATTAGTGGTGTTTGAATTAGCATGCAAAGACGTTATGGGAAGCTACAAAAAGGCTCTTGGAGCTGCGAAATCAGAATACCTATCATTGCTAATTGAAAATAACAAAAATAATCCTATGTTTCTAGTTAACATGGTATCCAAGCTGACTAATAGCCAGACTACTGCTCAAACTGTACCAACATCGTTTTCTAGTAACGAATTTATGAACTTTTTTGACCAAAAAATTTTTTCATTAGACAGAATATTCTAAAATCTCAAGTAACTACAGTGGCTGGCCTTGACAAGGCAAGTACTAATACTGCAGCCATCTTATTTGAATCATTTACTCCGGTTGACCAGTCAGATCTAACATCCTTAATCCTTTCATCTACTTGTATGTTAGACCCTGTTCCAACAAGGTTATTCAAAAAGATGATTCCAGTAGTGATTGAACCTCTACTAGCAATAGTTAACTCCTCTATTAGCTTCGGTTATTTACCCAAATCTCTTAAATTAGCAGTGATTAAACCTTTGCTGAAGAAGCAACTTAGATCCCATGGTAATGTTAAGTATAGACCAATAGCTAATCTTCCATTTATCTCCAAAATAATAGAAAAAAATGTTGCTGCCAGCCAACTAACCTTGTTTTTGCAGGAAAACCATATTTATAAAAGATTTCAGTCTGGGTTTAGAGCCAAAGCACAGAGACTGCTCCGCTAAAGGTAGTGAATGATCTCCTCTTATCTGCTGATCAGGGCAATTCCTCGCTCCTAGTGCTGCTTGATCTTTGTGCTGCTTTTGATACTGTTGATCATGCCATTCTCCTTGATAGACTTGAACATGTTGTTGGTATCAGGGGAGTGGCCCTCTCTTGGTTCAGATCCTAGCTTTCAGAACGCTATCAGTATATGAATATTAATGGTGATTCCTCAGAGCACGTCAAGGTGAAATATGTAGTGCCACAAGGATCAGTTTCAGGTCCCTTGCTGTTTTCGCTCTACATGCTACCTTTAGGCTCAGTTATTCGTAAGCATGGAATTAGTTTGTATTGTTTTGCGGATGATACACAATTATATATATTGGCTAAACCAGAAGACAGACAGCAACTTCAGATAATGGAAGAATGCTTAATTATCGGACGACTTCCTCCAGCTAAATCTGGACAAGGCTGAGGTTCTTCTTACTGGCACTAACGCCAACAGAAGTCGATTATCCATTGTACCAAGTACTGTTGTTAAAAACATTGGTGTTACTTTAGACTCCAATCTTTCATTTGATGTACATGCTTCTAACATTAGTTGCACTGCCTTCTTTCAACTCCGTAATATTGCGAAACGTGCTATCATTTCAAGATGCAGAGAAACTGGTCCATGCATTTATTACCTCCAGGCTCGATTACTGTAATGTCTTATTCTCCGGTTGTATATGATCATATCACCCCAATTCTATCCTCACTCCACTGGCTACCAGTTAAATTTCGTGTCGACTATAAAATACTCCTCTTGACTTATAAATCTTGAATAAATCTCTTGAGCTCTAAATGGTCTTGCACCGCAGTATGTGCGTGACCTCATTTCAAAGTCAAAGTAAACTTTGTCACATCTGCTATATACTGTACAGATACATAGAGAGACGAGACGACATGGCTCCAGTTTTAACAGTGCAGTAGGAAATAGGGAACAAAGAACAAATAAGGGACATGGAATAAACAATATATAAGTAGAGTATAAAATATACATTTTAAACTAGACATGGAATAATAAATATAACTTTAACCTAGAATTAGAAATAGAGGTAGAGGTAGACAGAGAGACAGTTAGGATGCAGTATTGCCTACAAAGTGGAAATTGACTGGATGTGCAAGAGGTTATAACAGTTATATATTTATACATTCAATGTTCGATATTTGTGCAAATAAGTGGCGGCAGTGCAAAAATTATTATTGCAGTGTTGTATCAACAGTCATCAGCAGCATGTGTATCACAGCGACGGTGATGTGTAAAGTGTAGTGGTGCAACAGAGTCAGTTAGTTCACAGTCCGGGTGTGTGTGTGGGGGGACGTGTGAGGGCAGGAAGTGTGTTCAAGAGTCTGATGGCTTGTGGGAAAAAGCTATCAGGCATTCTGGAGGATCGTGTCCTGATGCTGCGATAGCGTCTGCCAGATGGGAGGAGTGTAAAGAGTCCGTGTGAAGGATGTGAGGGGTCGAGCACGATGCAGGAGGCCCTCCTGATGCAGCTTTGTAAAAGATGTCCTGCAGTGGCGGGAGGGATGTACCGATGATGTTGCCAGCTGCTTTGACAATCCTTTGAAGCCACCTGTTATCGGCAACAGTGCTGTTACCGAACCAGGCGGAGATGCAGCTGGTCAGGATGCTCTCTATGGTGCCCCTGTAGAACACAGTGAGGGTGGGAGGGGGAAGGTTGGCTCGCTTCAGCCGTCTCAGAAAGTGGAGACGCTGCTGGGCCTTTTTGGTGATGGAGGTGGTGTTGGTGGTCGAGGTGAGGTTATCTGAGATGTGAACTCCCAGGAACTTGGTGTTTTTTACAGTCTCAACCGTGGAACCGTGGATGCTGAGTAGTGTGTGGATGGAGCGAGTTCTCCTGAAGTCGACAATCATTTCCTTGGTTTTGTCTACATTCAGCGACAGGTTGTTCTCATTCCACCAAGCAGCCAGCTGCTGAACCTCATCTCTGTACGCCGACTCATCGTTGTTGCTGATGAGCCCCACCACGGTCGTGTTTTTGAGCTGTGCAGGGCGGTGCAGTCGTGGGTAAGAAGTGTGAACAGAAGTGGACTGAGAACGCAGCCCTGAGGAGCTCCTGTGCTCAGTCTGATGGTGCTGGAAACGTTGTCGCCGATTTGGACGGACTGAGGCCTCTCTGACAGGAAATCCAGTATCCAGTTGCAAAGTGAGGTGCTCAGTCCCAATCTGCTCAGTTTCACACACAGTCTTTGGGGATGATGGTGTTGAATGCTGAACTAAAGTCTATAAACAGCAATCTAACATAAGAGTCTTTACTGTCCAAGTGAGAGAGGGAAAGGTGAAGTGCAGTGGACATGGCGTCCTCAGTTGACCTTTTTTGTGCGATACGCAAACTGCAGTGGGTCCAGTGAGTGGGGGAGGTTGCATTTCACCTGTGCCATGACAAGTCTCTCAAAGCACTTCATGGTGATGGGGGTCAGAGCGATGGGATGGTAGTCATTCAGGCAGGATGTTGACAATTTCTTTGGCACTGGGATGATGAAGCACGCTGGGACGATCATCTGGCTCAGTGATGTGTTGAAGATGTCTGTGAAGACAATGCTGCGTTTCAGCAGCGTTGAGTATGTGGGCAGCAGCATCACTGTAGCATGATCAGAAGATCCGATATGTGGGCGTGCTGCTGCTTTGTAGGCACCACACACGTTGGTGTAGATTTTATCCAGGCAGTTCTCCCCCCTCGTGGCAAAGTCTACATGTTGATGTAATTTGGGGAGAACTGACTTCAGGTTTGCATGGTTGAAGTCGCCGGCAATGAAGAAAAATCCGTCCGGGTGCGGATCTGGAGCTTGTTAATAGACTTGTACAATTCAGCTAGCACCAGGTTAGCATTAGCACTAGGCGGCGCGTACACGGCTACAACTAGAAGAAACACTAAGCAACTACAATCCAACACATACACTTCGACTGCAAGACGCAGGTCTTTTAGTAATACCTAGAATAAAGAACGTTACCGTGGGGGGAAGAGCATTTGCTCATAAAGCACCACAACTGTGGAATAAACTTCCTACTAGTGTTCGGAGCTCAGAAACAATCTCTGCTTTTAAGTCAAGCTTAAGGCTTACCTGTTTAGTCAGTCTTTTGGATATTAAAGTCCCTTTTTCTTATATAAAGGTGAGATCTGGGGGTTTGTGGTCATTTGAGATTAAAGGTGAAAGGAGGGATTGGTGCTGTCATCCTACCACTCTCTGTCGCTGATTGCTCAAGTTTGCTGATGGTGGTTTAGTGCGATGCCGAGACCCCTGGAAGCCCTCATGTCTGTGTTACCTTCCGGCTCTCCCTTCTTAGCTAGGCTGCCATAGTTACTTTAGCACTGCCGGAGGTTAGGTTAGGGCACCTAACTCTCTTCTCTCTCTTCTTCTTTTTCTGAGCTGTTCCCGAGCTGATTCCGAGATGATGCTTGGCCAACTGAACCCTCAGCGGGACTCTATGGAGTTGTTCCGAGCTGATGCCTGACCATCTCAACCCTACTAATCTGACGCTGACCGACTGAACTCACCAGGACTCCCTGGAGACGTCCTGAGCTGACGCTTGACCATCTCAACCCTTCCGAGCTGATGCTGACCGCCTGAATCTGCACCAGGATGGAGACATCATCAAGAAACCAACTGGTATTTGGACCCTATGGACCACAACTGAATTAGCAGCATAACACTGAACTAATTTCAGCTTAATGTTGCTCAGAGGCTCATGCAAGTGGTCCAGTAACAACTCAGGATTCTAAACATCCCTTGGACTATTTTTGTATCTTTGCTTCTTCAAATAACTAACAACTCATCTTGAACTAATGCTTGCTGTGTATAAATGTTCGTGCGCCCGGTCGCCCAGAGGAGGATGGGGTCCCCCTCCAAGTCTTGGTTCCTCTCAAGGTTTCTTCATATTAGATGGAGTTTTTCCTTGCCACTGTCGCCTCAGGCTTGCTTGTTGGGGGGTTTAGGCCGGTTATATGTAAAGTGCTTTGTGACAATGACTGTTGTTAAGAGCACTATATAAATAAATTTGAATTGAATTAAATTGAATTGTTAATATAACAACTGTAAATTCACCTTTCTTCCAATTATGTCTTTCAATTCTACATCTAACCTGTGCAGTATAATAACCATGTGCAATATCAGTCATTAAGGTTTACATCCCCACCTTCAAATAGTACTGGAGGGTTGTGTATTTATTGTTCTGTCTATTTATTGTGATTGTTTTGTATTGTAATGTTCTTGCACTTTATTTGTTAAAAGCTGTTTAGTTGCTGATGCTGCCAATGTGCCTTGAAAAACCTACACTAAGCAATAGCAAACATCCTGATGTTTACATTCCATCTCTACACTAAACTTCACTTTCGTACTGTATTTATTGTGTTGCTTGTTTGCACTTTTTGTCCTGCTGAATGTAATGTTCAGTGTCACTATATGTTGCAACGGGGCCATGGGGAAAAGCAAAGATCAGAATGTAAGCCTTAACATTTTCTGCTTGGATTGTTGTAGGCTCTTTTGAAAGTTCTGGCTGGGCTCCTCCCACAGAACCTTTACATTTCCAGCCCTCATCACTCTGAAATAAAACAAGCCTTTTAAGTCTAACTGGGGTCCCATAATACCTATGAATTATTTTAGAATGTATAAATTTGCTCTTGATATCCCTTACTGGCCAACCCATGTTATGCACAATATTCTCCCAAACCTCTTGTTCCATTTCATTAAAATACTCGTACTCGTATTTGTAAATAAATTGCCGATACCATGCACCGATTGTTGAATCTTTTTGTTACTAAATAAGAATTCTATTTAGATAAACTAGTGTATTGTTAATGTCTGTTTAATATTATCTGCAGTTCCATGTGTTGCGTAATTTCACCCGTAGAAGGCAGTGTCACTGTTTGTATTACAGGACGCTGCAGCAGTATGCCCTAGAAAAAAACATAGAAAAGAAGAAAAAGAAGGAAGCGTGAAAGTGTTCAGGATCCGAGAGCGAATGGATATTTTTCTGTATTTGCAACAATTTTCGTTTTAAGTAAAGACGATTTTTGAACCAAAACTTTGTTTCGGACAGTCTTTTCTCTACAAGACAAAACATTTTGAGATGGTACAGTTAAGTTGTCACAACACCGATACCACTTCAACATTTCACTACAACAAACTGGTCGTAGTCGGCAGATGTAATTTGCTGTCTTACTTAACTTCAATGTCTAGGGGGAGACAACGATCCAGAAACTTAGGTTCGGAGGTTCTGCCCACAAGCTTGTGTGATATCCAGGGCTCCAGATGGCGACTACTATGTTTGCCAGTGCGACTAGATTTTTTTATTTTCCAGCTAGTTCTTTCCATTCGCCGTTCAACTTCTAGAACAGCGCTTTACTCGTCAATGTCACTTCTCTCTTGTTAGCCAATAAAAATCAAAGAAGAATTAGTCAAAATGTAAATATAAGCCAGGCTTCTAACTCCTTGTTTTTTTTGTCTGGAGCCCTGAATGTGCCAACAGAGTAATAGTTTTGCTAACTTTTAAGTTGCTTGTGTTAACTATGCAGTACATTTCATTTGCTTTTACTGCTTATATTTACATTTTGTCTAATGTGATGACACTTTTGTTACAACCAGAAAGATCTGTTTATTTTTGGCGTGGAACAGCCTTGTGTTAATGATTTGATATATAGCCTTATTATAGGCTTATTATAATCTGCAAATGAGAAAATAAAACCTGCCTCCCAATTAATCACACTTTCATGGAAACCCATCTAAGAAGTATCAGTATCGGTACTCGGTATCAGCAAGTACACAAATAAAAATACTCGTACTCGCATCATGGTAACTGTGCGCATCACGCGCACTCCACTCCGCAGCCGGTAGTTGGAATGGGACGCGGCCGGTCGCGGTTCAAAGGGTATTTAAGGTTTCACTTCCTCGCGGCGCGTCGCTCTGCCATTAGAGTCCACCCGGCCCTTTTCCGATTCTCATCGGCATCAACTGTGAGTACTCCAGTTATTGGGTTCATCTCTTTGTTAGAGTGTGTCTCTAGAACGCGGATTATTGTGGTAATCCTTACTCTTCGCGTAAGAGAGTTCTAATATCAACTCGCATGGCTTTCCTGCCTACTCGCGCTCTCAGCCGCGTTTGGGCTAACCAGCATGCTACAAGGGTTAACGAGTAGCAATTCGTTACATCCTAACCAGATCACTGTCGAATTGTGAAAGTGTGGCATTCGGTTCATATCCTAATCAGTTCCCTGTCCGAATCGGAGAGCATTCCTACAGCCGCCTAACCCGGCCGCTGGAAGTTTGCTCGCGTCTGCCTTTCTCGTCAAATCCTTACCAGATCCCTGACGAATCTGACAGTATTGGTGCATCCCTAGTTTGTACTGAGACGGGCCAAACAATTTGTGGACCTTGTTCCAAACATCACTTGAGTGTTTTTGGAATAGGATTAACTACATGAGCATTGGCCAGATTTGAGACCTTTTTATGTCAGTGACCTCTCCATCACCAACCATTCCAAATTTGAATCCCTTTTCGACCAGTGTTTCTACAGTCTGCTTAAAAGGCTATATAACACAGTTCTACATTTGGCAAAGCCAGTCCACTCCTTTTCCCTTGTAGTAAACAGCCTATTCATACTATCTGAGGCCTCTTTCCCATCACACAAGTAATCTCTGACTATAACATTGTAATGCTTGATCAGTGATCTAGAAATTATTAAAGGGGTCATCATAGAAATATAACTAATCTTGGAAGAGACCACCATTTTAACTGTATTTATTTTTGCCCATAAAGATAAATTTATCAATTTCCACTTAGCAAAGTTTGTCTTAATAGTTTGAAGAACCGGATTCATATAAATTTGTACAAGTTCCTTAAAATCTATGGTTAACCTTATGCCCAAATACTTCATGTGGTATTCAAGTATACGGGAATGTTCCAATATATGCATGCGAACAACCGACAGAAATAGTCATTACTGCTGGAAGAGGCCGGATCTGACACCACCAATAATATCATCTGCATACAAAAACAATATATGTATACTGTCTGTCCTCCAGCCGGCACACCCTTGATTCTTGAATCATCTCTTATTGAGACTGCCAATGTCCCTACAAATAGAGTAAAAGCAGCAGAGATGCTGCCTAATCCCTCGACCTAAATGAAAGAGTGGAGACATAGTGCCATTAGTAAGAACAGTTGCTCAGGGTGCTGAATACAGAACCTTTACCCAGTTTATAAATCCTTCACCAAAACCAAAGGCCAGTAAGGTATATATCAAATACCCCCACTCTACCCTATTAAACGCTTTCATAGCATCAAGAGAAAGAGCAGGTATGGCAGCATTTTCCTTACAATTTAACCACATAAGATGTAATAGGCACCTATCAGCAGACAATCCCAGAACCCAATCTGGGCCTCACCGATAATTTTTGGAAGAACGTTCTTCAGTTTCATTTCTAATACCTTTGACTGGATCTTGCAATCCATGTTCTCCAAGCTAATTGGCCTGTAGCTACTTGGTTCACGTGGGTCCTTATCCTTTGTCAATAATACTGTTATTACTGCATCATTAAAAGTAGGAGGCAGTTGCCCACCTCCAGTGCTTCTGTGTAAACCCTGGTTAAGATAGGTGCTAGCAGGTCAATATTATCCTTATAGTATTTAGCTGGAAAGCCCTCCAAACCAGGTGACATTCATTGTCATAATAGCCGACCTAACCTCAGACTCATCTATGGTGTCACGTTTCGCTCACACAGGGATGTCGGACGCAAATGCAGGAGTTTATTTACAAAACATTGTCCATAGACACAGCAAGAGACGGAAAACACACAGCCCAGCCGAGCCAAACCAAGTCGTTCCTGGAGGTGTAGCATAGCGGCAGGCCCAGAGGTAACATAGCGGTTAGCCTTGGTCGGCATAGGCTGGCTTCTCGGACGGAACACACGAAGAGTGGTGAGTGTGAGGGTGAACCGACAAAAACCAACTGAAAAAAACGAACTTATATACAAAGACATAAACAAGGGGCTGAACTAGAACACAGGTGAAACTCATAACACAAACACAGGAAGCGGGGCCAAGACGAGACAAACACGAAACCAAACCTCCTGTCTGCTCCGCTAAGGGGCAGACCGGCTCCTGACATATGGGTGCATCACACACATCCACTTGTGCTGAAGACACTCTAGGAATCACTATTTCTGAAAAGAAATCATACTTAGCTTCTATCTACAGATATTTCTGATCTATATAAATTCTCACAGAATCTCTTGAATATATTGTTAATTTCCATATTATCTGTTAATACCTCTCCTTTGTCATAAGTGACAGCTGGAATTAAGAGGCTGGCATCTTTCTGTTTCAACTGTGTGGCTAAGAGCATGCCAGACTTCCTCCACTTTCATAAAAAGCAGTCTTCAACCTAAAGATGGCATATTCTATCCTCTTATTATACCTGTATATTTCATTAAGCTGATATTTCAGCTTTCGTTAAACTTGTTACAGATCTCGTTACACTTGTGCTCTCTATAACAATGGAAAAAATCTGTTTCCTTATTCTTAATCTGAAATTCTCAATTTGGTCTTTTTTCAAATAACTTGATTATGAAATAAGATGACCCCTTATATATGCCTTGGATGCTTCCCACACACTTCCTAGTCTCTCCACTGAGAGACATTATGATCAAAAGTCCTTAAGGAGAATGTCAAAAGCTGTCTTGTGTGTGGGGTCCTGCACCATGGAGGCATTTAGTCTCCATCTATTTGTACTAGACTTACTTGACCCAGGCACTACGGTCAGCCCTGCCAGAGCATGATCCGACAGAGCTATAACTCCAGTCCTACAATCAGCCAAAACCTTGAAATTAAAAAGTAATCAATGCTTGAGTGTAATTTATGCATGTGTGAAAAAAGTGTATTCTTTTTCTCTATAACTGACCACCCTCCCAATGTCAATCAGACACTGGTCTTTCATCATCAGCTGTATAGCTAATCTATCTGCTTTATGAAACTTGGTGGTGACTTGTGTCAGTGCTCACAATGACAAATAATTTGACTGAATTGTAGTGACAGAAAGAATAAGACTGCAGACACAAGCAGCAGAAATTACCTTCCTCCACAGTGTCTGGGGTCAGCATTAGAGATTGTGAGGAGTGAGGGGGTGAGGAGCTCATACCAGGGTTCTTGCAGGTTTCAGTAAGTTAAATTTAAGACCTTTTAAGACCATTATAAGTAAAATTTAAGACCAACACGATGCATTACTAAAAACATTTGAATGATACCAGAAATTCTCAAAACTTCTATTTTTATTAATTCAGTATTAAAACAGAATCAAAATATTTGAAACTCGCTTACTCTACATTATCTAGCCTATTAATTATCCTATTGGAATCAACATGTTGAAAGCTGAATGCTGAATGCTGAATATGAATATACAATTGGCATGCTGAATATGAGCGTGAATCTGGCATGCACTAGTCTACTCCTTCTCAACCCATGCATAGGCTATATGCCGACTGAAAAATCATTAGGCTTCATTTCTGTAGGATACAATGCTATCGCACAGATCATACAATATACTGCTCTGTCTGGGTGTGAGCTGGTAAGTGCGTGAACACAGAATAAACAGCTAGCCAAACAGCTAACTCGTTCAAGAGCCAGGGACGTGAGCGCATTGCTCCATTATTTTCTGGCTTCAAAATTGACAGGTGAAAAGTGAGTAAAACTGACACAAAACGTACTGTACAAAATAAACTTACAGTCTGACTCATAAGTTATGGAGATCGCTAGGTTAAACCAGCCTAATTCAGTGACATTAGCTTAGTTCTAACAAACCACTTGGCAAGCTAACTGAATTACTGCATTAACCATACAAAGATTAGCATAACACTTATTTACGAGTGAATGAAGAAACATTGTTCACTAATATTACATCTACAGCAAGGAAATATGTAAACTGAAGTGACAGACAGCTCATAGACTTACAGACACTGCTGTCGAGGGCATGAGAAAAAATATAAATTAGCCTATATGGTTGTTATTCTATGGTACATTGATATAGAACGGTGCTTAAACTTTGCAGTGAGCCTCATGCCTACTGCTGGGGACAGCTTGTAACCAGGCTCAAAAATTTGCATTATCGAGCCAAGTGTCGTTAAACACACACTTACCCATCTTTAAAAACTATACTCTTGACAACAGTGCTCTCAAATTTTCCAGTTAGTTTGGCGGGAGATTGGGGGCACGAGCAAACACGCACTTGCAGCTGAAACCTATTTCAGACCTCACCCGAGGTTAACGCCCGATTCAGTCGCTCCGTCCTACATTAGTGCACTACATAGGGTGTAATATCAGTTGTGTGTGCTATGTAGTGCACTATATAAGGATGTGGAAGGCGTTTGGAACTCAGCCTCAACTATAAGTGAAAATCATTTTTTTAGAGAAAAGCTTCCAGATGACTCATAAGGGAGGTGTTTCTGGCATGTCCAAAATGGAAGGAGAACCCAGCCACTCCTGCATTTGCACCCAGCCTCTTTCATCTCTTCAAGACCCTCATTCTGAAAACACTACACTAAGATTGTAGACCTATTAGAAAACCAATCCAATTATCTGCTTGCTGCATATGCTGTTTTCCTGTACACAATATAAGTACAACTCAATGCTAACATTTAACACATTTAATTCAAACAAAGAAATGTACTGTATATAGTAAACACTCCTACATGGCTAAAGTAATTACCCTTACAAAAACAAAATGTGCATGTGCACATGTGACAAATAAAGAATCTCGAATCTTGAATGATATTGTTAAGCCCCCGATAGTCAACACAGCGTCAGAGACTGCCATCTTTTTTCTTGACAAAGAGGAACCCCGTGGTGGCAGGCGAGGAGGAGGGTCTGATGGTACCCTGGCATAGGGCGCTGGCTATATATTCTTCCATCGCCCGCCTCTCAGTTGAGGAGAGTGAGAAGAGATGGCCACGGGGTGGCATCGTGCCAGGCTGGAGGTTGATAGCCAAGTCGTAGGGTCGGTGCGAAGACAGCTGGATAGTGCGTCACTTGCAGAAAACCTCCGCCAGGTCACAATACGGCGCAGGGATGGTCTCCGTGTTGACATCAGGGGCCTCGGACTCCTTAGAGCACGTCCCAGCTGGAGTCTGCAGGCAGAGTTCAGAACAGGTTGGCCCCCATTGCACGATCCAGTTCTGGTGCCAGCAGATGAGGGGATCATGTAACAGCAACCGGGGTATCCAAGGATGAGATGAGGAGTTGAAATGGTGGTGACGAGGAGTTGGATACGCTCCTGATGCTGACCGATGCAGAGAGTGAGGGGTAGAGTCCGGTGAGGACTGGTGGAGAGGGGCCAACCGCCGACCGAGGTGATCTGAATCGGCTCAATTCCACCCCCAGGGCTTTTCCTGACATTTTCTTAGTCACATCTTATAGCAAAAGCCATAGTCTGCAGAGAGCTTCCAAAGCATCAGAAGGGTCTCATTGTCAAAAGGTATCAGTCAGGAGAACTGTACAAAAGGATTACCAAGGCATTAGATATACCATGGAACACAATGAAAACAGTCATCATCAAGTGGAGAAAATATGGCGCAACAGTGACATTACCAAGAACTGGACGTCTCTCCAAGATTGATGCAAAGACGAGAAGAAAACTAATGCCAATAAGCCTACAGCAACATTAAAGGAGCTGCAGGAATTTCTGGCAAGTACTGGCTGTATAATACATGTGACAACAATCTCCCATATTCTTCATATGTCTGGGATATGGGGTAGGGTGGCAAGACGGAAGCCTTTTCTTATGAAGAAAAACATCCAAGCCCAGCTAAATTTTGCAATAGCACATTTGAAGTCTCCCAAATGCATATGGGAAAACGTGTTATGGTCTGACGAAACGAAGGTTGAACTTTTTGGCCATAATTCCAAAAGGTATGTTTGGTGCAAAAACAACATTGCACATCACCAAAATAACACCATTCCACAGTAAAGCCTGGTGGTGGCAGCATCATGCTTTGGGGCTGTTTTTCTCCAGCTGGAACTGGGGCCTTAGTCAAGGTGAAGGGAATTATGATCAGTTCCAGATACCAGTCGTTATTGGCACAAAACCTTCAGGCTTCTGCTAGAAAGCTGAAGATGAAGAGGAACTTCGTCTTTCAGCATGACAACGACCCAAAGCATACATCCAATTAAACAAAAGAATGCCTTCACCAGAAGATGATTAAAGTTTTGGAATGGCCCAGCCAGAGCCCAGACCCGAATCCGATTGAAAATCTGTGGGATGATCTGAAGAGGGCCGTGCACAGGAGATGCTCTCGTAATCTGACAGATTTGAAGCGTTTTTGCAAGTTGTCAAGTTAAGATGTGCCACGCTAATAGACTCCTACCCAAAAAGAGTGCTGTAATAAAATCAAAAGGTGCTTCAACAAGAACTAATTTAAGGGTGTGCACACTTATGCAACCACATTTTTTAGTTTGTAATTTTTCCCCCTAAAAGACTTCAGTTTGTTTTTCAATTGAGTTGTATAGGTTATGTAGCGGCGCTCTGGGTTTTTTTTGTACCACCTTTTGAAACCAGTCTAACAACCAGTATTTGAAACGCGAGTGAGACCAAACTTTTCTTTTAAAAGTTTACTTAAACAGCTCGTAAGTACTCCGTCAAAAAACTGTGTTGCTTCCAGTGTTTCTGGCTTCAAACTAAAACTGCTTACTGCCAGTCGCTTACAAGTGACGTATTAACAATTGCCGGAAGCACAAATACAAATGTTTTTTCAGAATTAACACAATACTAAATTATACATTTTTAACACCAAAACAAAATGTAATTCTTATTAAATTACTTCTAATTTTAACCTTTTTAACTAAATTATTTCTATAAATGAATTATTCTCTAATTGGCTCTTACAGGTTATATGTTACATTAAAGGTTGAAAAAGTTCTGAAATGATTTATCTTGGTCTCATTTCTTACCTCACAAAAACCTGGCATTTTAAGAGGGGTGTGTAGACTTTTTATATCCACTGTATGTGGTTCAAAATTAAAATGGATTCTGTTCAAGAGTGAAAAAATCCATGTCAAAAATCTATGTTTTTTACTCAAATATTTTAACATAAGTGTCAGAGCTGTAGACATGTTCCTCTCCAGTGTGATACAGTCATACTGTGGATATGAACCTGATGCAAGCAGCCACAGGGAGCCAGTTCAGGTTCCGTAGTAGATGTGTGGTATGCAAGAATTTAAAAACATTGTAGATGAGTCTCACAGTTGCATTCTGGATCAACTGAAGTGGTCTTGTTGCCTTCAGTGCAAGTCCAGCCATTAGAGAGTTGCAGTAGTCCAACTTAGAAATGACCAGAGACTGGACGAGTAGCTGCATAGCATCTGTGGTGAGAAAGGGACAGATTCTTCTGATGTTGTATAGAAGATATCTGCAGGACCTGGAAAGGTTGCTCATGTGTGAAGATAATGACAGTTTGTCATCCAGAGTGACACCAAGATTTCTTGCCATTTATAAGTGGATAATAACAGAGTTATCAAAAGAATTGGCAAAGTCAAGATTTGTTGAAGGATTGCCTTTGAAGTACAAGAGTTCAGTCTTACAAGGTTTTAACTTGAGGTGGTGGGATGTCATCCAAAAAGAGATCAAGACAGTCTCATCCCCATTAGAACCAGTGTATAAGGAGAATAGAAGGGATCCCAGGACTGAGCCGTGAGGAATGCCATCGGGCTGACTGGGAGCTTTGCAACGCCACCTGATATGTCAGTTATTAAGGTAAGATGCAATCCATTGCCAGACTGTACCTGGAATCCCATGGCTGGAGAGAGTATCTAGCAGAATCTGATGGTCGACCAAAAAAAAGCTGCAGACAGGTCAAAAAGTATCAGAACCGAGAACAGATTCATGCAGATCTGGCTGCATGAAGTTTCTCGGAGACAGCTAGAAGTTCAGTCTCAGTAGAATCTGCAGTTTGAATTCAGACTGGTTAGGGTGATGGAGTGCATTTTCAGACAGAAACATATTGAGTTGGTTATAAACTGCTTGTTCCAGTACTTTAGAAAGAAAGGAGAGCAGGAATACTGATCTTTCATGGTTAACATCTGAACAGTCCAGAGGGGGTTTCTTTAGAATGGGTGTGACAACAACAGACTTGAAGGCAGTTGGAACATGACCAGTCAATAAGGAACCATTGACTACATGTGTGATGTATGGGATAAGATCCTGAGAAATAATCTACCTTAGGGGATCGGGTCGAGCGGACATGTGGTGGGGTTGCTGGCCGTTAGGATCTGAGACATGTACTCATGGGAAAGTGGAGTTAAGTCAAGAAAAAGGGCAGCAAGGGCAGGTTGTGAGCTGGTGGGCAGCTTGTCAGTCAGAGGGAAAGAGCTTCTGATAGTAGCAATCTTCTCCTCAAAGAATGTGGCAAATTCCTCTGATGTGAGAGCTGGAGAGACAGGGAGAGATGGTGATTTAAGTAGTGAAGAAAAAGTGGCAAAAGGTTTGTGAGGATTACATACAGATTCCTTAAAACTTTGCTCTGTAGAAGGAAGATTTTGCACAAGTTAAATCAATGGCAAAGTTGGAAAAAACAGAGTGATAAGAAAGGACGTCACTGTTATGATGTTTTCTTTCCGCTGCTCGTAGTTCTCTTCGGTTGCTTCGTAGGGCCTCTGATAGCCATGTGGTCGGAGGGGAAACACAATATGGTCAGTTTTGTGCTTTTGTGTCTATTATTCCGATTGTAGATCTGGTAAGCTAGTTTGTGATTCATCTGTTGTTTAAACTAAACTCTGCTACTTAGTTGTGTACTCAGACTGTTGTGCTTTGTTTAACTGGTTGAGTTTTTGCTTCGCTTAACCCTTAGACTGCTATTGTTCTGTTGTGAATGTTTCACTGCAATCTACCTGACCATTGTCACCTAGTGTCAGGGAGGCCAGGGTTAATTAAGTGTGAATCTGTGGGAGTAGCCTCCACTCACCCACAATTTAAAAGGAGGTCTGTAGTGGAAGCACTTACTTCGAGGGACCGTCACACTTCGAGAATTCTGATCTTGGCTAAGTATCTGTTTATTTTTCTTATATTTTACTTGTCACCTTCTTGTTATAAAATGTGCTTCACACCTATACCTGTGCACATATCTTACAGACCTAGAAAATATATTCCTCATCAGAGGGGCAGAAATCTATGTAACCTCTCTCAGCCTTTTATGTCTCCACAGTCTCCTACAATCGTGCATTGTGTTTTATGGAACTGCCAATCCTGCATCAAGAAGAGGGACCTCAACTCTGGACTGGAATCTCTCCAGGCATTCCACTTCCTGACCCTCACCAAAACCTGGATCACACCAGAGGACACGGCTACTCCCACTGCCCATGTGCCTTTGCCTTCTCTCACTCTCCTCGTACTTCAGGCAGAGGTGGGGGTACAGATTTGTTTCCATCTCATAAATGGCGTTTCACACCAGCTAATCGCCTCATCTCCTCTTTTCGATTCTGTTAACGTCACATATCCAACTAAACTCTGCATAGTTGTTCTTTAGCGTCCCCCTGGCCCACTTCACTCATTCTCCTTGGTGACTTCAACTTGTCAAGGGATGGGATATGCACCAGTGGACCTGTGATGCTTCAGTCTATCTCTTGGTGCTTTTTCTCCAACCCACAAAGCAGGCAACACTCTCAACCTACTATCATTCATATCCCTTCCGATGTTCAATATACTCTCTACTCCTCTTCATGTGTCTGATCATCATCTTCTGTCTTTCAAATTCCCACTTCTGACCTCTTCTTGTCAACCACCTGTAACCCTCATGACCATCCACAGAAATCTCAGTTCTCTTTCTCTATTCTCCCTCTCCCCCACTGTCCAGTTCTCCTTATCTCTTTCTAACTGTGCTAATCCATGTCCTCCAACTGTTGAAAACGCTACCAATGACTTTCTCTCTTCCCTCCACAACTCCATTCATCAGCTCTGTCCATTGTCTTCCAGACCAAAGCATGCTTCCCCTCTGACCCCATGGCTATCAGAGTCCCTGCGAAGCAACTGAAGAGAACAAAGAGCAGCAGAAAGAAAATGAGGGAAAACACATTGTAACAGTGACCTCCTTTCTTCTCGCTCTCTTTTATTCAAATCTGCCAGTGATTTAACTTCTGCAAAATTTTCTTTCAACAGAACCAAGTTTGAAGAATCTGTATCTAATCCTTGCAAACTCTTTTCCACATTCTTATCCCTACTCTTACCACCATCTCTTCCTGTTTCTCCAGCTCTCACACCAAAGGACTTTGCCGCTTTCTTCGAGGAGAAGATTGCTACTATCAGGAGTTCTTTCCCTGCTCACAACCTATTAGTGCTGCCCAACTTCGAGACTTCACTCCACTATCCCAGATCCTTACGGCCAGCAATCCCACCACGTGTAGTGCTCGACCCAATTCATTCAGGTATGTTGCAGATAATTTCACAGTATCTTCTCCAACACATCACACACATAATCAATGGTTCTTTAATAGCTAGTCATGTTCCAACTGCACATTCTACTGAGACTGCACTTCTAGTCGTCTCTGAAAAATCTTTGTACATCAAAGGCAATCCTTCACCAAATCTTGACCTTGCCATTTCTTTTGATAACTCTGCTATCGTCCCCTCAAAAACGTCAAGAAATCTTGGTGTCACTCTGGATGACGAACTGTCATTCTCTTCACACATTAGCAACCTCTCTAGGTCCAACAGATATCTTCTATACAACATCAGAAGAATCCGCTCCTTTCTCACCACTGAAGCTACTCAGCTACTCGTCCAGCCCTTGAACTACTGTAACTCCCTAATGGTTGGACTTTCAATGAAGGCAACAAAGACCACTTTAATTGATCCAGAATGCTGCTGCGAGACTTATCTTCAGTGTTTCTAAATTCTCGCACACCACGCCTCTACTACGGAACCTGCACTGGCTCCCTGTGGCTGCTTGCATCAATTTCAAAATTCTAACACTTGCCTTTAAGGTCAAGACTGAAACAGCACCTCCTCACTTATCAGCAGTGAATAACAAAGTATCACTTCTCGTCCTCTCAGAGCATCGAGCGCTTCTTGTGTGGAACCATCTCTACTTAAAAGAAGAGGAAGACATTAATCAAAACCCTTTGCAGTGCTGGCTCCTCAAAGGTGGAATGAACTTTCTCTTGCCATAAGAACTGCTGAGTCTCGCTGTCTTCAAATGTTGTCTGAAGGCACACATCTTCAAGGAGTATCTAGGGGACTAATTTACCCCTCACTGTTTACATTGTTTTTCCCCCTCAAAAAAAAACACACACACATATGTTTGTCTGTTAACTTTCATTTTCTCTAACCCATTTTTGTTAAAGTATAAACCTTACTCAGCAGTAACTTGGTTTAATGACAGCTTTAACATAGCTTTACAGATCAAAAAACAGTCGTGGACTACAAAGTCGGACAATAAACAACTATGTAGAGTTTAGTTGAATATGTGACAGTAACAGAATGGAATTCAAAACAAGAATTGTTGGGGTTGGATGAGGTTATCAGGTGAGAAAGGCCATTTACAAGACAGATGCAAACCTGTAACCCCCGCCTCTGCCTGAGGTACAAGGAGAGTGAGAGAAAGCAAAGGCAGAGAAGAGGGCTCCCAGAGTAGCCATGTCCCCAGGTGCAATCCAGGGTTTAGTGAGGGCCAAGAAGTGGAATGACTGGAGAGTCGCCAGTGCAGATATGAAGTCAGCCTTCTTGATTTAGGATTGGTAGTTCCATAAACAACCATGCACGATTGTAGGGGGCTGTGGAGGAATAAAAGGCTGTGAGAGGTCACTTAAATTTCTGCCCCTCTGATGAGAAATATATCTTCTAGGGCTGTAAGACATGTGCACAGGCATACGTGCGAAGTACATTTTTTAAAACAAGAAAGTGGCAAGTAAAATAAACAAATACTTAGCTGAGATTGGAGTTGTCAAAGTGTTGCAGACCCCTGAAGTAAGTTCTACTGCTACAGATGGAAATGATCCTCCTTTAAATTGTGGGTGAATTTAAAAGACACTCCCACAGATTCACAGTAATTTCCCCTGGCCCCCCTTACACCAGGTCACAATGGTCAGGTAGACTGCAGTGAAACTAACACATAAGAGAACACTAGTAGTCTAAGGCACCTGTTAATTTAAGCAAAAAGTCTATGTACACAGCTAAGTAGCACAGTTCAGTTAAACAACAGATAAATCTCAAACCAGATGTAGAATCAGAGTAGTAGACACAGAAGCGCGATCAGTGAAGAAGCACGAAGTGAAGAAGCACGATCAGTGCTTCTGAGGGTAAAGTTTCTCCAGATTTTGAATAAGGTGTGTGGCCTCTGAATCAGACTGCAGAAAGTCTTTCTCCATTTGGGAGGGATACATGTAGCCTTGCTGGAAAAAGTAGTGAGGACAAAGTCCCTTTTTTTAATAGATCAGCCATGACATCCTTATATCACACTGACATCCTTACATTCAGCCTGTTGCCTCATCGGCATTGTAATCCCTATAAAAGAATACAACTTCCAGAATTGTGTCCAAGTCCAGAACCCAAAGCAATGATTAACGCTGCTCTGTTCTACCTTGTCAAGCAGTAATGGTATAAACTTTTATGCTAGCATTGTTGCTTCCGTCACTAGAGGAAGTGTCGATCTCATGTTTTTTGCAGGATTCGTACAGCAACAGGTTTCCAGAGTCAAATTCAAGCGGTTTCAAGCTACATTCCAATCCAGTGGTTACGAGCAGATTTGGTCCTCCATTTAGTCATGTTTAATATTTATGATTTTCTAACCAATACTCATTAAACTTGCAATCTCTACTTACTGTTCCACCAAATACACACAAAGATGTGTAGATCACACTATAGTCGCACATGAACAGCAAGTCACAAAAATCATAAAAACAAAATATTTTGTTATGAAGAAATTAATAATAATCAATCAATTATTCATTTATTTTCTAAACCGCTTAATCCCAACAGGGGTCATGGGGAGCGGAGTCTATAAAAAGTCTTTATTATGAGATAGAACGTCAAAATTATGAGATAGAAAGTAAAAATGAGACAGAAAGTCATTTACGAGAAAATGTGAAATTTTATTTTAAAAATCAAAATTATGAGATAGAAAGTCAAAATTATTAGAGATGGCACCGATCCGATACGTGGATCGGATATCGGCCGTTCTATGGAGCCAATCTGTAAATGCGTGTCACATCTGTGGCTCCTCCCCGATGCTCGGACTAGCCAGAGTATTAAACCTGAGGTTTGGCGAGTCTACGTCGGGATTGTCTGGTACACACCAGAAAGAAAACTTTAAGAAAACCCTTTTAGTCACTTCCTGGTTTGTCGTGTCTTGGATGGGCTTCACATTCCTTATGTGTCTCATTGGTTATTTCAGTTCTGTTTTGTCATTGGTTTATTTTTAGTTAATTAGTTTGCCACATATTATTTAAACCAGTCGGACCCGTGACAGTTTGTCCATTCACCCTTGTGATCGTTCCATGGCTTGTCACAGGCAAAGAAGCTAACCAACGCCACCTGGGCTAACCGCTAAGTGACGCCGATGCTAACCGCTATGCTACATCAAAGCTAACCGCTAAGCTACCACAAGATGATGTGTTAACATTGTAGTCTTATGGATGTTGTGCCCGTTGTCATCTCTCACTGTTTTACAACAAGGAGCTTATGTGGATTATTGGCTCGGAACGCTGGTGGATTTTGTCCCGTGAACTCACAGTTGGAAAGTCACTAACCGCTACGACGCTACCACGAGGTGAGGTGCTAACCCGTTTAGCCAAACGGCTATTGTCTCTCTCTCTGCCCTCTCTCATCAAGATGTTGGTGTTGTGGATTTACCAGAAAGGCTTTTGGACTTTCTCTACGAACTCTGAGCCTGGAATTTGTCTAAGAACTTCGGTCCCTTTGGAGTATTGGATTCTCGCCGTGTATTCGGAGAATTGGACTTTCGCTAATGTTATAGAGTGTTGGAGTTATCTGTCTGGTGCCTGGGTTGGTTTGGCTGAGCAGTTCCCCTGTCGTGTTTTGTGTTTCATGTGCTTCTAAGACTGTGTGCTTTGTTTATTAAACAAATTAGAACTTTTACTCCTGCATTTGTGTCCGAATCCTTCCGAGAAACATGACAATGCGTGCACGCTCAATTCGTTATGCATGGGAAGTGGCACTGTGGTAAAGTAGAACTGAAATGATTATTCAAATAATTCAATTACAAAAAATGGTCGAGGCAATTTTTCTAGAATCGAAGCTTTGTTTAATTCATCTTACTCGATAGAGTATACGCCGCTTGTGTTTCACACGGACGCTTATTGGTGACGCACAACGTTTTCAGTGGCGCTATCAAGACAAGACCTGACCCCTCTGTATGTGAAAGAATTTGAGACATTCTGTGCACAAAAACAGAATTAATTGCATAAAAACGCAAAAATGACACTTTTTGTGATGTAATCATGCCCACTGAGTTCACGAGCGCGCGAGTGATCACCATTACTCGCTAAAATGCTCCAGTTCAGCCAAAGTGCCCCCTTTCAGACACAATGCATTCTTTTCTAATAAATAACCACAACAACCAGCATTCTACTCACAATACAGCCATTTACTCCATCCCATAAATTTTCCATCGTTTATTCTAGAACGCTTCATTGTGACGCAGCTCCGGGGGATTGTGGGAAATGTAGTTCTCTTCCAAAAAGGCCAAAAACACCTCATTTTTAGGCCAAATTGGTTCAAAATGACCCAAAACTTCAGTATTTTTTTCATTTTCAATTGATCAACTTTTTTTAAATGTTATAGTGTAATCAATAAGAAAGAAGAAATATTTAAATGTTTAAGCAAACAATTTTGGAGAATTTAGCATATACATCGGTGTGTGTAATTATTACATTGTTTTAGTTAGGAAAACTTTAAATCAAGCATTTCTTTTACCATGACAGAATAATCTCAATCATGTATTCAGACATTTTAAAGCATTATTTTATGTTTTAAAAAAGACTCAGAGACTGTACTGTATTTATAACGAATCGGCAGATATTCAAATTTACAATATCAGTATCGTATCGGACATTTAAAAAAGTGGTATTGTGCCATCTCTAATAATTATGAATAAAATTCAAAATTATGAGACAGAAAGTCAAATTTATGAGATAGAAAGTCATAATTATGAGAAAATGTCAAAATTATGAAACAGAAAGTCATAATTATGAGATTAAAAGTCAAAATTATGAGACATATACTTTAACACATCAGTCACAGTAACAGCTCTTTGGCTTGAGTTCAAATGAAGAAAAAAGGTGAGGATTAGTGAGCAGAAGTACGGTGTTATACTAGGAAAAAAGACACAACAGTTCCAATGATTGCTCTGAGGGTGTTGATGTAGAAGTACAGGGAAAGTCAGCAGGAATTGCATTTGTCTTTATGGTCTTAGAGAAAGCATTTAACAGCCACATGGTGCCTAGAGAGGAGTTGTGGTATTGTATGAGGAAGTCAGGAGAGGCAGAGGAATATGTAAGAGTGGTACAGGATATGTATGAGGGCAGTGTGAGAATGGTTAGGACTGTGGTTGGAGTGGCGGCTGCATTCACGGAAGGCGGGGTTACATCAAGGTTTAGCCCTGAGCCCTTTCTTGTTTGCAATAGTGATGGATAGGTTGACAGATGAGATTAGAGTCCCCGTGGACTATTATGTTTGCAGATGACATTATGATCTGTGGGGAGAGTAGGGAGCAGGTAGAGGAGACCCTGAAGAGGGGGAGATAAGCACTTAAGAAGAGAGGTCAGTAGGTCAAAGACTGAATACATGTGCGTGAGGAGAGGGAGGACAGTGAAATGGTGATGATGCAAGGAGTAGAGTAAATGTAAGGAGTTTAAAGACAGGGTCAAAATTTCACTATGTGTTATACTTGTATAATTACATATGTAACAAATAAATGTAAGAAATCTTGGGTGATATAGTTTTAGTGACTTTTTGTTCTTCAACAAACACAAGACAACCATATATTGTGTTTCCTTAGATTTTGTTTTATACTAACTCTGTTTGAAGAGCAGAAACAACTGTTTTTTGTCATTAATAAACAAAAAATGAGGAACTCAGGGAGAGGGAGAATACCTTTCCATGGCACTGTATATATGGTATTATAATAGAATGTGAAGCTATAAGCATTGCACAATGTCCAGGTAAACTAATTCAAAATTGGTCACCATATCTCTTACTTTCAATATTTGTCCACCTTCGGGATATCGCCTTAAAATATCTTTCAGGAACTCCACTAGTGGTGGTGTAGTTTGCCCAAATCTCCCTGTAAAAAGGCATTACAGAATTAGAGATAAACAACATTTTTGAATGTAAAGTGCAATTGTAAAGAGATGAAAGAAGAAACAAAGATGGGTATGTTGCAAAGTAAATCTCACCTCCCCCTCTCAAACCTCGTCCATTCAGTGTCAAGAATATTTCAGGACTGCCTTGTCGTGCCAAGGTTCCGACCTCAGCTCTGTCTTTAATCTACATGAATGGAAATAAGATTCTTTATAACTATAAATCATCATTTCATTAAGATTGGATTTACAATTGGAACTAAAGTAAGTAAATCTAAAGATGCTCCTCCAAACACCAAATAGAGGGTGTGTTCTTTTTAGAAGAATGAAAAAGAACTCCTAGTCTACAGCATCATATAGTCCCAGTGAATCTCTCTTCTCCTAAGTCTCCTGTTTTTTCATACAATTTTAGATATTTATTCAAACTGTTTTGACCATGCCACATTAATGTGCAACATTAATACTTATAACTCACATATTCTCTGCCTGATATGTCTGGATTTGAATTTTGTATGCCTTAGGAGTGTTTGCATGTCCAAGGTAAATGCTGTAGTTACTAACAAACCGACTTCGCACTGCGCATTCTGACTTATTCAGCTGCAGCATGATAAAATCAGCTAGCAGTCAGTGTTGTCTGAGTGATTACCAAACATTTTTACTGTTTCATTTTACTGTTATGAAAGGTATGCATCAGAGATAGAGACAGACAAACTGCTTACAAACATTAAGTGTATATTCAATGAGTGTACAAATTATAATTTATTATATATAATAGATATGTTAATTCCATATATACTGTATATATATTCGATTAATCGAATGTCGATTCACAATCTCGATTCACACATGCATACAATCTCATTTCAAATTTATGGCGATTCACACTCAGCCCCCTTGGTGGCGGTAATGCGCTTTTTAGCGCATTTTTTTGGCCAACCGGCATAAAATCCTACTGAGACAGAAGAAAAGCAAAATGTTGATAAGCTCGTGTTCTTATTGAAACACCTATAAGTGCTGTAGTAGAAAAGGACTTCTTTTTTACATTAGTGCAATAAATGTTTTTGCTGAAAGAAGGAGGATCGTTTGAGACAATCGTGATCTCAATTCACAAGGAGGCAAATCGTGATTCACATATTAGCCAAAACCGCCCAGCCCTAATATGTCTTCAACATTAATCTACAAAGTAAAAAGAATCAAAATAAAGAAAAACTACTCAATGACAAGATATTACCAATTTTTTTGACTGGAAGTGTATACAATTATATACTGTATATAAATAAGAAGTTCTTAATTCACATGAAAGAAACCTTGACTCATATCTCAATCTTAGGTGCATACCTCTAAACATTTAACTCTGAATTCAACTCTTTTAATGAGACTGTCCAGAATGTGTATGAACAGCATGTTGAGAAGCCCAACTTGTGATAGCATATCCAGTATCACCTAAAGCAAAAAAATCCTAAATGTATTATAGACGCTGGACTAATGCCAACATTAGAGGTAGCTATAACAACAGAGCATAAAGAGCTGGTATAATGAAAAGTGTACTGACCAACATAGATGCAAACAACTAAAAATGTTACATACAATCTGGTCATAAATAAAAGAATGACTGAATAATACATAAAATACCTATTTAATGTTCATAAGAGAAACACCAGTCCCTGGGGTATTTTTTCAGTTAGACTTTGCTTTTTTTAAGTTAGCTTTTATTTTTTTTACTAATGTCTAAACTCGACAATACACACCATCTTGAGAAAACTGTGATTTGTTACCTCCTAATTACCGGTGAATGGGTCTGATTATTTGATAAATGTGTCCAGATATGACTATTTCAAGACTCTGACATAAATAGGTTTAGTGAGCACTCGGCCACCTGCTCTTGTCAGTCATGGTTGCTTCCCCCTTTAGGCAAGTAGTCTAGTGCAGTCAAACCAAGAAATAAAAACTATTTCAGTTCAGCTCAGTAGGTTATGCTTAAAAATATCAAAAACCGACGTAACTACAAAAATGTATGTAAGTTTGACTAAATCATCAGCACAATGCTTTAAACAGCATGTAGAATTCAGCATCTGAAAGAGCTGAAGACAAGAGACAAGACAATCATATATATTGTGTCCTAAACTGAAACAGCCAAACTTTCCAAGTGTATGCATCATGTCATGTGGCGTTTGCTGGATTTTTTCAGATGGCAAAAACAGCTTATAAATGGTGCATTTAAAAAAATCACCATTCTGTCTTTGAATTCCTGTTATTAGTATTGTTTTCAGTCACAGTCTCTACAATCAATGCAAAAGAACCCAGAAGAACTGAGAACTAAAATGAAGAAAAACACATTTATGTGTGCAGTTACATATTTCCAGAATGTGATACTTAATAAATAATTCACCTATACAAATTAGCTGAATGAGATGTATTACAACAGAATACATTTATTTAAAAAGTATTTAGCTTTCCTGACATTTTGATAATTTGATTATACGGTTTTTATATAATATTCCTGGATATAAGCGTGATTTTATAGCATCCAGCAGTTGATTTATAACTAACTGTGCTTAGAGATGAACCATAAAAAAATAAAAGAATAAATAATAAATAGATGTGTCATGTGCATGTTATAAATCATATAAGCAAAAACACCTAATTTAGCAGCTTTTTTTATCATTATACATTCAAAATCAATAAAAATAAATAAATTTTATATGAATCCAAAGACTTGGAGGTGATCATGTTAATAGCTAGTTTTTCCTCTTTTTCAGCAATGACATTTTCCAACTAATATGATCTCAAAATAGTTCTCAAGGTGTAATAACTTTTTACGCACCACTTTTCCATTGTAAAGCAAGTGCTGCTCACATACAGGGAAGCCAGTCTCTTCAAAGATGAGCTCTTTGAGATTCTGTACTGATGCGGACTGAGGGATTTTAAAAACCCTCTGACCTAAACAATCATGGCTGACTCTCACAAGCAGCAACCTAAAAGCATGAGGAAAGAATTATTTTGTGTCATCTCTCTGCAAAGGCATTGATACTCAGCGTTATTCAAATTCTTTAAAAAAAAAACACTTCTCATTGTATGCTGCACCCACATGAAATATTAACTAATCAAATTCAACTTATTTGGGCCCCATTGGAACCTTGTGGACCCCTATAATGGTAATGGGCTGAACCATACAGTTTGGCATTCTCAATACAGCGGAATTCGGGAATTAATACTATGTAGGACAAATTTATTTTTGACTCTTTATGTATAATTATAACACAGCAGGACAAATATTAAATGTCAAAGTACCCAAGTTATAAACGCCACATAAAGCAAGCACGCCTAACATTATGCTTAGTCAACTGAAACTATTGTCAAGACTCACAATGGCAAAACATTCTGAAAAAGGAGGGGCTTTATAGGGACACAAGGAAGCTACAATTACTCAGATTATACAAAGCACCAGTTTATACCTGGTGGCCAAGGACAAATGAAAGGATAGTGATTTTAACCTTATTTCAACCTATTAAAATTGCTCAGAAAGGCCTACCGCAACTTATGTGCTGAGTCAATATGTAAGCACACGCACACAAATGTTAGACTCACCAGTGATCAGGAATGGTTGCCATATCTGTTCAGTCCGCGTCTTATCCTGCGCACACATTAAACTGCTGCCTTTCACTTCAGACGCAGCAAAACTCGAGTTTCTCGCACAGTTGCCGTTCTCATCTCGGAAGAAAACATCGGCTGGCGTCTTCATTTATTCGTCTGAACCGATTCATTACTTCTGATAAACCCCTAAAAATCAGAATAAACGCCCATGGTGTTTTTGTCATAAGCTTCATTTGGGCGTCCATTCTTCTTAGACCCGCCTCCACAGAATCATGATGGCTACCTAATTTAAGACTATTAATCTGTAGATTTGCACTTTTTAAATATTCCTCAAAGCTCTTTATTTACCTTTCATGATCCTACGAAAGATAAACGAAGTAACCTTAATGTGCATACTGAGGTGACATTCTTCACATTAATTCCTACGAGATTTCAGTGACTGCGGGAGGCCGCTATGAATACTGGGATTTGTAGTTGAAGGTGACGAGAGAGAGAGAGAGTACTGCGTGTCTGCGTAACTACTGCGCCACTGATTTTCTCTCATCCTGCAAATGGTTTGTGTGTTATGTTTCCTGACGCTCTTCTGTGGCGCAGTATAAAGTGGAGCCTACCCGATGATATCATACAAACACTTCCCGCAATTTTAATTGCAAAACGGTGTTTATTCATTTTCTTCGCGATAGGTACATCTGAGTGCAAATCTCGCAGTGTTCACTGTCATTAGTAAAGTTGCGTGTATACCAGAAATCTAACGGACATGTCAATTTATGCTTTTCTTTTCTGAAAGTCATTGCCGCAGTACGTCGATAGGTAAACACTCACCAGGAGCTACATGACCTGCTCTCAACTTCTCTTCGTATGGATCTGCTGATAAAAGGGTGAAAGTGGTCCACTGAGTATCAGATTGAAGCTGAGATTCATGTATAGGAACACTGTATGTTGGACGTCTCTTTGCTGGAATTTCCTCATAAGCGCACGTGCCCCGTGCCTGCATCAGCATCTCAGGACCACCGTTTCTTAAAGCTGCAGCACATTCATTACAGCGAGGATATTCCACACGAACTCTTACTTGTTCTTCTTTCGGTTTATACCATTAGAGGTTGCCACTGCGGAACAACTACCCTGTTGTCAGCAATTTGAACTGGCAAATGTTTTAGATGCTATATATATACCGTATATCTTCCAATAGTAGCCCCGGCGTTTATTCAAAAAATTATTTGGACGGCCCGGCGTTTAAAAGAGACCGGCGGTTGTTGGAGACTGGCTATTATTCGCCTCGCAGATGGAATGGTGATGGGTAAACGGGGTTCATTTGGCAGTAAAATACGGTATGGTACCATTTTTTATGGCCACAAAATGTAGGCAGTACGGTATTATTAAAGCAGTATACGATATTACCGTAAGCATGAAAAACAGGGAGGGTAGACGTCTACTGAACTTTCTTGCCAATGATGCCACCAGCGTGATCTTTTACTACAGACCGGCGCTTAAAGGAGACCGGCGTCTATTTGTCGCGACATCTCTTCAAAACCCGGTGTTTATTGGAAACGGGCGTGAATAAGAGACGGGCCACTACTAGAAGATATACGGTATGTATACATATATATATATATATATATATATATATATATATATATATATATATATATATATATATATATATATATATATATATACATACATAAATACATATATACATACATATATATATATATATATATATATATATATATATATATATATATATATATACATACGTATATCTTCAGCAGACCCGTCTCTTATTCTTATTCATACATACATATATATATACATACATACATACATATATATATATATATATATATGTACATGCATAGTAATGCAGTGGTTAGTGCTGCCACCTCACAGCAAGAAGGTCCTGGGTTCAAGCCCCAGGTCGCGAGGCCTTTCTGTTTGGAGTTTGCATGCTCTTCCTGTGTTCACGTGGGTTTTCTCTGGGTGCTCCGGTTTCCTCCCACAATACAAAGGCATGCTATATAGGTAAGAGTGTGATTGTGTGAGTGTGTGTGCCCTGCGGTGTGTTGGTGCCTGCCCAGGGTTGGTCCCCGTTTTGCGTCTGTAGTTTCCAGGATAAGCTGTGGTCACCCGCAACCCCACTTGGGATTAAGTGGTTCGGATAGTGAATGTGAGTGGATAATGAATGAATGAATTTAAGAAATGTGGAAGAACCTGTTTTAATTATGATAATTTCGTTTTCCTATGATTCTGAGAGCAGGGTAATCAGAGAAAAAAACATGTTATTTGTGTGCATTCAGCAATAACATCTTGATATGTCTGGGTTAATAAATTACAATTGCAAACAATTGTGCCTAGACCTGGTAACAATCTTAGGGCTGTAGTTCCATAACTTTTGTAAAATCAACAATAAACCCATGAACATCTTTGCCAAGTACCGCAAGCTTGCTCAAGGTTTCTTCATGCTAGAGGGAGCTTTTCCTTGCCACTGTCGCCTCAGGTTTGCTTGCTTTTTACGACCTGCTGAAGGTGCAGAACAGGTGATTGCAAAAATTTCAAAAACATGTAGGGAATTGGTAATTAGCTTAATTTATTATTTTTGTTGAAGGGTGTTTTCACATATAGTCCTCCTTAAAGGAACCGAACTCAGTCCTCAGTCCTCCCCAAGTGTGGACCAACAGAAAGGGGACTCGGTTCTCTTTCTGGTCCACTTCACCTCAGTCCTTTTTCTGTTCATACTTAATTCTTATGGCACTCTCAGACCTTTACTGCTTTGCATTCTGGGTAGTTTTCACTTCAAACAAAACCTGTTGAAGCGAACCAGGAGCGCTTTGTGTTCATAAGGCGTGAGTTAAACAAACTGTGCTGCGGACTTAAAGCGAACCTGACCACCTCCCGATGTGGTCTCAGTTTCAGAGGGGTCTGAGTTCGTTTGGCGTGTTCACATATACGTAAAAAATGCTGAATAATCGATCTGCGTTCTCTTTGAGGCCTGAAACGGATCAAGTCCTTTAACTATGAGAGGAACTTGCATTTCTTATTTTCTCCACGAGATATTAATCAGTCAGTTATTGTGCTCGATTAATATCAAAATGAATTCTGATGTGATTACACCGATATCAATATCACTATCGATTAGGTAAAATTATTTGCCCAGTAAATATTATCACCATAAATATGGATTTAGATCAATAACTCAATAAAGAAATACCTTATACTGCAGTTAAAAGAATTGGTGATATGGTTAAATAAACAATTTAGAGCTGGTAGCAAGATCTTTGGTTTGACAAGTGACAGCATTTTTTGAGCAAAATACAGACCAGACAGTAAGAGGTGATTTTCCATTTTATTACTACTGCTAAACACACAATACTATGAATACTAAGTTTCAGACAGACATACAAAATGCCAATATTGCATGGAGCTATGGATTGAGACGAAGCCTTTGTTTTAACCTGACATAAGATACCAATATGGAACCCCTCTTTTCTACAATGCGGTGAGCAATAAGATAAAGGCTTCCTAAAGGCCTTGACCAAGAGTGTCCCCAAAAGGGGTCTGACTTTATTGAGTGAGCTCATGAATATTAATTCACTGCCCCGGGGAGGGTCTTCACCCCGCCCTTCTCCAGGGGGACACTTTGACTGAGTCATTTTATAAAACTTTGTAACCGTAAGAACTTTGCAGGGATCTTAAATAGAATCGGACCCGAAACACTGCTTAGATTGAATGGAAACATGATGTGCTGACATATTGGGGTTAATTCTTGTACAAAGTTCAAGTAAATTATATTTATACTTTTGCACAAAGCATATAACCCGATTTTATAAACATAATCACAGTATTGGTTTTACATTGCCTTTTTAAGGTCATGCCACAGCATCTCAGTAGGATTCACGTCAAGACTTGACTAGGCCACTCCACAGTCTTTATTTTGGTTTTCTTCAGCCAATCAGAGGTGGACTTGCTGGTGTGTTTTGGATCATTGTCCTGCTGCAGAACCCAAGTTCGTTTCAGCTTGAGGTCACGAACAGATGGCCGG
Organism: Distichodus sexfasciatus; assembly: GCA_032718565.1. Lineage (NCBI taxonomy): Eukaryota > Metazoa > Chordata > Actinopteri > Characiformes > Distichodontidae > Distichodus > Distichodus sexfasciatus. The sequence goes on from JAVGVS010000266.1 coordinate 594,662, forward strand.
ACATTCTCCTTCAGGAGTTTTTGGTAGACAACAGAATTCATGGTTCCATTTATCACAGCAAGTCGTCCAGGTCTTGAAGCAGCAAAACAGCCCCAGACCATCACACTACCACCACCATATTTTACTGTTGGTATGATGTTCTTTTTCTAAATTGCGGCAATACTTTTACGCCAGATGTAATGGGACACACACCTTCCAAAAACTTTTATCTCGTCAGTCCACAGAGTATTTTCCCAAAAGTCTTGGGGATCATCAAGATGTTTTCTGGCAAAATTGAGACGAGCTTTAATGTTCTTCTTGCTCAGGAGTGGTTTTCGTCTTGGCACTCTGCCATGCAGGCCATTTTTGCCCAGTCTCTTTCTTATGGTGGAGTCATAAACACTGACCTTAACCCATGGCATTTGGTCTGAAGTTATTACTAAGGGGGCATCGCATTCTGTAAAACCAATAATGTGATTATGTTTGTAAAATCAGGTTATATCCCAGCAGCACACCCATGTGGGGCCCACATGGCATGCACTTGGGCTGACATGTGGGGCCCACCTGGGAAACCCAACTGTGGCCCAGTCAATTTTGTCCTCAGTTTCCACGGTGGCCCCACATGGGTTAGCCCAGATGGGCAACCATCCACGCTACATGGGCTAACGGCTAATGGCTAACAATTCTTGTCATATCCTAACTAGATCAATGACAGAATGACAGAGCTCACAGCGGTTAACCCAGCAGACTTTGCTGCTCTCTGTGACGCAGTTGCGAGGCAGTCCATGCTGATTGATCAACTTCATAGCGAAGTCGCGTCTCTGCGCCGCAGCAACCAAGTCCAAGTGGCCTTGCGCCGCGAGGTGGCAGAATTGCGGAAAGAGGTTGCGGCGCTCCACGAGGTTGTTCAGGAGTGGGCTGAGGAGTGCCGTGCCCCAGTGACAGTGGCCCATTTTTCCCCCCCAAACCCCAAATTTCATTACCAGACCAATGGAACGGCATAGATGGGAAGTGCAATGTTTTCCTAACTGCCCTGGATCTTGTGTTTGAGTTTCAGTCCACCAGATACTCCACAGATTGCCAGCGGATCACGGTTTTTGTTTCTGTGCTGTCTTGGCAGGCAGCTGAGTAGGCCACAGCTGTACTTCGATCTACCTCTGATGTTGGACACTCTTACCCTGAATTCCCCCGCCAACTTTGATTAACCTTTGAACATCCCAACAGTGAGGTGGAGATGGACTCCAGGCTTCATCATCGGCAGCAGGGCAGGTCATCCGTGAGTAGCTACACTGCCAAGTACAGACCACCTGGGGAGATGCTGTGCTCCTGATGGCTTATTACAAGGGACTGGCTTCCCGGATTAAGGACAAACTTGCTGGATGGGAGCTCCCCACCACCCTGGAGTGTTTAATCCAACTCGCCCTCCGGATTGACCTCCACTTGGGCTCTCATCCGAGGCCAGCTCCCTGTACCCTGCCGCCCGCTTCATCTACACATCACCCGAGACCTTTTCACTAAGCCACCTCATCAACCCACTCTCTGGAACTGATTCCCCAGCATGCCTCATCGTCCCCAGCAACCGGTTCCATTGGTTGTCCACCTCAACCCATGGTTCATTCCAGAGCCAGGGAACCCATGCAACTAGAGCGCACCTCCTTAACCGCCGTGGAGAGGGAACGACACTATAAGGAAGGTCTTTGGGCTTACTTTGGCTCACTGAACAACCACCATGCAGGAAATGGTCAGACCCAGTGAGTCCTGGGAGCAACTCACCACCTCTTCTCCACCTCAATGGCTGTTTCTCGACTCATGGTTGACGCTTGGTACAATCAGAATTTGAATTTTGACTGAGGTAAAAATCAAACGTAACACGATGGTGGTCAGAAATAATAGTAGTCTGAGGCAGTACTGTTACATTATATACTCTCTCTCTCATTGGCTCTCCGTTCTTGCATCACGTCACATCACTTCCTGCTTCTTGGTAGTGCCATGCCAGTCATCCCAGACTCTTTTTTTCTCCTTCAAACTTAAATTCCATTTATATTTTGCCAATTTTTAGTACAAACTGCTAAATCAAAGAGACTAACGGTTTTGGCACAACATTATAAAAGTCTTTGTGAGAAATTGCCAAGGATATAGGGCTCCTTCTGCCCGGATGCACAGCACCTCAATGCTAACTTTCCTTTTCGTATCTTCCCTTATGCTAAGCGATTCCAGCCATATAATCAGCAGTTAAAACCTAAAACATAGGTAAAACATGGCAAAGACTGAGAAACAAAAACTGACAGCAACCTTTCAGCGAATCTGCTCAATAAACAACAACATAAGTGATATCTGGTTGTAAATAAGATGCCTAGCCGTGATGTTTTTCGTAGCGAGTGCAGAATGTTTTGCCTTGGGAGGGCATCCAGGCTGTCACTCAGTACAAGCCAGCACCAAGCAGCTGCGAGGGGGAAAAAACACCAAGTTCCTGGGAGTTCACATCTCAGACGACCTCACCTGGACTACCAACACCACCTCCATCACCAAAAAGGCCCAGCAGCGTCTACACCATAGAGAGCGTCCTGACCAGTTGCATCTCCGTCTGGTTTGGTAGCAGCACTGTTGCTGATATCAGGCGGCTACAACGGACTGTCAAAGCAGCTGGCAACATCATCGGAGTGTCTCTCCCGTCGCTGCAGGACATCTTTTACAAACACTGCATCAGGAGGGCCTCCTGCATCGTGCTCGACCCCTCACATCCCTCACATGGACTCTTTACACTCCTTCCATCTGGCAGACGCTACCGCAGCATCAGGACTCGTTCCACCAGAATGCGTGATAGCTTTTTCCCACAAGCCATCAGACCCTTAAACACACTTCCTGCGCTCACACTCCACCCCACACACACTCAGACTGTGAACTAACTCTGTTCCAACACTGCACTTCATACCTCATCGCTGCTGTGATGCGCATGGTGCTATATGGACCATCACTCTCATGTTGCACTGAAACTTTCTCTGAAAAGATGTCTAAGAATAAGAAAAATGTCTATATTTACAAACTGTACAGTATTACTATATGCTACAACATTGCCATAATATTTGCACAATTTTTGCACTGCCTCTACTATTTGCACAACCGTTAATTCAATTCAATTCAATTCAAATTTATTTATATAGCACTCTTAACAACAGTCATTGTCACAAAGCACTTTGCATATAACCGGCCTAAACCCCCCAACAAGCAAGCCTGAGGCGACAGTGGCAAGGAAAAACTCCCTCTAATAGGAAGAAACCTTGAGAGGAACCAAGACTCAGAGGGGGACCCCATCCTCCTCTGGGCGACCGGGTGCACGAACATTTAATGTACAACAAGCAATAGTTCAAGATGAGTTGTTAGTTATTTAAAGAAGCAAAGATACAAAAATAGTCCAAGGGATATTTCGAATCCCGGGTTGTTGATGGGCCACTTGCAGGACCCTCTCAGCAACATTAAGCTGAAATTAGTTCAGTATTGTGCTGCTAAGTCAGTAGACGTCCATAGGGTCCAATCCCAGTTGGTTTCATGATGATGTCCCCATGGAGTCCTGGTGCGGGTTCAGTGGGTCAGGATCAGCTCGGGAGGGTTGACAAGGTCAAGCGTCAGCTCAGGACATCTCCAGGAACTCCTGGTGAGTTCAGCTGGTCAGCGTCAGCTTGGTAGGGTCAAGATGGTCAGCGTCAGCTCGGGGCAACTCCATAGAGTCCCGGTGAGGGTTCAGTCAGCCAAGCGTCATCCCGGGATCAGCTTGGGAACAGCTCGGAAAAAGAAGAAGAGAGAGAAGAAAGTTAAGTGCCCTAACCTAACCTCCAGCAATGCTAGAGTAACTATGGCAGCCTAGCTAAGAAGGGAGAGCTGGAAGGTAGCACAGACATGAGGGCTTCCAGGGGTCTCGGCATCACACCAAACCACCGTCTGCAAACTTGAGCGATCAGCAAGAGTGGTAGGATGACAGCACCAATCCCCCTTTCACCTTTAATCTCAAATGACCATGAACCCCCAGATCTCACCTTTAACTAAGAAAAAGGGAGTTTGATATCCAAAAGACTGACTAAACAGGTAAGTCTTAAGCCTTGACTTAAAAGCAGAGATTGTTTCTGAGCTCCGAACACTAGTAGGAAGTTTATTCCACATTTGTGGTGCTTTATGAGCAAAAGCTCTTCCCCCCACGATGACGTTCTTTATTCTAGGTATTACTAAAAGATCTGCGTCTTGCGATCGAAGCATACACGTCGGATTGTAGTTGCAAATGAGGTCACTCACATACTGTGGTGCAAGACCATTTAGAGCTTTATAGGTCAAGAGGAGTATTTTATAGTCAACACAAAATTTTACTGGTAGCCAGTGGAGTGAGGATAGAATTGGGGTGATATGATCATATTTTTTAGTTTTAGTGAGAACTCTGGCTGCTGCATTCTGAACTAGCTGGAGTTTATTTAATGACCTATTTGGACAACCGGAGAATAAGACATTACAGTAATCGAGCCTTGAGGTAATAAATGCATGAACCAGTTTCTCTGCATCTTGGAAGGAGCACGTTTCTTAGTTTGGCAATATTACGGAGTTGAAAGAAGGCGGTGCGACTAATGTTAGAAGCATGTACATCAAATGAAAGATTGGAGTCTAAAGTAACACCAAGGTTTTTAACAACAGTACTTGGTACAATGGATAATCCATCAAGACCGTGATGTCAGATAGCTGACTTCTGGTGGCGTTAGTGCCAGTAAGAAGGACCTCAGTCTTGTCCAGATTTAGCTGGAGGAAGTTGTCCGACATCCACTTTTTTATGTCAAATAAGCATTTTTTCCATTTTCTGAAATTGCTGTCTGTCTTCTGGTTTAGCCGATGTTTATATAAGTGTATATCGTCCGCAAAACAACGAAAACTAATTCCATGCTTACGAATGACTGAGCCTAAGGGTAGCATGTACAGCGAAAACAGCAAGGGACCTAAAACTGATCCTTGTGGTACTCCATACTTCACCCTGACGTGCTCAGAGGAATCACCATTTATATTCACATACTGATAGCGGTCTGAAAGGTAGGATCTGAAACAAGAGAGGGCCACTCCCCTGATACCAACAACATGTTCAAGTCTATTTAGGAGAATGGCATGATCAACAGTATCAAAAGCAGCACTAAGATCAAGCAGCACTAGGAGCAAGGCATAGCCCTGATCAGCAGATAAGAGAAGATCATTCACTACATTCAGCAGAGCAGTCTCTGTGCTGTGGTTGGCTCTAAACCCAGACTGAAACATTTCATAAATCTGGTTTTCCTGCAAGAACGCGGTTAGTTGACTGGCAACAACTTTTTCTATTATTTTGGAGATAAATGGGAGATTAGATATTGGTCTACAGTTTAACATTACCAGAGGATCCAAATTAGGCTTCTTCAGCAAAAGTTTAATCACTGCTAATTTAAGAGATTTGGGTAAATAACCAATGCTAATAGAGGAGTTAACTATTGCTAGTAGAGGTTTAATCACTACTGGAATCATCTCTTTGAGTAGCCTTGTTGGAACAGGATCTAACATGCAAGTAGATGAATTTGAGGAAAGGATTAAAGACGTTAGATCTGACTGGTCAACCGGAGTAAATGATTCAAATAAGATGCCTGCAGTATTAGTACTTGCCTTGTCAAGGCCAGCCACTGTAGTTACTTGAGATTTTAGAATATTCTGTCTAATTAAACAAATTTTTTGGTCAAAAAACTCCATAAATTCAACACTAGAAAACAATGTTGGTACAGTTTGAGTAGTGGTCTGGCTATTAGTCAGCTTGGATACCATGTTAAATAGAATTATTTTTGTTATTTTCAATCAGCAATGATAGGTATTCTGATTTCGCAGTTCTAAGAGCCTTTTTATAGCTTCCCATGGTGTCTTTCCATACTAGTTCAAAGACCACTAATCTAGTTTGCCGCCACTTACGTTCTAGTTTCCGTGTTCCTTGTTTTAGGCTACGTAGGTGGTCATTATACCAAGGGAATGTTTTGTTTTCTCTGACCTTTTTCATTTTTAACGGAGCAATTTTATCTAAGGTGGAACAAAGCGTAGATGTTAGATAATCCGTATTACTCTCAAATTCAGCAAGATTAGACATTTCCACTGTCAGGAACGACAGATCGGGGAGATTATCAATAAAGTTACTAGCGGTATCTGAAGTGATTGTACGCTTGGAGCAGAAGCGAGTTGTAGTATTTGTGTTTTGACCAAAGTGAAAATCAAATGTAACAAGATGGTGGTCAGAAATAATACTTGTCTGAGGCAGTACTGTTACATTATCTACATTAAGACCAAACGATAGGATTAAATCAAGGGTATGACTGCAGTTGTGAGTGGGCCCAGTTACATTTTGAACAATGCCCATGGAATCTAGTAAATTGGTAAAAGCTGCTGTCTGAGGATCTTGTTCATTATCTACATGAACATTAAAGTCCCCCACAATTATTGCTCTTTCAGTTGAAATAACCAGGTCTGACAGAAATTCTGCAAATTCAGTTAGGAATTCAGAATAAGGACCTGGTGGATGGTAAATCGTAACAAGAGGAAGCGACAAAGAATTAGGTTTTGCAGATATGTCTGCAATTCTAAGGAATAATAATTCAAATGATTTAAATGTAAATTTAGGTCCTGACTTCTGTGTTATTGAAAGAGATCTTTCGTAGATAGTTGCAACATCTTCCCCGCTACCACTGAGGCGGGGTTTATGCTCATAACTATATCCTGGAGGCGTCGCATCATTTAAGGCTAAATACACGTTGGGTCTTACCCATGTCTCAGTTAAACAGAGCGCGTTTAGGACGTGGTCTAAAAACATAATCATAATAATCATAATAAGTGCCTTAGTGGTTAATGATCTAATATTTAGTAGTCCTACTTTCAGCTTAGTGCTACAGATTTTCTGCATTGGCTGCTCTAATTTAATAGAAATTAGATTGGAAAAGGATGGCTTTCACATTTTACGTTAACTATTTTTGGTTTGGGGCACAGAGACAATGTCAATATGGTGGTACCTAGGTGGGGGCTCGAGGCAAAGGTTTAGCCTTTCTGCCTGCGGCCTGGCCTTGGCTCCGGTTTGTCAATGGCCGCCTACACCTGAACCTGCATAAAGGCTAGCTGCTATGTTCATTGAAATACGGGCAGCACCCTCCCACGAGGGGTGGATACCATCCCGGCTCAAAAGACCAGGCTTTCCCTCGAAAGTGGACCATTTATCTACAAAACCTATGCTATTTTCAGAGCACCACTTTGACAGCCAGCAGTTCAGCGACCAGAGCCTGCTGTAGGTCTCGGAGCTACGTCTAGCTGGGAGGGGGCCAGAGAGAATTACTGCCTGCGACATTGTTTTGGCCTGAACGCTCTAAATCTGAACCTGAAGCCCCCAGACTCCCTGACTGCGAACCTGAAGCTAAAAGGCTACCTGGCAAATGTGCTAACGTCTGGAGGCGCATCTCAAGTTCTATGATCTTCTCCGTCAGAGCTTCTACCACCTTACACCTTTTACAGATAAAGTTATCACTACTTAACCTATCACTGCTAACGAAGGAGCTAAGGCTAAACATTCTACACTCACTACAGAAAACAACATCACCGTTAGGCATCTTATTTAAAAGAACAGATATCAATTACGTTGTTATTAGTTGAGCAGGATCGCTGAGAAGTTGCCGTCAGTTTTTGCGTCTCAGTCCCGCCGCTGTTGGAGATAAACTACATTTTAGGTTTTAACCGCTGTTTATATTACTTAAATCGCTTAGCATAAGGAAAGGTATGAAAAGAAAATTAAGGTTAAGACGCTCTGCGTTTTGGGCAGAGTAAGCCCTACACACTTGGCGGTTCCTCGCGAAATTTTTTTAAATGACACGCCAAGCAGTGTCTAATCAGTCGTTAGTCCCTTTATATAAAAAGTTCGTAGTAAGAAATTGACAGAATATAATACAATTTGAGTATAAAAGGGAAAAAAAAGGAGTGAGAGACGCCGACTCGCCAACTTATCAGAGGATAAGTGGACGCTTCGGTTGGAGGGGATGAGGGATGAGAGATAGCAGGAGTAGGTGGTAAAACTGAAGATGATTGACCAGGAGGAGGAGTGGAGACTGTGTCTTTAGCTTTCTGTTTTAATTTTCTGGGAATTCTTGGGACCTGTTCTACATGCGGCTTTAGTTGGTCAATGTTTACTTTCGGGATGGCTTTTCCAAGGCCACCAACAAGGTCAACACTTTTCCCCTCTATCTTTGTTATTGTAAACAGCCCCAAGAACTCTGGGTCCAATTTTCCTCCCTTCCGTTGCTGACTGCGAATATTTCTCCTCCACACCGTGTCACCAACTTGAAGGATTTGTCTTGTTGACTTCGACTGAAGTTGCCTTCTGGTCCTTTCCTGTACCTTTTCAACATTGTCCTGGACAATGTTAAGAATTTTGTCCTGCCTCTCAACGTCAAAACTGACCGCCTCTTCTAAATATTTTTCTTCAATGGAATGGTCAATCTATAAAAGAAAAAAGGTTCTTTTTAAACTTGCCTTCAATAGTAGGTAAATTTGTATATTTTATTGTCAGTGTGTATAAGAGGTGTTACATGCCTAATTTATTGAATTAATAAGGAATCTGACTAACCTGGTAATGTTCAGGTACCTCAGATGGGTACCGTGCTTCTCTACCAAACATGAGGAAATATGGAGAGAAACGTGTTGGTAATTGTTTTTTTAGTGCGAAGACCAAAAATTACTGCATCCAAGTATTTATCCCAGGTGTTGGATTTGTCCTCCACCAGCTTGGCAAGAGCCCTAAAATTAATAACGTGCATAATTTCTTTGTATATATATTTAGCATTCTGTGTAAAGTTGGTAATTATTTACTACCTTTATCTTTATTTTTCAGATACATTTATTAAAATATTACTGTGAGATATAATCTGATTACTTTTTATATTTAAAAGAATCTAAATTTACCTCTGTACCATTACCATTACATCTTTCCACCAGTCCATTTGTTTGGGAATGTATGGGGCACAGATGCTGCTCTCGATTTCAAAGGCTTTGCAAACCTCCATGTTAATCTACAGTATTGTAAACAAATCAGTTTTAAATTTCATGTTCTAAATGAAGTTCTATAAATATCTGTTATTACCTCAAGTGTGTTACATTACTAAGATAAATAAATAGATTTATAGTACTTACAGATGGTGGCAAAAATATATTTTCAAAAATATACGTACAGAATTGACAAACTCTTTGCCCTGGTCTGTGAGGATACGTTGGGGCACTTCAAACTGATAAATGAATTTTAAAATTGACTGCGTCACTTCCTTTGCGCATTTTGATTTTAAGGCGCATATGTACTGATTTTGGTCATCAGACTTCACCAGTTTCCCTATTAGGTCCATGACAACCAGTTCAAATGAAATCTTTGTCTGTAAGTAAAATTGAAGTTCATTTCAGAACCATCTTATGTATGAACATTTTAATAAAAATCAGTACTACTAACTAATACAGACACAAAACAACAAACAATATGCAACTTTACACATGAGCACTTTAGCAACTAATACTTGAACCTGGATTAGATTTTGCAAAAAATTACAAAAAGACTACAATTGCTGAGTACCTGCCAAATAGCTGTTTTATTTTCTAAATATGTATAAAACCATGAATACCTACATTACTTCTAAATGCTAGTCATTAACACTGATGCCATAATAATGTAGCTGAACACAAGGAATTTAAATAGTAGTCATGTGAATATATAATAGTAGTATATTGGCCAATAATTTACCTTAATTGGTTTGTACTCTGTTGCATGTTTGACTGTGCCTCTGTTTTTCTGACACTGTGACACCTGTGGAAGAATAGAATGTTTTCTAAATGTCAAACAGAGTTTTCATTAACAAGATGCAGCTGTATTACTCATACCCATCGTTCAATGTCGGCAGACATTCCAGGCCAGTAATATCGCCGTGACATGGCATCCCTAGTTTTTAATTGCACAGTGTGCTCCAATGTCACTGGTGTGGAACTGGATTAAGAGTTTGTCGGTCTCTTCAGTGCTACACACCACTTTCGCTCTGACTTCTTTGTCAGAGCCTTTGTATCTGATGTAGTACAGCTCTCCATCTAATATTTTTATATTCATTATTTTCATATGACGATCGCCAAAAATATATGAAATGTAATTATTATAATGTATTAAATATAGGGCACTGTGGAAAAATAGCTTACCGATTATAGAATAATTAGCAGCTCAACGTCGTAAAATGTATCTCTTATGTTTGTCGTAAATGTGTGGATATTTTCCTTTAGTAAGGAAGTAACTTATTTCCTTGACTAAATTGGGATCCATGGTTTATCCTCGGCTCATAGAAAACAACTAGAATTTACCTGCCTCAAAAATCTGCTGAGATGATTAGCATCCAACTAAGATGCGACCAGTTAGGACCAGTTTTTACATAAAGCATATGTAAGCATAAACAGTGACCCCTGGGTGTTGTAGTTTTAACCTATATAACAGAGAAAATGAATACAAGTGTAAGCAGTTACACCTGCACATCTGTAGTGGAAATGCTCAGTTTCAAATAAAATAAAAATTCTTATAAAAAGTCTAAATTAGGGGTGGGACTCGATTTAAAAAATTAATCTAATTAATTAGAGGCTTTGTAATTAATTAATCTTGATTAATCGCACAAGAAAACTTGCCCCAAAGCGCAAATGTTTTTTAATTTAAAAGGGTTTTAGAGGGCGACAGAATCAAATAATAGACATGGACACGAATATTGTAAACTCAAGCTCTTTTCATTTCTGAAAAAAAAAAGCATTTAAACTGCATTTCAATTCAAAACAGACACCTGCTGACACCTTTTGTTGGTACTCGAACTGGGACTGCTAGCGCTAACAGCTCCCACAGTTTCTGTGCTCGCTGCAACATGTTTTGCATTTAGATGGAACCGTAAAGTTGAAGTGCTTCGGTGGTATGCAAACTCCTTTTTGCACAGTTTGCACAAAACCACGCTTTTATCAAGGCTTCCGTCGGGTAGTCTTTTGAAATGAAATTTGCCTCCGATCAGTCCTAGCAATGCGCTTTCTTCCGATTCTTCCATTTTTGTAGCTCTGATGTGTGCATCAGTGTAATCGGTGTACCAGGAAATCGTGAATTGACAAAAGTTCCCCTTTGCTTGGAATGTAAAGTGTGATTAAATGCGATATTTTTTTTTTAACACATTTTTTTTTTTTCAAATTAATTAATCGCAATTAACACATTAAATTCCCACCCCTAGTCTAAATATATAAATTGTGAGATTTCATCTAGCCATCTATTATCTACACCACATATCCCTTCAGGGCCACAACATGCCGCTTATCTGTAAGTCACAGGTCATGAAGGAGCTGGAGCCAATCCTAGCTGACTTTGTGCAAGAGTCTGGGTACACAGTGGGCAGGATGCATTACTCACACTCAGTCTAGGGTAGTCATGTGTGCATGTCTTCGGATTGTGGAAGGAAACCAGAGAACCTGGAGGAAACCCTCACAGGCACCAGGAAAACATGCAAACTCCACACAACCCAAGCTGGGGATTGAACCCAAGACCTTCTTGTAGTGATGTCACACTAACCACTGTCCTGTAAGATTTCATTTGTATTTTATTTGGACTTATTATGTGACCCAACCAAAGCTACAGAAAAATGTGATAGGACAATAAAATCTTTTGTAGGAAACAATATTGTACATGAGATTTTCATAATCCTAACAGATTTTGTGTCTAAAGGCCACAGACAAGCTCTGTTTTAGAGGTCACCATGTCTGATAACTGCTATCAGATTATGTGACCCTACCGTCAATATTTAAAAATTGTAAAAGGACAGTAAAATCTTTTGCAGGTAACAGCATTGTACATCAGATTTCATAATCTAAACAGATTTTGTTTCTAAAGGCCACAGACAAGCTCTGTCTTAGAGGTCACCGTTTCTGATAACTGTTACCAGATTATGTGACCCTACCATAACTACAGAAAAAATGTGATAGGACAGTTAAATCTTTTGCAGGTAACAACATTGTACATCAAATTTTGATAATCCAAACAGAATTTCTGTCTAAAGGCCACAGACAAACTGTGGCTTAGAGGTCACCATTTCTGATAACCGCTATCAGATTATGTGACCCTACCGTAACTATTTAAAAATTGTAATGGGACAGTAAAATCTTTTGCAGGTAACAACATTATACATCAGATTTTCATAATCCAAACAGAATTTCTGTCTAATGGCCACAGACAGGCTCTGTCTTAGAGGTCACCATTTCTGATAACTGCTATCAGATTATGTGACCCTACCATAACTACTGAAAAAATATGATAGGATAATAAAATCTTTTGCAGCTAACAACATCAGATTTTCATAATCCAAACATATTTTGTGTGTAAAGGCCACAGACAAGCTCTGGCTTAGAGGTCACCATTTCTGATAACTGCTATCAGATTATGTGACCCTACCGTAACTATTTAAAAATTGTAATAAGACAAAAAAATCTTTTGCAGGTAACAACATTGTACAACAGATTTTCATAATCCAAACATATTTTGTGTCTAAAGGTCACAGACAAGCTCTGGCTTAGAGGTCACCAGTTCTGATAACTGCTATCAGATTATGTGACCCTACCATAACTACAGAAAAATATGATAGGACAATAGAATCTTTTGCAGGTGACAACATTATACATCAGATTTTCATAATCCTAAAAAAGCTGCAATCCTCATCCTAAAATTATCTGGAGAAACTGCACCGGGGAATTAGGAATAAATTCTCTTATTTCCTAGAGTTACCACTACTTGTTTAATTGTTGTTTAATTATTTTTTTAAGTGAAGAGGCAATGTATATGTATGAGAATTTGCATGTAAGTGCTTAAACTTACAGAGCACTCCAGAAAAAAATTTGCTGCATCTTCTCGGAAGAAAATGGGTAGGCCTCTCAGTGCTGCTGTCTTTCGTTGGGACACAATTTCCGATGTCTGAAGCGTATCCAGTAGAAAACACAAATATTTCAATTAGTATAGTACTGTAGTAAACCTCTAAATAGTGTAAATTGTCAGGCAAAGGAAAATGTCACTCACCTGTTCATCAAGTTTATCCAGGAGGTCTTCCATCTCTTGACCAAAAGCTCCTTTCTTTGACCAGTACAGTTTCAGCAGACCAGGCACAAATTTGTCAAGGGATGCATTAAAAGTCCCAAAAAGGTCTTTGCTTGTGATCCGATGAAATTCTTCAGAAATCTTAACAAGACAAATAACAAAATATTGTCATTTATTCATTACGATAATGTCAGGATTTCTCTGCACTGAAAATTCATTAAATTATAGTCAATGCTTATGTTGAATAAGATAACTGCTAAATAAATTAAAGAAATAAAAAAAAATAAAAATAAATTAACATTCTCCTCAGAAGAAAACAGTGCAGGCCATCTCTCCTGGACCTCAGATACCATAGTCTGACCCTCCACGACCTCTCTCCGCCTGAGGGAAAATGTCGTATTAATGTCAAGTTCTTTTTCTTTTTTTTCATTTCATTGACCAGAGAAACTCTTTCCTCCTCAAGAGTACAGTCATCATGGTGTTGTGGATAATCTGGCACATGATTGACCTCTCCACGTTTGGGCTTCTTCAGGGTGAATGGACTGTCATTTCCAACTCCCCATTTTCTTTTCCGGTTTACATTAACCTCATTGCATCCTGCCCGACAAAGCTTTGATCTATAGTTTCCAAGTTTGTACTTGATGCTTGTCTTCCATCCCTCATAGCCCGTGATGCCACCAGGCTCCTTCAGGCACGGATGCTTTAGAATCAGTGCAGCAGCAACTGACTCAAGCTCATCTTTCTCTGGGTAGCTTTTGATTTCAAAAATTGTCTATGCAATTTTATCCAATATCTCCATCTTCACTCTCTTGTCAGTGCAAGGCCCTTCTTTGACTTTTCATACATCTCACTGGCCTTCCTCAATTTTAGTTCAACATCATATGCAAACTTGGGAATAGGAAATGGAGAGGGCCAATCTGTTCCATGCCTTAAATTTAACAGAGTAGAATCGATCCAACTAGGCCTCAAATCTTCAGAGTGAACACTAAGCGTGTCCAGAGAGGAGACTGAAACAGTGGATTGGTTAAGGGGAGATGAATCAGAGTTCCACATTATATGCAGAACTGCACGCTTGGCTGGTAATTCAGACATTTCTGTCAAGTTGCATAATGCATTTCCGAACTCTGGATCCTCAAACTGTAACGAGAAATCTCCTTGAAGTTCGAGTCTCTCTTTAAGTACATCAGTCATTTGCTCCACAGATGTTGGTACTTCAGGAAGCTGGATTCGCCGGGCTTCTCTGGAGGAAAGAACCACCCAAAGTAAAGTCTGAAAAGAGGGGAGAGGGACAATTTTGGGGAAAACGAAGAACGAAGCCTGATTTGAAGATAGCTGACACCCATACCATAACAGTGGTTATATTTGATTAGATATTAGTGTCCAAAGGAAAAAAAAACAGCCCAAGTCTATACTGTAAAACTTTACTTTCACACAAAACGAATGCTTAGTGAGAAGAGGGAAAAGGAGACAAGAGAAGAAAGTAAGAGGAGAGGAGTGACAGAGGGAGGGAAAGCAAGATAATAGGAACCAGAATGAAGAAAGGATGGGCAGAGGAGAATGAAATAAGAGTAAAGAGAGGGGAGAGGGTGAGTGGATAAAGACCATACCATTTTAATTAGCTTTTACTGGAGAATGAACGTCCTTGGGGTCACGAAAAGCTTTCCACAAACTGTGTATGCTGCTAGAGGGTGGTAATCCGCCAGCACATCTGGATCCAGAACAAGAAGGTCTGCACAGGTGTGTTCAACAAGCTCATAGGACCTGAAATGTTCAATGTAACAGGAAGACAGTCTTTTACAAATGAATTTCACTTCTTCTGCGAAGAAGGTTGCAATCTTTCTGAATTTTGGAAGGCCACTACACTGCCCAGAGGATAAAATCATGCTGGCAGCATACTGTGTCCCATGCAGATGAATCTTTTTAGACAGAGACACACTGTCTAGATGTGGGTACCTCCTCTGTATTTCACACTTGAGCGATGGATTCAATTCTGAAACCCTGACCACTTTCACATTTTCAACATACAGTTTTGGCTTAAAAAGGTTCCGACCATCCAAATGGTATGCAATCATCTGCTGGTGTTTTAAGGAGAGAGTGAGCAGCACATTTTTCCAATTGTGAGTGTCATGGACCACCTTCTTAAAGAAGCCATGTTTTGCTTCGAATCTCATTGTCCAGAATTCCACCAATGGCCCATAGCAGCGAATAAGATGTGGGTAGTGCTCAATGAAGTGGTGTTTCGGCCTCAGTCTGAACTCTGGAAACGTGCTGGTGAGCAACTTACGATGATCCAGTAGTTTGCATGATAAATAACACAATGCTTCCTCAGAGAGCCTGTTTGACACAATAATGTCAACAATTTCCTTAAGGTCCATTAAAATCTCCCAAGCAGGCTCCTGTTCTGGAATCTTATGTCTAATCATGAAAGGAAGTAAACGCAGCAGTATCCAATTCTCATGTCCATTGTCAGCAACTGCTCCTTTTTCAAAGCTTGCTTTTGGGATTTTTTTAGGCTTGTTTACTTTGTCTGAATACTGATATGGAAATGAGTTTATGTATTCATTTAATGCATCAAATGTAAAGGACTCTTTTGAGATCAGATTTTTCAAACATAAGGACAATTCCACAGGGATGACTCCTTCAAAAAGGTCATGCAAAACATCTGGAGGAAATCCTGTTATTGGATGAAAGAACAAGAGATGTTTCTTTCGATTTTTACCCCATGTACATTTTGCAGGTTGTCCTTCTGCCTAAGCTCTTCCAAAAATATATTATGTTGATCAACACCCCTTACCTGGAAATCATCAACTTCAGTGGTGGCAATTTGGTCCCGACTAATCAAACAAAACCGACAGAACTTGTCAACAGTAAAACATTCATGAAAGCCTGCAAGACTGTGGGCACCAAGGTTATCAGTACACACAAAATACACAGTGCCTTTTACAAACTTGCCCAAAACTTCAACAAAAACTCCCTCTTGTTCTAGACACCTTATGTCTTTAAGCAATGGCTCAAAAAACTTTTCATAACCATATTGTTTGACATCCACACTTTTAACCAAGAGAGCTAGCTGAATTGAAGTGAGACTCGATCGGAACCTGGCTGGCAAATTTAGTACTACCTAATATACTGCAGTAATCTTATGAAGTTTTTAAAGAGGTGCCCAGTGGGTTACAAACTTCAAAATCATCAATATATATAACGCCAAACTAATTTATATGTGTTGCTGTCCCAGTAGCTGATTGTTCTTGTAATACTTGCCGTCTTGAAAATATTTAAATTGTCCAGATAAACCTTTTTGATAAAATACAACTTTGTCCAAAAAATCTGCACACCCAAGTAAAGTCTCAAGTAACTTTGTGATAGATATATAAACAAAAGTTTTTATGGGCTGTGTTGTAGAGATATTCTGTAGGTTCAATAACAGGAAAGTGTTCTTTGAAATATATATTCCTTCTGTGATCTGTAGATAGAGAACCTCTCTCTCTGACGTTGTTAAAAGCAGTGGATTAGTTTGAACTATAGAATTAGAAATCTCTTGCAAAACAGAAGAATTTACTTCAATTTTATGTTTTGCAAGGATCTCTTTCACACTGTTGAGAGTTTGAATGTTAGAGAAAGACAGCAGGTTATGCAAATCTTCTACAATCTTTTGTGTTGCACCTCGAAAAACATGCAACGCTGTTTGCATAGACAAAAAGAGTGAAGCCAATTTGTGCTCAAGTGTCTCAAAGTCTACATGCTCCACAATCTCTTCACCCTTGTTTAGTCTAACAATATTTTGAGCTGATGTCCCTGCTTCACAGTCAGATTGTTCATCAATTATCTCATCATCAATAACAATTCTTGCTACTGTTCAAAAATCTTTAAGTGTACAATTTTTATGGTTTCGACTTCTGTGAGAACTGAAGGCTGGGCGAATGTTTGTTTTAAAGGTACACTTTGAAAAGGGACATTGTACAGTTTCTCTGTTCTTTAAATGATGCCCAAGATGGTTCCAAAAAGTCTTTTCACTGCAAACCTCTTTAAAATCACACAATTCGCACTGAAATGTTAAGTTTTCATGGATTATCACTGCCGAGTGTGATCTTGAGAGGTGTGATCGTAATCCAGGTGTTTTAAATAGACATCCACAGTGTATGTGAATGCAAGGCCAAAATGCACCTTGTTCGTGATGAAGGCGAAAATGTTTTAGAAGGGTCTCCTGACTGCAGCTTGTGAATTTGCAAAATTTGCGCTGCATGAAATCCACTCCTGTAACATAAGACATATATAGCACAAAGTCAGTTTTGCTAAAAGCACTTTTGCAACACTCTGTGTAATTTGTTAATATAAAATATAAACCATAAGATTACGGTTTGGCACCCTGTAATCAACTGGCTATTCACCCCACCCCATGAGTTCACAGTCCATCCTAACCGTAACCCCTAAACCTAACCCTAATTTAACTTAATAATTGTAAATTTAATAATAATTATCAGACTGTGCAAAGAAGACAACATTACACAAATATTTTCTCAGTGTATTTGTCCAGGACAGATGTAGAGTAGATTTACCTGTTACTGTTCAGTACAAGTAAAACATGTAGCTGCTAGTATTGTCACGGTACCAAAATTTCAGTATTCGGTACCAATACCAGTGAAAATCCACGGTTCTCGGTACCAATTTCGGTACCAAAGCAAAACACAAAAACATGAATTGAACAACAAGCTATTTTTGTTAATAACAAACAATAATTAAACAAACGTGACTGAATAACACACTCTTCTTATTTATAAACTTAAACATTTGTATAAATTAAACAAAATATGCCATGACCGTAAAGAGGTCTCTGGTGTCATTGTAAATGTGGGGAATCTCAGTGTACATAAAAAAGTTTCGGCTTGGAAGCTGGTGTTTTGGGTTGAGGTGATAAAGCATTTGTTGGAACCCACATTTTTCAACTGTATGAACTGGCACTTGATCCATACATATGAATTCAGCAACAGCTCGGTTCAGTTTTCTTGCCTCAGGTGAGTTTTTGTCTTACTTCTTCTGCTGCTGAAATGCATCTGTAATCGTTGTCTGCTTAGGAGTTTGCTTTGGTGGTTCGTGGTCTTCCTCAGCCTGCAGCTGTAAAAGGAAAATATAATATCCTTCAGTAAAACAATTTTATATGAATTTTATATGTAACTTTTCAGTAAATAACAAACCTCAGCTTTTATAATGAATTTAGATAAGATTACTTATATTAAGTGTATGATATCAATTTTACACATACGGAAACTGTATTATTAAAAACACTTTACGAAAAGATTCCACTTAACATGACTTAACAATAAACAAGTGTTATACAGCAACTATTCTTCTTAATTTAAAAATGTATTAAAACATTTTTGTTAAATTAAAAGTTGTACCTCTTGACATTACTTAATGCACAATGAACAAACATGAACGATCAAGTGTTTGTATAAAATAACATTCACACACATAAATTAATGTTCATTCACTGTAACTTGATGTTAGATAACATATGAAGTCATGTAAATTGATGGTATCTTATTGTAAAGCCTTACCAAACTATACAGGCCTGTATTTGACTGGACTTTTATTTAATCAAACTGCACAAACCATATTTCATAACCTAGAACTGCTTTTCTGATGGACCGATTTTAAAGATACAAACATTAACCATACATTTGTTCTCTAACACACATATTTTGGCTACACAGGTCATTTAAAAGCCTCTGGTGTGTAAAAATAGTACGCTATTATGTCCTGTTTTAAACGCTATAGGAGCATTAAATAGTTAATAAAGAAACTTTATTCTGATACTTGCGTTAGCATTAGCCGCGTTTATGCTAACGATTAACTAAGCAATTGGCAATGTTTATTTCAATCCGACATTCAAATTAATATAGGGTATATTAACCGGGTTGACCGGGTGCTCGGTACCACCGGTACTTCAGAAAACCTGGTACCGTAACATTTAAATTTTTTTAGTACCGACTTGGTACCGAAGTACCGGGTCTTTTGACAACACTAGTAGCTGCAGTAGACAGAGACTTGTGTTCAACATGACAACAATTATTAGTTGTGATCAGTGTTACAAGTGCTTCCCAGAAAATCAGCAAGCAATGTCATTATGATATAATCGATTATGTTCTGCCACAGCATCGACGCACAATCGTCCACGTCTGCATCGCCATGCATCGATTATGTGATTAATTTCAACACCTCTATAGACTTATAAACTTTGAATAACTATTCTCCAGGTCCCCGAGCAAACGGGGCTGTGGACGGATCCCGGCTGGAAAAGTACAAACTATCACGTTTCACTTTATTGTGGAGAGCATCATGAGCGTTAAATTACTTACAACTACTTACATCACTCCCGTTAGCGATTTTGATTGCGCACACACGCATGTACACACAGATATGGTCCTCCAAACTCTGCTACACGTGTCTGCCATGAAAGCGTGACGGGCATAGTTTGCATAGTTTTTAGATTAGAAAAGGAGTGCTCCTAACAAGTTTAGCCACAGTATAGGTTACTAAAAAATATAACCAACCTGAGCCAACGTAATTCAAGGTGATTAAAGTAAAACAGTCTTTGCTTACCTGCTCGAGCAAAATCGTTGTCAGCTCCCAATTCTGTTCCGTAAATTTCCGAAAACCAACCACTCACGGACGACAGACCAGGCAGAAATCTGTAATATTCAACAAAACAAAATAATGAATCCCCAACGTAAATTAACGTCCAAATCTGGCTACGTTACATCAAGTCGCCTTGGATTTTCTGTTCGAAAAATGCAAGAGAGTCTGGCTGCAGACCTCCTCTGTAGGTAAGTCTCCTCTGTCAGGACATCTCCGCTAAGGGAAAGGAAATGACGTCATCAATATAACTACGGTTATGGTTAGGGTTTGGGTTAGGTGCGGGCCTTCGTCCTTGTGCGTCATTTCCTTTCCCTCAGAGGAGATATCCTGACAGAGGAGCTTACCCACAGAGGAGGTCTGCAGCCAGATCCTTCTCGAAAAATGACCGCTCAAGTTCAGCAGAGAACTTGTTAAAACAGGTGTTCCGGGCAATTTAGTTTCCCCATGTTTCCCCTTAAAATGCGCGTTCGCGATATAATTTTAAATCAATACGCTAGATGGCAGTGTTTCGAGAATTTCCATCTGGGGTTTGAAGCCTTTTTATATACTTAAATATTCCGTTCAGAATACACGTTTTAAACGTCACGTAACCACGATTCTATTTCTTTCCTGTTTATATATGTCCTCGTGTCTTATACCTGATTTACAATAATAATAATAATAATAATAATAATAATAATAAAAGAAATACGTTAATAAACAGCTATGTCATGAAATGCTCATATCGTCTTGGCCTCGCCAGCAGATGAAATGTTTAAAGAATTTGCTTCTATAATACGATTGCTATGAATCAACACATAAATAATAACTCCTATGAAAAGAACTCATTTGAAAAGAGGAGGATGGGGTCCCCCTCCGAGTCTTGGTTCCTCTCAAGGTTTCTTCCTACTAGAGGGAGTTTTTCCTTGCCACTGTCGCCTCAGGCTTGCTTGTTGGGGGGTTTAGGCCGGTTATATGTAAAGTGCTTTGTGACAATGACTGTTGTTAAGAGCGCTATATAAATTAAATTGATTTGAATTGAATTGAATTGAATTGAATTGAATTGAATTGAATTGAATTGAATTGTTTGTTTTGATTGTTTGTTTTCTTTTATTATTGATTATTACTAAGTATTGATTGGCTACACTGATCTGCATCCAGGTTATATTGACAGTGAAATACTCAGCAATATACTATTCCTGTTCAGTGTTGGGAAGGTTACTTTTAAAATGTATTCCACTACAGATTACAGAATACATGCCCCAAAATGTAGTTTGTAACGTATTCCGTTAAGTTACTCAGTGTGAGTAATGTATTCTGAATACTTTGGATTACTTAATATATTGTCGTGCTTTTTACAACTACATGAATGTAGCAATCACATCCTGCAAATTCTTGTTTGTTTTTCTCTACCAATTGGCTGTTTAGCCCAAATCTCCCTGAATAGACAATATATTTACTGTAGAGGAGCAAAGACCAAATTTAAGAAATGCATTCCTGCCCGGGCACTGCTGGCTCTGTTGTGCTGGCTCCGGGTCCATTGTGTAACTTACGCCACCAACATTAACAGGACGCTTACAAGAGCCTCTTATTGCGTGTTTTGTTTGGGTTTCCGGCAATGCGTGGAATTACCAAAATTAGAGAGGGGATAGTCTAACATATAAAACAGGAAAAGACCACTGTGTAATCCATTTATGTCAATAAAGTAACTGTATTCTAATTATCACCTATTTAAACGGTAACTGTAACAGAATGCAGTTACTCATATTTTGTATTTTAAATACGTAACGCCGGTACATGTATTCCGTTACTCCCCAACACTGTTCCTGTTGCACATATACAAGAGAAACATGCTTGCCTTTTCATAAACACAAACAGTAATGGGTCTGTGTAATATTGAAAGAAAAACACTTATTAATGCACTACTCCAATTGCAAATACACAGGGAAAACCAGTTTGCCCAGAGGCCATAAAATTGGCTTCCCCTTCTAAAACTCAAACAGTGATTAATAAGTGCCAGGTTACGCACATTAGTCCATCTATTGGGCTACGTCATTTTTGTCTATGAAATAATCACCAGTTCACCACTCCTAATGCTAATATACAGGCAAAATTGTCCCCCCTGCTATAACACATTAACTAATTCTCAGGCAGTACACTAAGCACACTAAACTGTCTATAGGTCTATGTGATATTGACAGTGAAATACTCTAATATACTACTCTTATTGTTAATAATATACAAGGGAAACCGATTTGCCCAGTGGCCAGGCAAAATAGTTTCCCCTGCTATAACACATAAACAGTAATTCCCCTGCTGAGCACACTAATCTGTCTACATGTCTATGTGATATTGACAATGAAATATTCTCTAATATATCACTCTTCTTGCTAATATACAGGGGAAACTGATTTGCCCAGTGGCCAGGCAAAATATTTTCCCCTGCTATAACGTGTAAACAGTAATTCCCAGGTACTACATTAAGCACACTGATCTGTCTGCATGTCTATGCGATATTGACAGTAAAATATTCTCTAAAATATCACTCTTATTGCTAATATACAGGGGAAACCGATTTGCCCAGTGGCACAGGCAAAATAGTTTCCCCAGCTATAACACATAAGAAGTAATTCCCAGGTACTACTCTAAGCACACTGCATGTCTATGTGATATTGACAATAAAATATTCATTATTATATTTAATATTATAAAATTGCGGCTCCGTGTCCCAGTGGTACCGACTTTTTGCTCGACAATTGCGCAGAGTCCCGCTCCGTGTACCAGCGGTACCGAGTTTTTGCTGCAAAATCGCGCAAAGTCCCGCTCTGTGTCCCAGCGGTACAGAGGTTTTGCTCGAAAATTACACACAGTCCCGCTCCGTGTCCCAGCGGAACTGAGTTTTTGCTCGAAAATTGCGCACAGTCCCCCTCCGTGTCCCAGCGGTACCGAGTTTTCGCTCGAAAATTGCGCACAGTTCCGCTCCCTGTCCCAGCGGTACCGAGTTTTCACTCGAAATTGCGCAAAGTCCCGCTCCGTGACCCAACTGTATCGAGGTTTTGCTCGAAAATTGCGCACAGTCCCGCTCAGTGTCACAGCGGTACCGAGTTTTGCTCGAAAATTGCAAACAGTCCCGCTCTGTGTCCGAGCGGTACCAAGATTTTGCTCGAAAATTGCGCACAGTCCCGCATTCTGAAAGGAGTGGTGATAATTCTCCTGTGACAAGTGTGCTTCTCCTGCTCCAAAAATGCGTTTCCTCTACTCTAAACGGTCTATGAGCGCTGCTTAGCGGATTTGTGTAAGTGAAGAAGTTTTTAATCAAGAAAACAGTCCTTGTCAGGTCAAATATTATCAAACTTCATAAACATGACTTTAAGGTTAGAAGAAGTCATTTTCTACATATCTGCAGTGTTTTACAGGCTTTAATATTTTTTATTATGGCTTAAAGTATAACTTTAATTCTGCAACTCCAAAATGCAAATTCCATGCGTTTAATGTCATAAAAGAGAGTTTTAAACATGTCAGAGATGGTTATTCATTGTTTCCAGCAATCTGAAAGGAGTTGTGATAAGTGTGCTTCTCCTGCTCCAAAAATGCGTCTGGACTCTAAAAGTTCTATGAGCACTCCTTAGCGGTTTACATGACTTTAAGATTAGAATAAGTCGTTTCCAGTGTTTCACAGGCTTTAATATTTTGATTATGGCTTAAAGTATAACTTTATTTCTGCAACACCAAAATTCGTGTCCCAGCGGTACCGAGGTTTTGCTGGAAAATCGCACAAAGTCAGCCTCTGTGTCCCACTGGTAACGAGTTTTGGCTCGAAAACTTTTGAAAAAAAAAAAAATAATACAATAAAAAA